>CM069139.1:6055325-6305656 GCA_035221665.1 Okamejei kenojei
CATAGAGGAGATAGTATTAGTCCGTGCCGGACCATTTGTTTTTCCCCTTGTCCCCATCTACCTGCACTCAGACCATACCCCTCCATTCCCTTCACGTCCATATACCTATACACTTCACTCTTAAATGTTAAATCGATCTGACTCCACCCTTCGAGCCAGCACCGCCATTCATTGTGTTCATGGCTGATCGTCCCCTATCAATAACCCGTGCCTGCCTTCTCCCCATATTCCCTTGACTCCACCAGCCCCTAGAGCTCTATCTAACTCTCTTCTTAAATCCATCCTGTGGACTTGGCCTCCACTGCCATTGTGGCATGGGGAATTCCACAAATTTCACAAATCTCTGGTGAAATTTTATTTTCTCCATCCTCAGTCTTAAATTGGCCTCCCCTTTATTCTAAGACTGTGGCCCTGGTTCTGGACTTCGCCCAAACATGGGAACATTGTTCCTGCATCGAGCTTGTCCAGTCCTTTTATACTGTTTTATGTTTTATAAGCCAATGTGGTGTTTGCCCCCTCACCATCCTGGCAGCGCGTTCCAGGCACCGCCGGCCTCTGTGTAAACAAGAAGGGGTTCTGTCTGGAATGATCGGACCATATCCTCAACAGATGCTGGCCTGACGCGCTGAGTTAATCCCAGCACTTTGTGTCCATCCTAGTTTTAAAAACACTACCAGGTCTACTCCTCAGCCTCCGTGTATCCAATTGGGTGGGGGGGGGGGGGGGTTCAGTTCATTGTAGAATGAGTTTTCCCTGTCGGGCTTCTCAAATTTAGCGTGGGAGGGAGTTCTAGTCAGTGTGTGACGGCTCCTGTTCAGTAACAGCCCGGCACCGTGTGGTTTGAGGTCTCCTGTGCAGATATCCACTGGGTGGGAAGGCGCGTGTCGTGTGTAGCGTGTGTGCGCGCACATATCGTGTGTGTGTGTGCGCAGGTGTCGTGCGCGCACATGTGTGTTGTGGTGTGTGCCACGTGTGTGCGCACGTGTGTGCATGCGTGCGCGCATGTGTGTGCGTGCGTGTGCGCGTGCAGTGTGTGTTTGTGTGCATGTGTGTGGTGTGTGCATGCCGTGCGCGCATGTCTGTGCGGGTTGGCGGGGGGCGGGTCGTGCGTGTGCGCGTGCGTGTGTGTGTGTGTGTGTGTGTGTGTGTGTGTGTGTGGGGGTGTGTCGTGGGTGGCGGGTGGGCGTGTGGGGGTGGGTGTGGGCGGGGGGGGTGGTGGGTGTGTGGGAGGGTGAGGCGGGGGGGCGTGGGAGCGGAGCGTGGGCGGGGGGCCTGCGCCTGGGTGGGGGTATGCCGACGCCCTCGGCCACAGGACGACTGAGTGTGATTTGAAGACATTTAGGGGGTGCCTGGGGTGGGGGGACTGGGGAAAGCGAACACAACCGAGCGCGAAAAACAAGAGCGACCGGAAAAAATAGAGAGACTAATACACGAGAAACACAAGAGAGAGAAAAAAAGAAGAGATAAACAAAGAGAGAGAAAACAATAGAGAGAAAAAAAGAGCACAGATCAAAAAAGAGAGAGAAAAAAGAGAGAGAAAATAATGAGAGAGAAAAAACGATAGAGACAAAAGAGGACGCTCAAACCAGCGAGGAGCCCCCACAGCGAGCACACGCAGAGAGAGAAAAAAAGAGAGCGAAAAACAAGCGAGAGAACAAAGCGACGCGCAAGCACGAAGCAGAAAAAAGAGAGCAAACCACCTCTCTCCCCACCTCGATCCCCCCTCTCTCCCCCCCTCTCTCCCACCCTCTCTCCCCCCCTCTCTACCACCCCTCTCTCACCCCTCTTTCCACCCCCACTCTTTCCCCCCCCTCTTTCCCCCCCCGCTCTACCCCCACTTCTCTCACCACCCCTCTCTCCCCCACCCTCTCTCCCCCCCCTCTCACCCCCCTCTCTCCCCCACCTACTCTCCACCCACTCTCGCCCCCCTCTCTCCCCCCTCTCCCCCCTCTCCCCCCCTATCACCCTCCTCTATCCCCCCCCTCTCTCCCCCCCTCTCTCCCCCCCCTCTCTCCCCCCCCTCTTACCCCCCCCTCTCTCCCCCCCCTCTCCTCCCCCCCCCTCTCCCCCCCTCTCTCCCCCCCTCTCTCCCCCCCCTTCTCCCCCCCCTCTCACCCCCCTCTCTCCCCCCCTCTCTCCCCCCCTTCCACCCCCCTCTCCCCCCCCTCTCTCCCCCCCCTCTCTCCCCCCCCCTCTCTCCCCCCCTCTCTCACCCCTATCCCCCCCCTCTCCCCCCCTCTCCCCCTCCTCTCTCCCACCCTCTCTCCCCCCCTCTCTCCCCCCCCTCTCTCCCCCCCTCTCTCCCCCCCCTCTCTCACCCATCTCTCCCCCCCCCTCTCCCCCCCCCTCTCTCCCCCCCTCTCTCCACCCCCTCTCTCCCCCCCTCTCCACCACCCCTCTCCCCCCCTCTCTCCCCCCTTCTCCCCCCCCCTCTCTCCCCCCTCTCTCCCCCCCTCTCCCCCCTCTCCCCCCCCTCTCCCTCCTCTCTCCCCCCTCCTCTCTCCCCCCCTCTCTCACCCCCCTCTCTCCCCCCTCTCTCCCCCCCCTCTCTCCCCCCCTCTCTCCCCCCCTCTCCCCCCTCTCTCCCCCCTCTCTCCCCCCCTCTCTCCCCCCATCTCTCCCCCCCTTCTCCCCCCTCTCTCCCCCCCCCTCTTCTCCCCCCCTCTCTACCCCCTCTTCCCCCCCTCTCTCCCCCCCTCTCTCCCCCCCCCTCTCTCCCCCCCTCTCCCCCCCTCTCTCCCCTCTCCCCCCTTCTCTCCCCCCTCTCTCCCCCCCTCTCTCCCCCCTCTCTCCCCCCCTCTATCCCCCCTCTCTCCCCCCCACCCTCTCTCCCACTCCTCTCTGCCCCCCTCTAACCCCCCTCCCTCTCACACAAGTGGATGTTTTTGAGGGGATTGTGTTTTCTGGATTCACACACTGAAGCCAGGGCTGTGTTGACCGTGTACCCAATCTGCTCAGCGTTACAGGCCCATCTGCAAGCTGCAAGCCACCACTTTAGTTATCAAGAGGCGTTTATCTCGGCTTTGGGCCTGTTGTTGTCACGTGTACCAAGTTCCAGTGACGCGCTTTGTTTTGCCCGTAATTATGAGGTGCTGCTCCTCCAATTCATGGTGAGCCTCACCCTGGCCATGGAGGAGACCCAGGACAGAAAGGTCGGATTGAGATTGGGAATGGGAGGGGTAGTTGAAGTGCTTCTCTGCAGGTTTGTTTCATGATCTTTCCATTGAATGAGTTACTATTATCCCCGATATCTCTCGCTTCCCCCTCCCCTCCCCTCAAAAGGGGCGTACAAGCCCACTCTGGTGCTGGCCGGCAACTACCCGACTGCTGGGCCGCTGGCGGCCATTGTGTCAGGCCCAGGGGAGCAGACCGACAGGGAGATGAGATCCCCTGTAGTGGGAGCTGCGTCACGCTGGGCCTGCAGGGCTGTGGAGGCAGGAATGCGTGGGTGGGGGGGGGGGGGGGGGGGGCGGGCTGAGACATTCCCTGCGGGACGCCATCCTGAAACGTCTCGCCTCAATGAGCAGCGAGGCAGACTCACCCCGACCCACGGATCACACCACACTGTCTGCGGGAGAGAGGCAGAACTACAGACAGCACCAGGCCCTTCGGCCCACAATGGCAGCGTGGAACACGGAACTAGGGTCGCCAACCTCCTCGCTCCCAAGTAAGGGGCACACGGTCAAATAGACAACAGGTGCAGGAGTAGGCCATTCAGCCCTTCGAGCCAGCACCGCCATTCAATGTGATCATGGCTGATCGTCCCCAATCAGCCCCCCGTTCCTGCCTTCTCCCCATATCCCCTGACTCCGCTTAAGAACCCTCTCTTGACAGTATCCATAGCCCCGAGTACCTACGAACGGCTATTACTGCAGTTCTCCGAGTTGGAATCGAGGGGAAAACTCGAGAGAGTTCATGAGAAACTCGGGAAAGTGGGACAGGGGATAAACTCGTGAAAACATCCAGTGAATTGGCCTCTGTGGCAGAGAATAAGTGATAGGAGTGGTGACCATTCTTCAGTCTGAGAGTCCGGGGGGAAAGGGAGACACAGCGGGACAGGCAGCGTCTCTGGAGAGAAGGCCCGGGTGACGTTTTTTGGGGTCTCGACCCTTCTTCAGACTGACCACATGCAGGCAGGGGAGATTAGTTTAACTCGGCCTGGTGCTCAGCACGGACTTTGTGGGCCGAAGGGCCTATTCCTCTGCTGTTGCCGTGTTGATAGAGGAAGTGGCAGGGCCGCAGGTGAAGGCGTGGCGCTGCTGGAGGAGGGGGTTGTTATTTTTGAGAGAATGGGTGCACCTGGGAACAGATGAAGTCCCTGAGCACCAAAGCCACAGCAGACAAATATATCGGCAATCTCGTTTAAATCGGTTTCCATGCGCTCGTGGGACGGGTAAATATTAATTGTGGGCGTCCCAGGTTAGGCTGAACCCACCAGCCATGGCTTTGTGCCTGCTGGAGAGCGGAGGGAGGAGGCGGGGTACACACACACTACACACACACAACACACACACACACACACACACCGCACACACGCACACACGCACACTCGCACACACACACACCACACACACACACACACACACCTCACTCACTCACTCCACTCACTCACTCACTCACTCACTCCCTCTACTCACTCACACCACAACACCTCTCAACACAACCACACACACACAACCCAACCACACACACACCACACACACAACACTACACTCTCTCTCACACACACACACACACACCACACACACACACACACACAACACACACTCACAAAACACACACACTTCTCAACACACACACACACACACACACACTCACACACTCACTCACTCAATCACTCACTCACTCACTCATCACACTCACACACTCACGCACACACTCCCCTCACACACCACACACACACAACAAACAACACAAAACACAAACACAAAAAACACACACACCACACGTGTAACATGTTGTGAGTTGAAAGAGCAGTCACTGCACTGAGCAATATTGACCAATGTTGTTCCCGGGCCCCCTCTACCCTCTGCTGGTGCCTCTGTGTATTTCAATAGCTCCCTTTAACTTTATAGAGACAATAGACAATAGGTGCGGGAGTAGGCCATTTGGCCCTTCCAACCAGCACCGCCATTCAATGTGATCATGGCTGATCATCCCCAATCAGTACCCCGTTCCTGCCTTCTCCCCATATCCCCTGACTCCGCTATCTTTAAGAGCCCTGTCTAACTCTCCCTTGAAAGCATCCGGAGAACCGGCCTCCACCGCCCTCTGAGGCAGAGAATTCCACTCAAGAGTGGAATTCCTGTTGGCCCCAAGAGCTAAATCTAACTCTCTCTTGAAAACATCCAGTGAATTGGCCTCCACTGCCTTCTGTGGCAGAGAATAAGTGATAGGAGCAGAATTAGGCCATTCGGCCCCATTAGGCCTTGTCATAAGGAATTGGAGCAGAATTAGGCCATTTGGCCCATGATGTCTACTCATCCATTTAATTATGGCTGATCTGTCTCTCCCTCCTAACCCCGTTCTCCTGCCTTCTTCCCCATAACCCCTGATGTCCTTGCTAATCAAAACGTTTGTTTAGAGATACAGTGTGGAAACAGTCCCTCCAGCCCTCTGAGTCCGGGCCGACCAGCGATCACACTAACTCTAACTCTACACACGAAGTACAATTTCCAATGTTTACCTATTTTGAGCTAACTTTAATTGAAACATAGAAAATAGGTGCAGGAGGAGGCCATTTGGCCCTTTGAGCCAGCACCGCCATTCATTGTGATCACGGCTGATCGTCCCCAATCAATAACCCGTGCCTGCCTTCTCCCCATATCCCTTGATTCCAGTAGGCCCTAGAGTTCCATCTAACTCTCTTTTAAATCCATCCAGTGAATTGTCCCTCTGTGGCAGAGAATTCCACAAAATTCACAACTCTCTGGTGAAAATGTTTTTTTCTCATCTCAGTTTTAAATGGCCTCCCATTTATTCTTAGACTGTGGCCTCTGGTTCTGGACTCGCCCAGCATTGGGAACATTTTTTGCTGCATCTAGCGTGTCCAGTCCTTTTATAATTTTATACGTTGGACTTTATTGGACTTCAAAGTTCTATCTTGGCACTAAACATTGCACCCTTTATCATTAATCTGTGCACTGTGGGCAGCTGGGCTGTATTCGTGGGTATTAGTCTCTTTGTCTGGATGGCAGTCAAAGGGATACAACATGGAAACAGGCCCTTCGGCCCACCGAGTCTGTGCCGACCAGCGATCCCCCCCGTGCACTAGCACCATCCCGCACACTGGGGGCAATGTACCATCTTTAACAGAAGCCAATTAACCTACAAACCCGCAAGTCATTGGGGTTTGTACCTTCTCCCCGTGACTTGTGTGGTTTTGTCCGGGTTTCTCCGCTTTCCTCCCACACTCCAAAGACGTGCAGGTTTGTGGGTTAATTGGCTCTGGTGAAATCGTAACGTGTCCCTGGTGTGCGTGGGACAGCGTGAAGGCGATCGCTGGTTGGCGTGGACCTGTTTCCACGCCGTAACCCTCAAGTAAAGCTCAGTTCAGTTTATTGTCACGCGTACCGAGGTACAGTGAAAAGCTTTTTTTGTTGCGCGCTATCCAGTCAGCGGACAGACTGCGCGATTACAATCGAGCCGTCCGCAGCGTACAGATACAGGATAAAGGGAATAACGCTTTGAACAACCCTCTTTCCAGAGTGATGGGATGTGTGCGATTATGTGAAAACATTTACTTTGGATTCATTTCCTGGTACTTTGAACCTGACATTAATATTTGACTTTGGGTTGTAATGTGTCGGGTGTGGTTGGGACTTGCTCATCCCGTCCTCGTTCTGCACGGCTGATTAACTTTAGAATTTATTTTAGACTTTAGAGATACAGCGCAGGAACAACACACAATAGGTGCAGGAGGAGGCCATTCAGCCCTTCGAGCCAGCACCGCCATTCAATGTGATCATGGCTGATCATCCCCAATCAGTACCCCGTTCCTGCCTTCTCCCCATATCCCCTGACTCCGCTATCTTTAAGAGCCCTATCTAGCTCTTTCTTGAAAGCATCCGGACAACCGGCCTCCACCGCCCTCTGAGGCAGAGAATTCCACAGTCTCACCACTCTCTGTGAGAAAAAGTGTTTCCTCGTCTCCGTTCTAAATGGCTTGCCCCTTATTCTTAAACTGTGGCCCCTGGTTCTGGACTCCCCCAACATCGGGAACATGTTTCCTGCCTCTAGCATGTCTAAACCCTTAATAATCTTATATGTTTTAATAAGATTCCCTCTCATCCTTCTAAACTCCAGAGTGTACAAGCCCAGCTGCTCCATTCTCTCAGCATATGACAGTCCCGCCATCCCGGGAATTAACCTTGTAAACCTACGCTGCACTCCCTCAATAGCAAGAATGTCCTTCCTCAAATTAGGGGACCAAAACTGCACACAATACTCCAGGTGTGGTCTCACTAGGGCCCTGTACAACTGCAGAAGGGCCTCTTTGCTCCTATATTCGATTTCTCTTGTTATAAAGGCCAACTTGCCATTCGCTTTCTTCACTGCCTGCTGTACCTGCATGCTTACTTTCATAGACTGATGAACAAGGACCCCCAGATCCCGTTGTACTTCCCTTTTCCCAACGTACGCCATTTAGATAGTAATCTGCCTTCCTGTTTTTAATACCAAAGTGGATAAGCTCACATTTATCCGCATTAAACTGCATCTGCCGTGCATCTGCCCGCTCCCCTTCGGCCCACCGAGTCCGCAGCGACTCGCGATCACCCCGTACACTGACGTTATCCTACACACACTAGGAACAATTTGCAATTTACAGAAGCCAATTAACCAACCCAATCTCCCGGTGGCTCAGCACTTCATCTCCCCCTCCCATTCCGAATCCGTCCTTTCTGTCCTGGGCCTCCTCCATGGCCAGAGTGAAGCCCACCGTAAATTGGAGGAGCAGCACCTCATATTTCGCTTGGGCAGTTTACACCCCAGCGGTATGAACATTGACTTCTCCAATTTCAGGTAGTCCCTGCTTTCTCCCTCCTTCCCCTCCCATTCCCACAGCCCACTGTCTCCTCCTCTTCCTTTGTTTTTCCCGTCCCCCCCCCCCCCGACATCAGTCTGAAGAAGGGTCTCGACCCGAAGCGTCAGCTATTCCTTCGCTCCATAGATGCTGCCTCACCCGCTGAGTTTTTCCAGCATCTGCAGTTCTTTCTTAAACTTACAAACCTGTACGCCTTTGGAGTGTGGGAGGAAACCGGAGCACCTGGAGAAAACCCACGAGGTCCCAGGGAGAAGGTACAAGCTCGGTACAGAGTAGACGGCACCTGTAGTCGGGATCCAACCCGGGTCTCTGGCCCTTTAAAGGGGGGACAGGTTAGTCAGCAAAGAATCTCAAAGAAAGAAAGTCTGGATTCTGCTAGAAAAATAGAAACATAGAAAACAGGTGCAGGAGGAGGCCATTCGGCCCTTCGAGCCAGAACCGGCATTCATTGCGATCATGGCTGATCGTCCCCAATCAATAACCCGTGCCTGCCTTCTCCCCATATCCCTTGATTCCACCGGCCCCTAGAGCTCTATCTAACTCTCTCTTAAATCCATCCAGTGATTTGGCCTCCACTGCCCTCTGTGGCAGGGAATTCCACAAATTCTCAACTCTCTGGGTTAAAATGTTTTTTCTCACCTCAGTCTTAAATGACCTCCACGTTGGCCCCTGGTTCTGGACTCGCCCAACATTGGGAACATTTTTCCTGCATCCAGCTCGTCCAGTCCTTTTATAATTTTATATGTTTCAATAAGATCCCCCCTCATCCTTCTAAACTCCAGTGAATACAAGCCGAGTCTTTTCAATCTTTCCTCATATGACAGTCCCGCCATCCCAGGGATCAATCTCGTGAACCTACGCTGCACTGCCTCACTCACAAGGAGAAGGAAGAGATGAGGTGCCCCACACTGGTCATAGAGCGTGCAATCAGGCCCTTCGGCCCGACTTGGCCACGCTGACCAAGTTAGCATTCTGGGCAAGTCCTGTTTTGCCTGCATTTGATGCATATCAATGGGTGAGAGACAAGGCAGAGTAAACGGGGGCTGTTCCTAGAGTGCACAAGCCCAGCCGCTCCATTCTCTCGGCATCTGACTGTCTTTATTCGAGAAATAAATATATACAATACATGATCCTTACAAAACTCCATCCGACATTCTCGGAGGCTGATCATACATACAATACAGTTTCCCCAAATCTCAAATTTATCCCCCACCCTTGCCACTCACGTGGCCCACTGGTGTGATATCCCTCCCCTAGTTTGAGGGGCGTCTCCACCACACCCTGCCCCCCATGTCCAGCTACGGAAGGACCCTAGACTGTGGCCCTCCCCCACCGAGCCTTGGCGTTGGCTGCACCGAGCTTCAGTGCGTCCCTCAGCACGTACTCCTGCAGTCTGCAGCGGGCCAGTCGGCAACATTCCCCGACGGACATCTCGCTCTGCTGGGTGGTGAACAACGCTCGGGCAGACCAAAGGGCGTCTTTCACCGAGTTGATGACCCTCCAGCAGCACTCGATGTCAGCCTCTGAATGTGTCCCTGGGAACAGTCCGTAAACCATGTGCGCGTGTGAGACTAACACTGCTTGTTCCCCTGTCTTCCTTTAGTTGAACGAGTCAGGACTCAGAAGAGAACGTTTACAAGATGGATCAACTTCCACTTGGAGAGGGTGAGGGATAAACCTCTATATCTCGTTTTTTTTTTTTTTTCCACTGCAAGATAAGAATTTACACATCCCTTCAGAAATGCCGAGGAAACTAGAATGGGTGTCGGGAATATTTTTAAGTGCTCATAGTTCTTTGAAGATGGACAAAAAATGCCAGAGAAACTCAGCGGGTCCGGCAGCATCTATGGAGCGAAGGAATGGGTGGCGTTTCGGGTCGAGACCTTCTTTCAGACTGATGAGGGGGTGGGGGGGGTGGGGGGAGAAGAAAGGAAGAGGCGGAGACAGTGGGCTGTGGGAGAGCTGGGGAGGGGAAAGATATTCCCTATATATCCATGTGCCTGTCTAAAAGCCTCTTGGATGCCACGATCGTATAGAGTCATCGTCGTATAGTTTCAGCACAGAAACAGGCCCTTCGGCCCCAACCTGCCCATGCCCGACCAAGATGCCCATCTACACTAGTCTCACGCTTTTTTTCTTTACCTGTGTTTAGCCCGTGTCCCTCTGGCCACTACCCCTACCACTCCGATGACAAAGGGGAGCGAACCCACCCCCCCGACCCCTGGCAGCTCGCTCCAGGCACCCACCACCCTCTGTGTAAAAAAAACCTGCCCCGCACATCTCCTTTAGACTTTTTTTTATTTTTTTGCCCGTTTCTCACCTTAACCTATCTATCTAGCCTCTAGTCTTTGACATTTCCATCCTGGGAGAAAATGATTCTGACTATCGACCTGAAGAAGGGTCTCGACCCGAAACGTCGCCTATTCCTTCGCTCCACAGATGCTGCCTCACCCGCTGAGTTTCTCCAGCGTTTTTGTCTACCTTCAATTTTTCCAGCATCTGCAGTTCCTTCTTAAACAGTTCTTTGACATTGTTCTACATCACTCAATATCTTTGAGCTCTCTCCTCATGATTATAGAACGTAGATCTTGTGTAGATTGTTTTATCCTATTTGCCAGGTGTGGAGCGATATGGACCAAACGCACGCAGGTGGGACCAGTATAGCTGGGGCATGTGGGCCGGTGTGGGCAAGTTGGGCCGAAGGGCCTGTTTCCACACTCTATCACTCAATGAGAACATGTTCGTAAGTCATCAGAGCAGAATTAGGCCATTCGGCCCATCAAGTCTACCCCACCATTCAATCGTGGCTGATCTATCTTTCCCTCTCAACCCCATTCTCCTGCCTTCTCCCCATAACCCCTGACATAAGGTCATAACTGATAGGAGACGAATTGGCCAATTTGGCCCATCAAGTCTACTCTGCCATTCAATCATGGCTGATCTATCTCTCCCTCCTATCCCCATTCTCCCGCCTTCTCCCCATAACCCCTGACACCCTCACGGGTTATTGATAGGGGGCGATCAGCCATGATCACAATGAATGGCGGTGCTGGCTCGAAGGGTCGAATGGCCTCCTCCTCCACCTGTTTTCTACGTTTCTATGTTTAATCAAAAATGTATCTATCTCTGCCTTAAATATATCCACGGACTTGGCCTCCACAGCCGCCAGTGGCGATGAACTCCACAGATTCACCACCCTCTGGCTAAAGAAATTCCTCCCTCGTCCAGGAACCGGCCTCACGGCTCACAATGTCTGCATCGAACAAGATGCCAAATTAAATAAGGACAGGTGTAGAGGGATGTGGGCCAGACGAGGGCAGCTGGACCAGCTGCGAATCTTGGTGGGCATAGACTAGAAGGGCTGAAGGGCCTGTGATGATTGGAGGAGGAGGGAGATGTTGGTGGTGACGGATGTGAGGAGTGGGCCGGTAGGGGAGGGCCTGCAAGATGGGCTGCAGGAGGTGGGTAGGACCAGGAGAGGGACATCGGATCAGGGGTCGGCCGCAAGGCCAGATCAGGGCAGCTTCAGAACTTCCGGCATGCTGTGGACTGGACTTTACGCTGTTTGCGTTTTCAGTTTTTTTCCATACGGCACCAAAATTCTGGCAACTGTGCATTTGTGGGTTTAGTTTAAGGTAGTTTAGAGACACACCTCCTTTGGCCCACCGAGTCGGAGCCGACCAGCGATCCCCGCACATTTGCACTATCCTACACACACACACGCACACCAGGGGCAACTTACAATTACGCCAAGCCAATTCACCTGCAAACCTGCACGTCTTTGGAGTGTGGGAGGAAACCGGAGCACCCGGAGAAAACCCACGCAGGTCACGGGGTGGACCTGGGTCCCTGGCTGTGTAAAGCCCCTGTCCCACTTAGGAAACCTGAACGGAAACCTCTGGTGACCTTGCCCGCCCCTCACGGTGGAGGTGACCTGCAACCTCCTACCACCTCTCACGCACATGTTGAAAACCTTCCTCGACTATGAAGAAAACCGGCTTCGACCTACGGCAACCTCCTTCAACTAATTTGATAAACTGGCTACGTTAAACTGGTCCGTGATTGAACACCCCCTTTGACCTCATACAACCAAACGAAAAACCAACAACAACCTGCGTCGACTGGTTACCGCTCAGTTCATCACGTTGAAATGATATCATTAATGGGATTTTTTTTTTTCCTTACAATCAATGCCTCCCAGGTTTTTTTTTTTGGTTTTTTTTTAAATCATTCTGAACCATGCGAGCAGGGAAGGAACTAGTCAGGTGGATGTTAGTAAAAGTGCATCTACTGCTGTCAGCGGGCAGCCCTTTAGCTTCATCAGCCTTTCAAGAAAGGCAAAAGGGAAAGCACAGAGGTGAAGAGGAGGCACGAGAGGGGGTGTCAGCGGGTGAAGCCCCTCTTGCAAAGGAGATCGACGCTTGGACAGAATGATCACCCTGATGAATGTGCGGCAGGAGGAGGATTTCTCGGCAAGTCTACGAATCTCCCCTGTTTACTACTTTCCTCTGCTAAAAAGAACTCTGCAACTATGATTGAGATCACATGCTTATGTTAATATTAACCTTTCATTCACCCAGTTTTATTCCACCCGGGAGGCCTTACATTTCGACAACCTTCGACCTCCCGTGACCACCTTCCACTAGCTTCGCAACCGGCTTCGACTAAAAAAATTACCGTTTTTTAAAACGGCAACCTATTTTACAGTTAGAGAGTTTATCGAGTCTGGGTGAGGTGAGACCGAGCGGAGGCTTGGCGATCGTCTCGCCGAACACCTCCGCTCGGTCCGCAATAACCAAGCCGACCTCCCGGTGGCTCAGCACTTCAACTCCCCCTCCCATTCCGAATCCCACCTCTCGGTCCTGGGCCTCCTCCACGGCCAGAGTGAGCAACACCGCAAGTTGGAGGAACAGCACCTCATATTCCGCTTGGGGAGTCTGCATCCTCTGGGCTTGAACATTGAATTTTCTCAATTCTGTTAACCCTTGCTGTCTCCTCCCCTTCCCACCTCTCCCCTCAGCCCTGGGGCCCTGGCATTCCATCTATCTCTATCTCCCTCCCCCACCCTAGTCGCACTAGCTTCTCATTTTCACACCACAAACAGCTTACAATGGCTTGTTCCCTTTATCATCGATACTTTTTTGCATATCTTTCATTCATTGTTCCTTATCTCTCCACATCACCGTCTATAACTCTTGTTTCCCTGATCCCTGACCAGTCTGAAGAAGGGTCTCGACCCGAAACGTCGCCTATCTCCTTCGCTCCTTAGATGCTGCTGCACCCGCTGAGTTTCTCCAGCCTTTTGTGTAACCTATTTTACAGACCCATTTCCCTCCTCTGCATCGCCTGCAAGCTCTACGAGAGGCTACTACCCCAACGCCTTATGCCACTTATAGACTCCAAGCTTACTAAATATCAAGCTGGCTTCCACCCTGGCCGCTCCTGTGCGGGGCAGCTACTGAACCTCACCCAACACATTGAGGACGGTTTTGAGTGCAAACTCATCACCGGAGCAGCTTTCATAGACCTCACCGCTGCCTACGACACTGTCCAGCACCGCACCATGATCAGGGAACTTTTTGACATGACTGGTGACCTCGACCTGTGCCAAGTCATCAAAAGCCTTCTCAACAACAGGCGCTTCTTCGTTCAACTAAACGACACGAAGAGCAAATGGAAAGCCCAAAAGAATGGCCTACCACAAGGCAGCGTACTGGCCCCCCTCCTCTTCTGCACCAACGACCAACCACTTCCCCCACAATGCCGCTGCTTCATCTATGCTGATGACCTCTGCATCACCACCCAACAGGAGAACTTCCAGAAGATCGAGTCTGTCCTGGAAAGCGCCCTCCAAGAGATGACAACCTACTACAATAACAACCACCTGAAACCCAAACCCATCAAAAACCCAACCATACAGCTTCCACCTTAAAAATCGAGATGCAGGAAAACAACCGAGCGTCCTCATGGGATGGCCACAAACTCTCCAACCACTCCCACCCCGTGTATCCTCGGAGTCACACTCGACAGGACACTCTCTTTCACAAACCCACCTTCAGAACACTAAAACCAAGGTCAACACTCGCAACAACATCCTGCGCAAACTGGTAAACTCAAAGTGGGGCGCTGATCCACCAACCATCCGTGCAACTGCCCTAGCCCTGTGCTTCTCTACAGCTGAATACGCGTGCTCAAGCTGGAGCCGCTCCCACCACACCAAACTGGTTGACACAGCCCTCAACGACACCTGCCGCATTATCACGGGATGCATAAAGACAACGCCAGTCCCGTGCCTCTACGCCCTAGCTGGTATTGCCCCCCCCCCCCCCATATTAGACGATCCATCGTCGCCCAAGACGAGCGGAGCGCACAGGAGATCGATACCGGGCACCCCCTGCACGGACACACAGCACCTCCACCCCGACTGAAATCCAGAGCCAGTTTCTTGCAGACAGTTTCCACCTCTCCAGACAACCAAAGAAACAGCAAGGACCAACATCTGGAAAGATGAATGGAACCAGCTCAACACACGAGCCCACGGCTGGATGGAGAGAGGAATCACTCCGACTGAATGCCTCGCCAGCGGGCACGACCTCCCATGGCCAACCTGGAAGACCCTCAACAGATTACCAGTGGAGCCGGGAAGTACAAAGCACTCACGAAAGCATGGAACTACCAGGCAGAAGACACATGCAGCTGTGGAGCAGTACAGACAATGTCCCACCTACTGGAGTGTGATGACGCCCCCCAGTGCAGCCCCCAGGACCTGGCTGAACCGACCCGACCAGCGGTGACCTGCGCCAGATACCGGCAGAACGACATCTGAGATTGCGACGGACTCGAAGAAGACTAGCACCGCAACCGGCTTCAACTAAAAAATTACCGTTTTTTAAAACGGCAACCTATTTTTAGTTGAGGCCGGTTTTGATTTTGTTGAAATAATCGAAGGAACCTAGATGAAGCCTCGACCACGCGGAAACCACTTTCGACCCTTAGGGAGAGTGACCAAAACCTCAAGGAACCTCATGGAAACCTTAGGTGCCGGGCAAGGTCACCAGAGGTTTCCGTTCAGGTTTCCAAATGTCCCTGTCCCACTTAGGGAACCTGAACGGAAACCTCTGGAGACTTTGCGCCCCACCCAAGGTTTCCGTGCGGTTCCCGGAGGTTTTTGCCAGTCTCCCTAACGGTCAAAAGTTGTTTCCGCTTCTTCGATGTTCTGGCGATTATTTCAAAAAATTGAAAAAACCTCCAGGAATCTCCGGGAACCTGACAAAAACCTCCGGGAACAGCACGGAAACCTTGGGTGGGGCGCAAAGTCTCCAGAGCTTTCCGTTCAGGTTCCCGAAGTGGGACAGAGGCACAAGGCAGCAACTCTACCGCTGCGCCACCGTGACCGCCCGACTGTCACAGTGATGCGCCTAGGAGACAATAAAGTAGCACGGTGGCGCAGTGGGCCTGTCCCACCAGCGTGCGACGCCATGCGGCGAGCGCGACCTACCGTGATCGCTTCAGCCGTTCGGCCTCGCGGGGCCGGTCCCACTTCGATCGCCGGAGCCGCATGCAGTTGGGCGGAGCTGGTCCCGACATCGCGCGGGGCTCCGAAAAACCGACCGTGTTCGAAATTCTGTGCGGCAACGGCCTGTCGGCCCGCAACCGCCTCGACGCCGCACGCACCGCCTCGACGTCGTGCCTCCGTGTCCCTCTGTGTGTGTGTGTGTGTGTGTGCCTCCGTGTCCCTCTCTCTCTCTCTGTGTGCCTCCGTGTCCCTCTGTGTGTGTGTGTGCCTCCGTGTCTCTCTCTGTGTGTCCCTCTGTGTGTGTGCCTCTGTGTGTGTGCCTCTGTGTGTGTGCCTCTGTGTGTGTGCCTCTGTGTGTGTGCCTCTGTGTGTGTGCCTCTGTGTGTGTGCCTCTGTGTCCCTCTCTCTCTCTGTGTGCCTGTGTGTCCCTCTCTGTGTGTGCCTCCGTGTCCCTCTCTCTCTGTGTGTGTGCCTCAGTGTCCCTCTCTCTCTCTGTGTGCCTGTGTGTCCCTCTCTGTGTGTGCCTCCGTGTCCCTCTCTCTCTGTGTGTGTGCCTCCGTGTCCCTCTCTGTGTGTGCCTCCGTGTCCCTCTCTGTGTGTGCCTCCGTGACCCTCTCTGTCCTTGCGAACTTACTGCGGATTTCGCTCCGACTTCGCTCCTCTCACCCGACGTCGGCGCGGCCCCCGCTGCCGGTTTGGTCGCGCTCACCGCATGCGGGCGCATGCTGGTGGGACCAGCCCTGTATGGGGATCACTCGACCTCCGCGCGACCCCCGCTTCCGTTTTGGTCGCGCTTGCCGCATGCAGGTCGCGCTTGCCGCATGCAGGTCGTGCTTGCCGCATGCAGGTCCCATGCTCGTGGGACAGGCCCTTTACAGCGCTTGCAGCGCCGGAGACCCCGGGTTCGACCCCGGCTACGGGTGCTGTCTGTACGGAGTTTGCACGTTCTCCCCGTGACCTGCGTGGGTTTTCTCCGAGATCTTCGGTTTCCTCCCGCACTGCAAAGACGTAGAGATTTGTAGGTTGATTGGCTTGGTATAAATGTAAATAAAATCCCGAGTGTGTGTCGGATGGTGTTAGTGTGCGGGGATCGCCGGTCAGCGTGGAGACGGTGGGCCGAAGGGCCTGTTTCTTCACTGTGAACCATTGACTCTATCTGACGCTCTCTGTTTGATCTCTTCCAGTGCAAGCCTCCACTGGAGGTGAAAGACTTGTTCGCGGACATGCAGGATGGGAAAGTCCTGATGTCTCTGCTGGAGGTGTTATCTGGACGCCCGCTGGTAGGTACACGCCAAGCCTCTGCGTTCCGGGTAGATAAAGGTAAAGGATTGGACAGGCTAGATGCAGGAAAAATGTTCCCCATGTTGGGAGAATCCAGAACCAGCGGGTTTAAGAATAAGGGCTATGTTTAAGAAGGAACTGCAGATGTTGGAAAATCAAAGGGAGATAAAAATGCTGGAGTAACTCAGCGGGTGAGGCAGCATCTATGGAGCGAAGGAATAGGTGACGTTGTGGGTCGAGACCCTTCTTCCGACTTCAGGCCCGAGTCTGGAGAAGGGTCTCGACCCGAAACGTTTCTCCAGAATAAGGGGTCGGTCATTTAGGACTGAGATGAGGGAAAACGTTTTCACCCAGAGAGTTGTGTATCTGTGGAATTCTCTGCCACAGAAGGCAGTGGAGGCCAAGTCACTGGATGTTTTCAAGAGAGAATTAGATTTAGCTCTTAGGGCTAACGGAATCAATGGATATGGGGAGAAAGCAGGAACGGGGTACTGGTTTTAGATGATCAGCCATGATCATATTGAATGGCGGTGCTGGCTCAAAGGGCCGAATGGCCTACTCCTGCTCCTATTTTCTATGTTTCTTTATCTTAGCGATTCAGCGTGAAAACAGGCCCACCGGTCCACGGTGTTCAGTTGAGTTATTGTCACGTGTATCGAGGTACAGAGAAAAGCTTTAGTTGCGTGCTAACCAGTCGGCAGAAAGACAATACATGATTACAATCGATCCATTCACAGTGAACAGATACAGGATAAGGGAATAACGTTTAGTGCAGGGTAAAGCCAGCAAAGTCCGATCAAGGATAGTCCGAGGGTCACCAATGAAGTAGATAGTAGTTCAGCGCCGCTCTCTGGTTGTGGTAGGATGGTTCAGTTGCCTGATAACAGCTGGGAAGAAACTGTCCCTGAATCTGGAGGTGTGTGTGCGTATTTCACACTTCTGTACCTTTTGCCCGATGGGAGAGGGGAGAAGAGGGAGTGGCCGGGGTGAGACTGGTCCTTGATGATGCTGCCGGCCTTGCCGAGGCAGCGTGAGGTGTGGATGGAGTCAGTGGAAGGGAGGTTGGGTTGTGCGATGGTCTGTGGGCTGCGTCCACAATTCACTGCAATTTCTCGCGGTCTTGGATGGAGCTGTTCCCAAACCGAGCTGCGATGCATCCCGATAAAATGCTCTCTACGGGGCATCTGTGGAAGTTGGTGAGAGTTGTAGGGGGCATGCAGAACTTCCCAAACCTTCTAAGGAAGTAGAGGTGTCGGTGTGCTTTCTTGGTCGCTGCTTACATGGGAGGCCCAGGAGATGTAGTTGGTGATATTGACTCCTAGTTTTCAACCTTCTCCACTTTGGCACCGTCAATGCAAACTGGGCAATGTGGACCACTTCACTCCCTGAAGCCCAGCACTGTCTGAACATCAATCACCCGTTCACCAGTTGTACAGGGCCCTAGTGAGACCACACCTGGAGTATTGTGTGCAGTTTTGGTCCCCTAATTTGGGGAAGGACATTCTTGCTATTGAGATAGTGCAGCGTAGGTTCACAAGGTTAATTCCCGGGGTGGCGGGACTGTCATATGCTGAGGAGAATGGAACGGCTGGGCTTGTACACTCTGGAGTTTAGAAGGATGAGAGGGGATCTTATTGAAACACATAAGATTATTAAGGGTTTAGACACGCTAGAGGCAGGAAACATGTTCCCGATGTTGGGGGAGTCCAGATCCAGGGGCAAAGTTTAAGAATAAGGGATAAGCCATTTAGAATGGAGACGAGGAAACATTTTTTCTCACAGAGAGTGGTGAGTCTGTGGAATTCTCTGACTCAGAGGGCGGTGGAGGCAGGTTCTCTGGATGCTTTCAAGAGAGAGCTAGATAGGGCTCTTAAAAATAGCGGAGTCAGTGGATATGGGGAGAAGGCAGGAACGGGGTACTGATTGGGGATGATCAGCCATGATCACATTGAATGGCGGTGCTGGCTCGAAGGGCCGAATGGCCTCCTCCCGCACCTATTGTCTATTGTTCACAATAGCTCTATGCTATCCCACTTTCTCATTGCCCCTACGCATCAAAGGCAATTTTTACAGCGGTCAATTAATCTACAAAGCCACACGTCTAACGTTGCCTCGCCAGAGATGCTGCCTGACCCACTGAGTGTAGAGGTACCGCATGGAAACAGGCCCTTCAGCCCACGCAGACCATCGATCACCCGCTCGCACTAGTTCCGTGCTATCCCACTTTCCCAACCACTCCCTGCACAATAGACAAAAGGTGCAGGGGTAGGCCATTCGGCCCTTCGAGCCAGCACTAGGGGCAATTTACAGAGAGCCACTTAACCTACAAACCTGCACGTCTTTGGGATGGGGGAGGAAACCGGAGCAGCCGGAGGAAACCCTAGATCCCTAATCCCTGTACTCCTAGGTCCCTCTGCTGAGCTGCGCTCCACCAGACACTGCCCTGCCCTGGTTTAACTTTCCAAAATGCAACGGTGGTGCAGCGGTAGACTCGCTGCCTCACAGCGCCAGAGACCCGGGTTCAATCCTGACTGCGGGTGTAATGGAACGTTTGTACGTTCTCCCCGTGACCTGCATGGGTTTTACGTAGAAACATAGAAAATAGGTGCAGGAGGAGGCCATTCAGCCCTTCAAGCCAGCACCACCATTCATTGTGATCATGGCTGATCGTCCGCTATCAATAACCCGTGCCTGCCTTCTCCCCATATCCCTTGACTCCACTAGCCCCTAGAGCTCTATCCAACTCTCTCTTAAATCCATCCAGTGACTTGGCCTCCACTGCCCTTTGTGACAGGGAATTCCACAAATTCACAACTCTCTGGGTAAAAATGGTTTTTCTCACCTCAGTCTTAAATGGCCTCCCCTTTATTCTAAGACTGTGGCCCCTGGTTCTGGACTCGCTCAACATTAGGAACATTTTTCTTGCATCCAGCTCGTCCAGTCCAGTTATAATTTTATATGTCTCTATAAGATACCCCCTCATCCTTCTAAACTCCAGAGTATACAAGCCCAGCCGTTCCATTCTCTCAGCATATGACAGTCCCGCCATCCCACGGATCAATCTCGTGAACCTACGCTGCACTGCCTCAATCACAAGGATGTCCTTCCTCAAATTAGGAGACCAAAACTGTACACAATACACCAGATGTGGTCTCACCAGAGCCCTATACAACTGCAGAAGAACCTCTTTACTCCTGTACTGAAATCCTCTTGTTATGAAGGCCAACATTCCATTAGCTTTCTTCACTGCCTGCTGTACCTGCACGCCAACTTTCAGTGACCGGTGTACAAGGACACCCAGGTCTCGTTGTACCTCCCCCTTACCTAACCTAACCCCATTGAGATAATAATCTGCCCCCTTGTTTTTGCCGCCAAAGTGGATAACCTCACATTTATCTATATTATACTGCATCTGCCACGCATCTGCCCACTCACTCAACCTGTCCAGGTCACCCTGCAACCTCCTAACATCCTCGTCACAGTTCACACTGCCACCCAGCTTTGTGTCATCCACAAACTTGCTAGTGTTGCTCCTAATTCCCTCTTCCAAATCATTAATATATATGGTAAACAGTTGCGGCCCCAACACCGAGCCTTGCGGCACTCCACTCGCCACTGCCTGCCATTCTGAAAAGGACCCGTTCACTCCTACTCTTTGCTTCCGGTCTGCCAACCAATTTTCAATCCATGTCAACACCCTACCCCCAATACCATGTGCTCTAATTTTAGTCACCAGTCTCCCGTGCGGGACCTTATCAAAGGCTTTCTGAAAGTCTAGATACACTACATCCACTGGCACCCCTTCATCCATTTTACTTGTCACACCCTCATAAAATTCCAGAAGATTAGTCAAGCATGATTGCCCTTTCATAAATCCATGTTGACTTGTACTAATCCTTTTACTGCTATCCAAATGCCCCATTATTACCTCTTTAATAATTGACTCCAGCATCTTTCCCACCACCGGTCAGACTAACTGGTCTGTAATTCCCCGTTTTCTCTCTCCCTCATTTCTTGAAAAGTGGGATAACATTAGCTATCCTCCAATCCACAGGAACTGATCCTGAATCTACAGAACATTGGAAAATTATCACCAATGCGTCCACTATTTCTAGAGCCACCTCCCTGAGCCATTTTCCGAGATCTTTGGTTTCCTCCCACACTCCAAAGACGTGCAGGTTTGCAGGTTAATTGGCTTGGTATATCGTGTAAACATTTTCCCTCGCGTGTGGGATAGCGTTCGTGTGCGGGGATCGCGGGGCGGTGCGGACCCGGCGGGCCGAAGGGTCTTTTTTCCCGCACTGTACCTGCAAACTAAAAGCCCTTTGTGCTTTGTGCATCAGATGCAACACTACAAACAGTCGACACATCGGATCTTCAGACTGAACAATATTGCCAGAGCCTTGAAATTCCTGGAGGATGATTATGTGAGTATTAATGTTTTACACCTCAAGGGCCAAGAGTGTTTGATTGCCATGTCCCGAAGCGGAATAATGAAATTCTTACTTGCGGCTGCACAACAGAATATGTAAACATAGTACTCTGTAAAACCCATAAATGAATACGTTTATTGGCCAAGTATTCACATACAAGGAATTTGCCTTGGTGCTCCAACCGCTGGTGACAAGATGACCATGGAATAAACAACAACAAGAACAGATTCAGTTTATATCGAGCGAGAGAGAGAGAGAGAGAGAGAGAGACAGACAAACAGACAGACAGACAGACAGACAGGTTCACCAGGTTAATTCCCGGGATGGCGGGGCTGTCATAAGTTGAGAGAATGAAGCAGCTGGGCTTGTACACTCTGGAGTTTAGAAGGATGAGAGGGGATCTCATTGAAACATACAAGATTATTAAGGGTTTGGACACACTAGAGGCAGGAAACATGTTCCCGATGTTGGGGGAGTCCAGAACCAGGGGCCACAGTTTAAGAATAAGGGGTAAACCATTTAGAACGGAGACAAGGAACAGAGAGTGGTGAGTCTGTGGAATTCTCTGCCTCAGAGGGCGGTGGAGGCCGGATCTCTGGATGCTTTCAAGAGAGAGCTAGATAGGGCTCTTAAAGATAGCGGAGTCAGGGGATATGGGGAGAAGGCAGGAACGGGGTACTGATTGGGGATGATCAGCCATGATCACATTGAATGGCGGTGCTGGCCCGAAGGGCTGAATGGCCTCCTCCTGCACCTATTGTCTATATCTTATGCCCCCTTCGGCCATGGCCGGAGGTGGCGCTCGGATCCGACCCGAGTAGTAGCAGTCAAATACGGGACAGGGGCGGTCCCGTACGGGACAAACCAATTTAGCCCAATATATACAGGATGTCAGTAGACAATAGACAATAAGCGCAGGATTCGACCCTTCGAGCCAGCACCGCCATTCAATGTGATCATGGCTGATCATCCCCAATCAGTACCCCGTTCCTGCCTTCTCCCCATATCCCCTGACTCCGCTATCTTTAAGAGCCCTATCTAGCTCTCTCTTGACAGTATCCAGAGAACCGGCCTCCACCGCCCTCTGAGGCAGAGAATTCCATAGATGACCCGGCTAACATACGGGAGAGTCGGCAATCCTGGATGAGAGCGTGGCCAGGGTGGTGTGGGTCTCTGGTGATGCTGGCTGCCATTTTGAGGCAGCGACTCCTGTAGATGTGCCGGGTGTTGGTGACTGCGCTGGGAGAGGGTTGGTGGGTGGAGTGTGGCCTGGACATGCCGGTGCCAGTGCCAGCGGTCATCGTTAACCCACCTTGTTGTTCGCAGGTCAGGTTGGTGAGCATCGATGCCCCGGAGATAGCCGACGGAAACCCATCCCTGATCCTCGGATTAATCTGGAACATCATCCTCCACTTCCAGGTGAGGCAGGAGAATCCCTACCCTTCAGCCACTGGGAAACCGGGGATAAGCAGTCACAGCAGGCCCTTCGGCCCTACTTGCCCATGCCAGCCAAGATGCCCCATCTACACTGGTCCCACCTGCCAGCACGATACCAAGGATGTTCTTGCTATTGGGGGAGTGCAGCGTAGGTTCACCAGGCTAATGCCCGGGATGGCGGGATTGTCATACGCTGAGAGAATGGAGCAGCTGGGCTTGTACACTCTGGAGTTTAAAAGGATGAGAGGGGATCTTATTGAAACACGCTAGAGTTTGGACACACTAGAGGCAGGAAACATGTTCCCGATGTTGGGGAAGCCCAGAACCAGAGGCCACAGTTTAAGAATAAGGAGTAAGCCATTTAGAACGGAGACGAGGAAACACTTTTTCACCCGGAGAGTTGTGAGTCTGTGGAATTCTCTGCCTCAGAGGGCGGTGGAGGCCGGTTCTCTGGATACTTTCAAGAGAGAACTAGATAGGGCTCTTAAAGATAGCGGGGTCAGGGGATATGGGGAGAAGGCAGGAACGGGGTACTGATTGGGGATGATCAGCCACGATCACATGGAATGGCGGTGCTAGCTGGAAGGGCCGAATGGCCTACTCCTGCACCTATTGTCTGTTGACATTTCAATGGCCTGTTTCCTTTATCATCGTTACTTTTTTGCATATCTTTCATTCATTGTTCTTTATCTCTCCACATCGCCGTCTATATCTCTCGTTTCCCTTAACCCCAACCAGTCTGAAGAAGGGTCTGGACCCGAAACGTCACCTAGTCCTTTGCACCAGAGATGCTGCCCGTCCCGCTGTGGTGTGGTGGATGTTTGTGTTCAATTCTATTGTGTATCGTGTGTTCTTTTTAAGAGTATCGCTGCTGGCAGATTCATTTCACTGCACCTTGGGGTGCGTGTGACGGATGACGTTGACTTTGACTTTTGACTTCTTTCCTCTTTCTGCCAATGCAGATCAAGGAGGCTGCCGTGCACCTGAAGATCTTCTCCCCCTCAGCCAGCCTTTGTTCCTTGCACAATGGGGGTGACGTTTACCTGCCCGGGGCCCCTGCCTCTGCAAGGGCGACCCCGCCCATGGTTCCCTCCAAGGACCACAGGAAGGTGATTAAGGCGCTGCTGAAGTGGGTGCAGAGGAGGACCGCAAAGTAAGTTTCTCCTATCCCCATCCCCGCCTCTCTCCCTTCCGTCTCCCTGTCCTCCAACAACTCCCTGTGGACTTTGGCCCCTCTCCCAATCCAGAGACGAACGTTTAAGTAGGAACTGCAGATGCTGGAAGAACAAAATCGAAGGTAGACCAAAAATGCTGGAGTAACTCAGCGGGTGAGGCAGCGTCTATGGAGCAAAGGAATGGGCGACGTTTCGGGTCGAGACCCTTCTCCAGACTGATGTCAGGGGGAGGGACAAAGAAAAGTAAGACTGGTGGGGAGAACTGGGAAGGGGAAGGGGATGGAGAGAGAAAGCAAGGGCTATCTCCTTACACATTGTGTCCACACCTGCAGTTCTTTCTTACACATAGTAAATTGTCCCTAGTGCGTGTAGGATAGTGTTAGTGTGCGGGGATCAGTGGGCCGAAGGGCCTGTTTCTGCGCTGTATCTCTAAACTAAACTACGCACTAGATGGACGTGAAAGGCATTCTTGCCATAGAGGGAGTACAGAGAAGGTTCACCAGACTGATTCCTGGGATGGCAGGACTTCCATATGAAGAAAGAGTGGATACTCGCTAGAATTTAGAAGATTGAGGGGGAGATCTTATAGAAACGTACAAAATTCTTAAGGGGTTGGACAGGCTAGATGCAGGAAGATTGTTCCCGATGTTGGGGAAGTCCAGAACAAGGGGTCACAGTTTAAGGATAAGAGGGAAGTCTTTTAGGACCGAGATGGGAAAAACATTTTTCACACAGAGAGTGGTGAGTCTCTGGAATTTTCTGCCACAGAAGGTAGTTGAGGCCAGTTCATTGGCAATATTTAAGAGGGAGTTAGATGTGGCCCTTGTGGCTAAAGGGATCAGGGGGTATGGAGAGAAGGCAGGTACAGGATACTGAGTTGGATGAGTAGCCATGATCATATTGAATGGCGGTGCAGGCTCGAAGGGCCAAATGGCCTCCACTTGCACCTATTTTCTATGTTTCTATGAAATGCTGGAGTAACTCAGCTGGACAATAGGTGCAGGAGTAGGCCATTTGGCCCTTCGAGCCAGCACCGCCATTCAATGTGATCATGGCTGATCATCCCCAATCACTACCCCATTCCCGCCTTCTCCCCATATCCCCTGACTCCACTATCTTTAAGAGCCCTATCTAGCTCTCTCTTGAAAGCATCCAGAGAACCAGCCTCCACCGCCCTCTGAGGCAGAGAATTCCACAGACTCACCACTCTCTTTGTGAAAAATGTTTTTCTGTGAGAAAAAGTGTTTCCTCGTCTCCGTTCTAAATGGCTTACTCCTTATTCTTAAACTGTGGCCCCTGGTTCTGGCCTCCCCCAATATCGGGAACATGTTTCCTGCCTCCAGCGTGTCCAAACCCTTAACAATCTCTGCTCCATGGATGCTGGCTCACCTGCTGAGTTTCTCCAGCATTTTTGTCCACCAATGGTGCTTTCTAGTCAGATGTAGCGAGGTACAGCGAACTGCCTTGTTCTGCATGCAACCCGGTAACATCACACAGCCGATTGGCTGCTTTTATCCCCGACATCCATCCCATTCCCAGTCAAGTTGACCCTGGTGCACGCCCATTTCTCTCTCCACCGCCCCAGTCTCCCTCCTTCCGCTCCCCCACCCCCCCCCCACATCTCCGCGCAGACGGCTCCCGAGGTCGGGATCGAACCGGGTCCCGGGCTCCCACCGCTGCGCCACCGTGAGACCTCTTGTCCTCCCACATGCCACTCTGTCCAGGCCTCACTGTTCGATAAGTTTCAATGAGGCACCCCCCACCCCTCGTCTTTCTAAACTCCAGCGAATTCAAGCCCACGCCGTCAAACGCTGATTCGGCTTTATTCCCCCGGATTGAAACTGCTGCCGTCAGTCACGACACACAAGCTACGCGAAAACATTGCAAGCTGCCGTGTGCACAGTGCCTCACCGGAACTGCTGCCGGGCTCCCACTGGAGTGACCGCCCCACACCGGGCTCCCCTGCTGCCACTGAGGCTCCCACTGCCGCCGGGGCTCCCACTGCCGCTGAGGCTCCCACTGCCGCCAGGGCTCCCACTGCCGCCAGGGCTCCCACTGCTGCCACTGAGGCTCCAACTGCTGCCACTGAGGCTCCCACTGCCGCCGAGGCTCCCACTGCCGCCGAGGCTCCCACTGCCGCCGAGGCTCCCACTGCCGCCGAGGCTCCCACTGCCGCCGAGGCTCCCACTGCCGCCGAGGCTCCCACTGCCGCCGAGGCTCCCACTGCCGCCGAGGCTCCCACTGCCCGCCGAGGCTCCCACTGCCGCCGAGGCTCCCACTGCTGCTGCCGAGGCTCCCACTGCCGCTGAGGCTCCCACTGCTGCTGAGGCTCCCACTGCTGCTGCTGAGGCTCCCACTGCTGCTGCCGAGGCTCCCACTGCCGCTGAGGCTCCCACTGCTGCTGCGAGGCTCCCCACTGCTGCTGCTGAGGCTCCCACTGCCGCTGAGGCTCCCACTGCCGCTGAGGCTCCCACTGCTGCTGAGGCTCCCACTGCCGCCGAGGCTCCCACTGCCGCCGAGGCTCCCACTGCTGCCGAGGCTCCCACTGCCGCTGAGGCTCCCACTGCTGCTGAGGCTCCAACTGCTTCCGCCGGGGCTCCCACTGCCGCTGAGGCTCCCACTGCTGCTGAGGCTCCCACTGCTGCTGAGGCTCCCACTGCCGCTGAGGCTCCCACTGCCGCTGAGGCTCCCACTGCTGCTGAGGCTCCCACTGCCGCTGAGGCTCCCACTGCTGCTGAGGCTCCCACTGCTGCTGAGGCTCCCACTGCCGCCGGGGCTCCCACTGCTGCCGCCACCGAGTCTCACGTTCCGGTCATCGGTCATCGTTTTCTGGTCTTACATTAACCCATAAGCTCATCATTTCTGGGATCACCTTAGGTGGACACACAGGGTCAGCACAGTGGCGCAGCGGCAGAGTTAGATAGATTTGTGATTAGTCCGTGTGTCAGAGGTTACGGGGAGAAGGCAGGAGAAAGGGGTTGGGAGGGAGAGGTAGATCAGCCATGATTGAATGGCGGAGTAGACTTGATGGGCCGAATGGCCTAATTCTAGTCCTATCACTCATTATCCTATGAGTTGTTGCCTGACAGCGCCAGAGATCCGTGTTCGACCCTGACCACTGTGTGGAGTTTGTACCTTCTCCCCGTGACCACGTGGGTTTTCTCCGGGCGCTCCGGTTTCCTCCCACATTCCAAAGACGTGCAGGTCTGTAGGTCGATTGGCTTCGGTAAAAATTGCAAATTGTCCCTGGTGTGTGTAGGGTGGTGCTGGTGTGCGGGGAAGGCTGGTCGGCGCGGACCCGGTGGGCCGCACGGCCTGTTTCCGCGCTGTGTGTCTGAACTAAACAGGTGTACGTGTTGTGGCGTGCAGGTACGGGGTGGCGGTGCAGGACTTTGGCAGTAGTTGGCGGAGTGGCATTGCCTTCCTGGCTCTCATCAAGGCCATCGAGCCCAGCCTGGTGGACATGAGGGAGGCCAAGGAGAGGCCGAGCCGGGTCAACCTTGAAGATGCCTTCAAGATAGCAGCGGAGAACCTTGAGATCCCACCACTCCTTGAGCCTGAAGGTAGGTCACAGGTTGCCCCCACCGCCCAGGTCATTCGGTACTCCCTTTGGATGGATGGTAGCGTTGAGGTTCATAAATTGAGATCTGGATCAGACACAGAGTGAAGCTCCCTCCACAATCAATTCCACAGATTCACCACCCTCTGACTTAAGAAATTCCTCCTCATCTCCTTCCTAAAAGAACGTCCTTTGATTCAGAGGCTGTGCCCTCTATAGACAATAGATAATAGGTCATTCGGCCCTTCAAGCCAGCACCGCCATTCTATGTGATCACGGCTGATCATCCCCAACCAGTACCCGTTCCTGCCTTCTCCCCATATCCCCTGACTCCGCTATCTTTAAGAGCCCTATCCAGCTCTCTCTTGAAAGCATCCAGAGAACCGGCCTCCACCGCCCTCTGAGGCAGAGAATTCCACAGACTCACCACTCTCTGTGAGAAAAACTGTTTCCTCGTCTCCGTTCTAAATGGCTTACCCCTTATTCTTAAACTGTGGCCCCTGGTTCTGGACTCCTCCAACATCGGGAACATGTTTCCTGCCTCTAGCGTGTCCAAACCCTTAACAATCTTTTCTCCATGGATGCTGGCTCACCTGCTGAGTTTCTCCAGCATTTTTGTCCACCAATGGTGCTTTCTAGTCAGATGTAGCGAGGTACAGCGAACTGCCTTGATCTGCATGCAACCCGGTAACATCACACAGCCGATTGGCTGCTTTTATCCCCGACATCCATCCCATTCCCGGTCACGTTGACCCTGGTGCGTGCCCATTTCTCTCTCCACCGCCCCCAGTCTCCCTCCTCCTTTCCCCTCTTCCGAATGCTCATCCCCCCCCCCCCCCCCCCCCACATCTCCGCGCAGACGGCACCCGAGGTCGGGATCGAACCCCCTCTGACTTAAGAAATTCCTCCTCATCTCTTTCCTAAAAGAACGTCCTTTGATTCAGAGGCTGTGCCCTCTGTAGACAATAGACAAAGGTGCAGCAGTAGGCCATTCGGCCCTTCAAGCCAGCACTGCCATTCAATGCGATCATGGCTGATCATCCCCAATCAGTACCCCGTTCCTGCCTTCTCCCCATATCCCCTGACTCCGCTATCGTCAAGACCTCTTTCTAGTTCTCTCTTGAAAACATCCAGAGAACCGGCCTCCACTGCCCTTTGAAGCAGAAAATTCCACAGACTCACAACTCTCTGTGTGAAAAAGTGTTTCCTTGTCTCCGTTCCAAATGGCTTACCCATTATTCTTAAACTGTGGCCCCTGGTTCTGGACTCCCCCAACATCGGGAACATGTTTCCTGCCTCTAGCGTGTCCAAACCCTTAATAATCTTTTCAATAAGATCCCCTCTCATCCTTCTAAATTCCAGGGTGTACAAGCCCAGCCGTTCCATTCTCTACTTAGACTCTCCCACTAGTGGAAACATCCTCTCCACATCCACTCTATCCAGGTCTTTCACTATTCGGTAAGTTTCAATGAGGTTCCCCCTCATCCTTCTAAACTCCAGCGAGTACAGGCCCAGTATATACCCATCTCATGCCTCCTCATTATCACAGCTAGATGTTGCCATGAGTAGCTCATCAAACCAACAAGATGTTCACCATGTTGGCATCGTGGCCGGCTCTCTTCTGTACCTTTTCATATCTCTAGTGTCCATCACGCCTGACCCTCAGACTGAGGAAGGGTCTCAACCTGAAATGTCACCTATTCCTTTTCTGCGCAGATGCTGCTGGACCCACTGAGTTACCCCAGAATTGTGTGCCTATCTTCAGCTTTCTGAAAGTTTTAGTTGTCCACACAGCCCGCCCTTGAGTGAATGAGTGAGTGAGTGAGTGAATGAATGAATGAGTGAATGAATGAGTGAATGAATAAATGAGTGAATGAATAAATGAGTGAGTGAGTGAGTGAATGAATGAACAAGTGAGTGAGTGAATGAATGAGTGAGTGAATGAATGAACAAGTGAGTGAGTGAATGAGTGAGTGTATTAATGAGTGAGTGAATGAGTGATGAGTGATGATGAGTGAATGAATGAATGAGTGAATGAATAAATGAGTGAATGAATAAATGAGTGAATGAGAGAATGAATGAATGAGTGAGTGAATGAGTAAGTGAACGAATGAGTGAATTAATGGGTAAATGAGTGAATGAGTGAGTGAGTGAGTGAGTGAACGAATGAACGAGTGAGTGAGTGAATGGGTGAGTGAGTGGGTGAGTGAGTGAGTGAATAAATGCATGAATGAATGAGTGAATGAGTAAGTGAGTGAATGGGTGAATGAGTGAGTGAATGAATGAGTGAATGAATCACATGTCACAGTGACATTTTTTGCTTGTGTATGCAAATAGTCGCACATAAAGGGTGCTGATAAAGTTACATAGTATCTGTGCCATGTCCCCCACTTTGTGTGTGTGTGTGTGTGTGTGTGTGTGTCCCCACACGGCTCTGATTTCTTTCTGTACCTTTTCATATCTCTAGTGTCCATCACGCCTGATTCTCAGACTGAGGAAGGGTCTCGACCCGAAATGTCACCTATTCCTTTTCTGCACAGATGCTGCCGGGCCCACTGAGTTACTCCAGCATTGTGTGCCTATCTTCACCTTTCTGAAAGTTTTAGCTGTCCACACAGCCCGCCCTTGAGTGAATGAGTGAATGAAGGAGGGTCCCGACCCGAAACGTCACCTATTCGTTCACTCCATAGATGCTGCCTCACCCGCTGAGTTTCTCCAGCATTTGTGTCTACCTTTGAGTGAATGAATGAGTGACTGAATGCTTTATTGTCACAGTGACATTCTTTGCTTGTACACCCAAGGTATGCAAATAGTCGCCACGTAAAGGGTGCTGATAAAGTTACAAAGTATCCGTGCCAGGTCCTCCATTGTTCTCCCCCCCCCCCCCCCACGGCGGTCCCCCCACGCCGGGCCCTCCTTTGTTCCTTCCCTCAGCAGCAGCGTCCACACTCCCACGTGGTCCGCCCTCGTCTGTCAGTCGGTGCTATCATCACCCGCCGCACCGACCTCTCCGCTAACGCTGCCGGGTCCTCTCCGGACGCCTCCGTAGCGCCGACCCAGGCCCCAGCTCCCCGGGCAACGCAGACCCAGGGGCCAGCCGCGGGCTCCGTCGGCCCGCGAGGCACCGGCCTGCCGGGAGGCGTCCGTCTCTGTGGGCCACCAGGAGGGAGATTTCACCGCTTGCTGCTCCTTCTGTACGCGGCAGTATCTGGTGAAGATGGAAACAAAACACTGGAGTGACGCAGCGGGACAGGCAGCACCTCTGGAGAGAAGGAACGGGTGACGTTTCTTCAGGACTCAAGAAGGGTCACGACCCAAAACGTCGCCCACTCCTTCTCTCCAGAGATGCTGCCCGTCCCGCTGAGTTACTCCAGCACTTTGTGTCTGTCTTTGGTTTAAACCGGCATCTGCAGTTCCTTCCTACACGGTATCTGGTAAAGGATCCCTGGGCTGCGGTGAGAATCGTAGTCACTCTGAGATGTGGACGGAGCACCAGGGCAAATTCCTTGTATGTGAATACTTGGCCAATAAACAAATTCATTCATTCATTCATGTTGACCATTTCCTCTTCCCTGTAGATGTGGATGTGGAGCGGCCGGAGGAACAGTCCATCACCACCTACGTGTCACAGTTCCTGGAGCACTTCCCTCACATGGACGAGGTAGGAGATACGCGGAGCACCAAGGCAAATTCCTTGTATGTGAATACTTGGCCAATAAACTTACTTACTTACTTAAACACGGCATTGCAGATGCTGCTTTACACAAAGGGACACAAAGCACTGGAGTAACTCAGCGGGTCAGGCAGCATCTGTGGAGAACATGGATAGGTGACGTTTTTGGTCGGGACCCTTCTTCAGACTGAGTGTTGGGGGGTGGGAGAGTAAGAAAGCTGGAAGAGAGGAGAGACAGGAGGTCACCCAGGTTCCTGTTAAATCTTTTCCCCCATCACATTAAGCCTCTGTCCTCTGGTCCCTCTGGATATAGAACAAATGAATGAGAGATGTGCAAAAAAGTGACGATGATAAAGGAAACAGGCCATTGTTAGCTGTTTGCTAGGTGAGAATGAGAAGCTGGTGAGACTCGGGTGGGGGAGGGATGGAGAGAGAGGGAACGCAGGGCTACTCGAAGTAATCAGTATCATAGATACATAGACAACAGGTGCAGGAGTCGGCCATTCGGCCCATCGAGACAGCACCGACATTCAATGTGATCATGGCGAATCATCCAAAATCAATCCCCCCATTCCTGCCTCCTACCCATATCTCTTGATTCCGCTAGCCCTAAGAGATCTATCTAACTCTCTTTTGTATGCATCCAGTGAATCAACCACCACAACCTTCTGAGGCAGATAATTCCACAGATTCACAACTCACTGGGTGAAAAAGTTTTTCCTTATCTCAGTTCCATATGGCCTCCCCCTTAATCTTAAACTGTGACCCCCCTGGTTCTGGACTCCCCCAATATTGGGAACATTTTTCCTGCAATCCCTTAATAAATGTATATGTTTCAATAAGATCACGTCTCATCCTTCTAAATTCCAGTGAATACAAGCCCAGCCGACCCATTCTTTCCTCATATGCCAGTCCCGCCATCCCGGGAGTTAACATGGTGAACCTACGGTGCACTCCCTCAATAGCAAGAATGTCCTTCCTCAAATTAGGATGTCAACATACCACTGGGGTGGGTTGTAAGCTGCCCAAGTGAAATATGACATGGTGTTTCTCCAACTAAGCACTGAAAGGATTCAGGGACGGGAACAGTTTACATGTCTGGCCAATAAGTCTACTTGCTTTGTATTTCCCGACAGAGCGATCTTCAAGGAGATGCCTCTGAACCTCCTCTGGAAAACCCTTACGGCAACTGTGGAGCTGCGCCCTCAGATCTAGCTGTCGAAGAAACCTATAAGAGCAATGAAATGGAGCGCCATGATGTGTTGAACGATGATGCAGCGCCGTCACGCAGCCCCAAGGAAGATGTCCACTCCTCCTTCACCAACGAGGTGTTCTATGACCAGCCGTTGCACGGGGAAGATGATCACCCCCATGTTCCTTCCCAGAGAGAAGCGACTTCCTCCCCGCCCATCCCTCAACCCAATCGAAAGAGGGATTCCTCATCTTCGCCTCTCCACCGCCGGTCCTTGCCGGCGAGCCCTGACGCCACCGAGGCAATGGAGGAGATCTATGTGGTGTTACATCCAGTGAGGAGGAAGTCTTCGATGGGTGAGAAGATACTGGTGTTGGATAAGGACCTGTCTTGCCCGATCCAACTCTCCCCGGGTGACGGGTCACCAGCTGCGGCAAGAGTCACTGGCGTTGGGTCTGGCGAAACATCTCAACCTTCTGGGCAAGGGCCAAGTGTCTCCTCCCAGGAGGACTCCACGGACGAAGGAGCCACCCTCTCTTGCGGCTCGCACAACACGCAAGGTCTGTCGTCGTGTCCCGAAGCCGTTCTCGTCGACGCGGGAAGCCCCGCAGCCCGGCAGCGGACCGTTTCGGAGACGTGCATGCAGACGGAGGGGGAGCAGTCTCCCCGACAGCGCCAGCTCTTCCACCCGGCCTTCTTCAACGAAGAGAAGCTGTCGGTGATCCCGCACAGCCTCGTCTATTATCCTCATTACAACGTGCCGGTCTCCGAGGTGCTGGAGGCTTACTCCATTACCGACGGCGGCAGTAGTCCTCTGATGGAGCTCAACGCCGGGCTTCACCACGATGAGAGGTCGTTGCCACTCACGGACGAAGCTTACCAGTCATGTTCCGAGCTCGGCAGCACCTTCTCCCTGCAGGGTCTGAGTCCGACCATCTCAGACTACACCCTGTACACCCCTGACTCTGAAGGAGCCGGCCCCTGGAATGACTCCAATCTCCCAGAAGCCGCAGCCAACACCCAGCCAGGAACTGAGACGTCCAAGTGCGTGTCTGCAGCACAGACGTCTGCTCCCCTTCAGTGGCCAGACATGTTTCATGAACAGCCAGACCTGGCCGGATGGGAAGAAAAGCCTGCGGTACCAAAGGATGGAGATCCTGAAGAGTCTAAGGGAGATGGTCAGGATGATGAAGAGGAATGGCGTGAAGATGCAGAGGTAATATTCTCGGGTGGACAAAAATACTGGAGTAACTCAGCGGGTGAGGCGGCATCTATGGAGCGAAGGAATAGGCGACGTTTCGACTCGAGACCCTTCTTCAGACCGATGTGGGAGTGGGGGCGGGGGGGCAGGAAGAAGAAAGGAAGAGGCGGAGACAGTGGGTTGTGGGGGAGCTGGGAAGGGGAGGGGAAGGAGGGAGAAAGCAGGGACTACCTGAAATTGGAGAAGTTAATGTTCATACCGCTGGGGTGTAAACTGCCCAAGCGAAATATGAGGTGCTGCTCCTCCAATTTGCGGAGGGCCTCACTCTGGCCATGGAGGAGGCCCAGGACAGAAAGATTGGATTCGGAATGGGAGGGGGAGTTGAAGCGCTGGGCAACCGGGGAGATCAGGTTGGTTAGTGCGAACCGAGCGGAGTGGTCTTGTATGAACGTTGAGTGTCACCGCGAAGGTTGTCTGATCGAGGGGTGTGCGTTGATCTTTCAGGAGGTGGAGGTGGAGGAGCAGCGCTGCCAACTGCAGTCGCACGCGCCGAGCAGTGATACAGAGGGCGTTGGAGAAGGTGCGGAGAGGTCTGTGAATGGATGGGAGTTTGATGCCAGCCGCCAGCAGCCCGCCGTACTGCAGGCCACAGGGACCTCAAGGTGGGCTTCCGCACCTCCCTGTCGCTTCAATGATTCAATCTTCTTCTTGCGTATGGCGTGCACAGCCTAAAGTTTGTAAGGCAACTTGTTCTTGTCTGAAGAAGGGTTTCGGCCCGAAACATTGCCTATTTCCTTCGTTCTATAGATGCTGCCGCACCCGCTGAGTTTCTCCTGCAATTTTGTCTACCTTCGATTTTCCAGCATCTGCAGTTCCTTCTTGAACATTGTTCTGTTTGATCTTCTGTTTGTGCGTGCGTGCCGGGTTGATCGCATTCATCGAAACAGGGCGGACCACGTGAAGGTTGCAATCTCCCACCCCAACGATTCGATGATACTTTATGTTTAAGAAAGAACTGCAGACGCTGGACAAAAACAAAGGTAGACAAAAAATGCTGGAGGAACTCAGCGGGTGAGGCAGCATCTATGGAGTTAAGGAATAGGCGACGTCTCGGGCCGAGACCTTTCTTCAGACTGAATTCTGAATTGCTGACCCGTTCAGTCTGAAGAACGTCACCTACAAACGGGGTACTGGTTGTGGATGATCAGCCATGATCACATTGAATGGCGGTGCTGGCTTGAAGGGCCGAATGGCCTACTCCTGCACCTATTGTCTATTTATGGTCACATGTACAGAGGTACCGTGAACTGCCTTGTTCTGCATACAACCTGGTAATATCATACAGCAGACCGTGCCGAGGCACTCCACAAGTGTCGCCACGTTTTGCCGCCGTGGTCGGAGCGGCGGTTGACTCACCGCATCACAGCACCGGAGACCCGGGACCGATCCTGCCCTCGGGTGCTGTCTGTGTGGAGTCTGCTCATTCTTCACCGTAACCTGCGTGGGTTTTCTCCGGGTGCTCCGGTTTCCTCCCACACTCCAAAGACGTGTAGGTTTGTAGATTAATTTGGCAGTGGGGAACATGGTAAATTGCCCTTCATGTGTAGGATAGTGATCGTGCAGACGACAGGTGCAGGAGGAGGCCATTCGGCCCTTCGAGCCAGCACTGCCATTCAAAGTGATCATGGCTGATCATCCCCAATCAGTACCCCGTTCCTGCCTTCTCCCCATATCCCCTGACTCCGCTATCTTTAAGAGCCCTATCTAGCTCTCTCTTGAAAGTATCCAGAGAACCAGCCTCCACCGCCCTCTGAGGCAGAGAATTCCACAGATTCACAACTCTCTGTGTGAAAAAGTGTTTCCTCATCTCCGTTCTAAATGGCTTACCCATTATTCTTAAACTGTGGCCCCTGGTTCTGGACTCCCCCAACATCAGGTACATATTTCCTACCTCTGACGTGTCCAAACCCTGAATAATCTTATGTTTCAATAAGATCCCCTCTCATCCTAAACTCCAGAGTATACAAGCCCAGCTGCTCCATTCTCTCAGCATACGACAGTCTTGCCATCCCGGGAATTAACCTTGTAAACCTACGCTGCACTCCCACAATAGCAAGAATGTCCTTCCTCAAATTAGGGGACCAAAACTGCACACAATGCTCCAGGTGTGGTCTCACCAGGGCCCTATACGACTGCAGAAGGACCTATACTCAAATCCTCTCTTTATGAAGGCCAACATGCCATTAGCTTTATTCACTGCCTGCTGTACCTATCAGATGGTTCCCCTCTCAGTTGAAACCTCTCATTCGTGATACCCCTACACTGGGTAAAGGACTACGCACATATACCTCACCTATACAGCCTTTCCCCTTCCCCAGCTCTCTCCCCCCACCTCCCCTCACATTCAGTCTGAAGAAGGGTCTCAACCCAAAATGTCACCTATTCCCTTTCTCTGCGTTGAGTTACTCCAGCACTCTGTGTCATTTGTTTGTATAAGACGTTGGTGAGGCCGCGTTAGGAATATTGTGTTCAGTTCTGGGCACCATGTTGTAGGAAAGATATTGTCAAGTTTGAAAGGGTTCAGAGACGATTTACGAGGATGTTGCCAGGACGGGAGGGTGTGAGCTGTAGGGAGAGGTTGAGTAGGCTGGGTCTCTATTCCATGGAGTGCAGGAGGATGAGGGGTGATCTTCTAGAGATGTACAAAATCATGAGAGGAGTAGATCGGGTAGAGTCTCTTGCCCAGAGTAGGGGAATCGAGCTCCAGAGGACATAGGTTCAAGGTGAAGGGGAAAAGATTTAATAGGAATCCGAGGGGTAACTTTTTCACACAGAGGGTGCTGGGTGTATGGAACAAGCTGCCAGAGGAGGTAGTTGAGGCTGGGACTATCCCAACGTTTGAGGAACAGTTGGACAGGTGCATGGATGGGACAGGTTTGGAGGGGTATGGACCATCCGACTAGGGTAGCTGGGACATTGCTGGCTTGTGTGGGCGAGTTGGGCTGAAGGGTCTGTTTCCACACCGTATCACTCTATGACTCTATAGCAAACATTTTGACTTCATCTTGCTTTGCAAACTATTTGATTTGTGTGTTATTTTTTCCAGCTCAACGGCTGCAAGCAATCCCGGAGATGTGAGAACCGCAAACAGCCACGACCATCAAGATTCTGAGGGGGATTATCTCCCACAACTGGTGGTGAGTGTCACAGCCTGGGCGAGGCACAGTCAGACTGTAACACACACATATCTGGCCCCACATGTGCCTTTAACAGTCACACAGTCACACGGCAACAGGCCCTTCGGCCCAACCCGTCCCTGCCAACCAAGATGCCACATCGAAGCTAGTGCCATTTGCCCATGTTTGGTCCATATTCTTCCAAACTTTCCCCATCCACGTTCCTGTCTAATACAGGAGGAGGAGGAGGAGGTTTTTTTCAATATCAAGGGGTATTTTGAATGAGTAAGAACTGTTCCCTGAAGTTATTCCATTATGGCGGTGCTGGCTCAAAGGGCTGAATGGCCTACTCCTGCACCTATTATCTATTGTCTATCTGGAAAAGATGTGGGTTGGCTCCAGGCTGCAGGTCGCTAGGTATTACCCCTGCAACCAGGAAACATTGTTCCCATCGAACAGAAGATGCAGAAGCTTAAAGCACACACCACCAGATTCATAAACATGTTCTCCCCCGCTGTTATCAATAGACAGTAGGTGCAGGAGTAGGCCATTCGGCCCTTCGAGCCAGCACCGCCGTTCAATGTGATCATGGCTGATCATCCCCAATCAGTACCCCGTTCCTGCCTTCTCCCCATATCCCCTGACTCCGCTATCTTTAAGAGCCCTATCTAGCTCTCTCTTGAAAGCATCCAGAGAACCGGCCTCCACCGCCCTCTATTCACTGTCACCAATCTCTGATAAACATGGCTGATCGTCCACAAACAAACCTCACTGGTCCTTGCACGTTTGACAAGACACAATAGATCTGCAGCCCTTCACACACTATCATGTTCCATGTTTTCCCATTTTCTGATCCTCTCCCTACACACTAGGGGCAATTTACAGAGGGCCAATTAATCTATAGACCTGCATGCCCTTGGCAGGTACGTGCCACAGGGAAGGCAAGGTAGGCAGTGCCTGCCCTGACTAAAATTATCAAATGATAATTATTAAATATAAATAGTAAAGGCACGGGAGAATTACGCCTGCCTGAGAGATCAATATCTTGGCGTAGGTATAATTCTCCGTGCCTTTTATCCGCAGTACATTTAACACGCGGAGGTCTGTGCATCTCACGTGCCGTCGACGCTGCGCCAAGCCTTCAATGGCAGCGGTCTAAGAAGGCAGCTGCAATTCTGCCTTTGCACCGTGGACTGCGTGCGTGCGTGCGCCGCGCAGCGCTAGGTTCTTGGCGGGTTTTTTCAAACATGGATTGTCATTATAACCATATAACCATATAACATATAACAATTACAGCACGAAAACAGGCCCTCTCAGCCCTTCCAGTCCGTGCCGACCATTTGTTTTCCCCTAGTCCCATCTACCTGCACTCAGACCATACCCCTCCATTCCCTTCACGTCCATATACCTATCCACTTTACTTTTAAATGTTAAAATCGATCCTGCCTCCACCACTTCTGCTGGAAGCTCATTCCACACAGCCACCACCCTCTGAGTAAAGAAGTTCCCCCTCACGTTACCCCGAAACGTCTGTCCCTTAATTCTCATGTCATGCCCTCTTGTTTGAATCTTCCCTACCCTCAATGGGAAAAACATATCCACGTCAACTCTGTCTATCCCTTTCATCATTTTAAAGACCTCAATCAAGTCCCCCCTTAACCTTCTGCGCTCCAAAGAATAAAGACCTAACTTGTTCAACCTTTCTCTGTAACATAGTTGCTGGAACCCTGGCAACATTCTAGTAAATCTCCTCTGTACTCTCTCTATTTTGTTGACATCCTTCCTATAACTAGGCGACCAAAATTGTACACCATACTCCAGAATTGGTCTTACCAATGCCTTGTACAATTTTAACATTACTTCCCTACTCCTATATTCAATGCTCTGATTTATAAAGGCCAGCACACCAAAGGCTTTCTTTACCACCCTATCTACATGCGATTCCACCTTCAGGGAACTATGCACAGTTATTCCTAGATCCCTCTGTTCCACAGCATTCCTCAATTCCCTACCATTTACCATGTATCTTAAGAGTATCTGAAGAAACAAAGAGAGAAGAATGGAGTTTGTGTAAAAATAATGTGGTAAGCACAGTTCTTTGAGCTACATGTATTTAAATACTTTATTAAGAGATAAGGCTTTTGAAGACATATTACTTTATAAAATTCGACTGACTGCCTACCGGAGAGGAGAACATTCTGCGCATGCGCGGTTTTTAAGATTTTTAAAAACCGACTGACTGCCTACCCTGAGTAGTTACTCACGGCATGTGCCTGGTCTTGGGGACGTGGGAGGAAACCGGAGCACCCGGTGGAAACTCACGTGGGCGGAAACCCACAGGGAGAACGTGCAAACTCCACATACACAGGCAGCACCGAGGTCAGGGTCGATCTTGGTGGGGGGGGGGGGGGGTTGTCTCTGCCGCTGTTTTGTGCCAACGTTCTCCAAACTAGCAGGAGCCTCTTGCTTCCCTTTGTACTCAGGATGAGCACCATGTAAGCTCCTGGCAAGAGGAGGTGAACAAGCAGGATGGCATGGAGCTGTGGCTGGAACCCGGGCAACTGCAGGAAGAACACTTCGAAGATGCAGACACCTCACCATGGGCCAAGGTACAGGGTGCACCGCAAATGTTTAACAATCTCATACTCAGTTTAAGAATAAGGGGTAGGCCATTTAGAACAGAGACGAGGAAACACTCACAGAGAGTGGTGAGTCTGTGGAATTCTCTGCCTCAGAGGGCGGTGGAGGCAGGTTCTCTGGATACTTTCAAGAGAGAGCTAGATAGGGCTCTTAAAGATAGCGGAGTCAGGGGATAGGGGGAGAAGGCAGGTACGGGGTACTGATTGGGGATGATCAGCCATGATCACATTGAATGGCAGTGCTGGCTCGAAGGGCCAAATGGCCTCCTCCTGCACCTATTGTCTATTACGAAAAGCTTTTTCGTTTTAGTTTTGTTGCGTGCTATCCAGTCAGTGGAACGATTATAGTTTAATTTAGTTTAGGTTGTTAGGACCAATGATCCAAGCTTTACAAAATGGCCCCTGCAGAGTCAAGGAACATTATTGAGGGGTGAAGACTGCTTACGGTACACGTGCCTTCGCCGGCTGGCCATTGTGCATTGGAGCCAGTGAATCATGATACAACTTTATAGGCCTTTGTTTGGATGGATTTAGAGCAGCAGCCTCCAAACTTTCCAGCATGAGGGCCACATTATATATTTGACACATTTCTGTGGGCCGTACACATGCGCTCACACGCATGTACACACACACACACACACACACACGCACGCACGCACGCACACACACACACACACACACACACACACACACACACACACACACACACACACGCACGCACGCACGCACACACACACACACACACACACACACACACACACACACACACACACACAGACACACACACACACACACACACACACACACACACACACACACACACACACACACACACACACACACACACACACACACACACACACACACACACACACACACACACGCACACACACACACACACACACACACACACACACACACACACACACACACACACACACACACACACACACACACACACACACACACACACACACACACACACACACACACACACACACACACTTACATTTACGTCATGTAATCATATATGGGGCAGCAGTAGTGGCAGACTATCGGTCCTAGTAAGCTTTAGTTCAGTGCAGCCAGCGGACAATGCAATTCTCTGCCAGAGATCCGCGTTTATCAAATGTGAATTTTGCAGAGGTGTGAAAACGAGTTTGTTCTTTACTACAGCTGTCTTTTATTAACTTTTTGAACAACAGTTTACAGATTGTCCGTCGATGCTGAACGAGACGCAGACGACTGAGCAGACCGGCCTCACAACCAGGTACGTTCTCCCCGTCACCTCGTGGGGTTTCTCCGAGATAAGTCATGTCACCAGTGATAGGAGTAGAATTAGACCATTTGGCCCATCAAGTCTACTCTGCCATTCAATCACGGCTGATCCATCTCTCCCTCCTAACCTGATTCTCCTGGCTTCTCCCCATAAACCCTGACACCCGTACTAATCAAGAATCTATCTATCTCTGCCTTAAAAATATCCTCCACTTGGCCTCCACAGACTTTTATGACAAAGAATTCCACAGATTCATCACCCTCTGGCTAAAGAATTTCTTCATTAACTCCTTCCTAAAAGAACGTCCTTTAATGTTGAGGCTGTGCCCTCTAGTCCTAGACCCTCCCACTAGTGGAAACATCCTCTCCACATTCTGTATTCTATCACTATTCTGTATGTTTCAATGAGGTCCCCTCTTCATTCTTCTAAACTCCAGCGAGTACAGGCCCAGTGCTGACAAACGCTCATCATAGGTTAACCCACTCATTCCTGGGATCATTCTTCTAAACCTCCTCTGGACCCTCTCCAGAGCCAGCACATCCTTCCTCAGGGATGGTGCCCATATTTGCTCGCTATACTACAGATGCAGCCTGACCAGCGCCTTTGAGTATAGGAGCAGGGAAGTTCTACTTCAGTTGTACAGGGTCTGGGTGAGACCACACCTGGAGTATTGCGTACAGTTTTGGTCTCCAAATCTGAGGAAGGACATTATTGCCATAGAGGGAGTGCAGTGAAGGTTCACCAGACTGATTCTTGGGATGTCAGGACTGTCTTATGAAGAAAGACTGGATAGACTCGGTTTATACTCTCTAGAATTTAGGAGATTGAGAGGGGATCTTATAGAAACTTACACAATTCTTAAGGGGTTGGACAGGCTAGATGCAGGAAGATTGTTCCCGATGTTGGGGAGGTCCAGGACAAGGGGTCACAGCTTAAGGATAAGGGGGAAATCCTTTAAGACCGAGATGAGGAAGACTTTTTTCACACAGAGAGTGGTGAGTCTCTGGAACTCTCTGCCACAGAGGGTAGTTGAGGCCAGTTCATTGGCTATATTTAAGAGGGAATTTGATGTGGCCCTTGTGGCTAAGGGGATCAGGGGGTATGGAGAGAAGGCAGGTACGGGATACTGAGTTGGATGATCAGCCATGATCATATTGAATGGCGGTGCAGGCTCGAAGGGCCGAATGGCCTACTCCTGCACCTAATTTCTATGTTTCTATGTTTATAGAGCCTCAGCATGACATCCCTGTTTTTGTCTACAAGCCCTCTTGGAATAAATGCTAGCATTGAGTTTGCTTTCTTAACTACTGATTCGATTTGCAGAGTAACTTTTTGGGAATCCTGCACCAGCACTCACTCCCAAGTCCCTTTACACCTCCGATTTCTTGGTTCTCTCCCCATTTAGGAAATAGTCTACGCCTTTATTCCTGCTACCAAAACGCACGAGTCCACACTTTGCTGCACTATATTCCATCTGCCACTTCTCTGCCCACTCTCCCAACCTGTCCAAGTCCTTCTGCAGAGTCCCTGCTTTCTCTACACTACCTGCCCCTCCACCGATTGTCGTATCATCCGCAAACTTGGCCACGAAGCCTTCAATCCCCTCGTCCAAATCATTAATATACAACGTGAAGAGTCGCGGCCCCAGCACCGACCCCTGCGGAACTCCGCTAGTCACTGGCAGCCAACCAGTAAAAGCCCCCTTTATTGCCACTCTTTGCCTTCTGCCATCCAGCCAACCTGCGATCCATGCTAGTATCTGCCCTTTGATACCGTGGGCTCTCATCTTCCTTAGCAGCCTCACGTGTGGCACCTTATCAAAGGCTTTCTGAAAATCTAAGTAAACAACATCCACTGACTCTCCTTTGTCTGTCCTGTTATTTACTTCTTCAACGAATTCCAGCAAATTTGTCAAGCACGACGTCCGCTTGACACAGCCATGCTGACTTCCGCTTATTTTATCGTGAACTTCTATGTACTCCGTAACCTGATCCTTTATAACAGAGTCCAAAATCTTACCAACCACCGATGTCAGACTAAGTGGCCTAAAGTTCCCACTATTCTGCTTTGCTCCCTTCTTGTGCAGCGGGGTAATATTCTCAGATATTTTCAAATCATCTGGGACCTCTCCTGACTCCAGTGATTCCTGAACTATCTCTAAAGCCACCTCTTTCAGAACCCTAGGGTGCAGTCCAGCTGAAATACCGACACATCCGATTTCACCTCCTCCCTCTCAAATTGCAGATTAAAACTTATCATTGGATCTTCGCTTCCCTCCCACACTCCAAAGACGTACAGGTTTGTAGGCTAATTGGCTTGGCATAAGTGTAAATAGTCCCCAGTGTGTGTAGGGTGGTGTTAACGTGCGGGTATCGCTGGTCGGCATGGACTCGGTGGGCCGAAGGGCCTGTTTCCATGCTGTCACTGCTTTGTATCTGGGTAAATCAGCTAGGGCAAAGTCTGGTCTTCCCACCCACACTACAGGCCATGTCCACAAACACAGTCCATGGCAAACGTTCAAATATGAAGCTGTAATCTCTCATCGTGTACCTATATGTTCCACGTAGCAAGAAAGAGCTGCAGATGCAGGTTTATACTAAAGATTTAGCTCTTCGGGCTAAGGGATTATTCTTAAACTGTGGCCCATAGTTCTGGACTCCCCCAACATCGGGAACATGTTTCCTGCCTCTAGCGTGTCCAAGCTAGATAGGGCTCTTAAAGATAGCGGAGTCAGGGGATATGAGGAGAAGGCAGGAACGGGGTACTGATTGTGGATGATCAGCCATGATCACATTGAATGGCGGTGCTGGCTCGAAGGGCTGAATAGCCTCCTCCTGCACCTATTTTCTATGTTTTTAAGATAGACGCAGAGTGCTGGAATAACTCAACAGGTCAGGCAGCATCTCTGGAGAACATAGATATGTTCTGGTCGGGGCCCCTCTTCAGACTTAGTAGGGGGTGAGGGGTGGGTGAAGAAAAGACCAGGGTCAATCAAGGCCAGCCACAAATGACCTCAGGCAGGGCAGTGCCTGCTAGGCCCATTGTTGGCTCGGGAAGCCGTGATTTCATTAGAGAAACAATGTGCAGAACATTGGACCTGGCTGAATGCCTACGCTGGAGGAAGGGGACAAGGGGGAGGGGAGTGTTAGAACCACAGGCTTGTAAGATACCCAAGTGAAGTTCACGCATCTCAATAGACAATAGGTGCAGGAGTAGGCCATTCGGCCCTTCGAGCCAGCACCGCCATTCAATGTGATCGTGGCTGATCATCCCCAATCAGTACCCCGTTCCTGCCTTCTCCCCATATCCCCTGACTCCGCTATTTTTAGAAACATAGAAACATAGAAATTAGGTGCTGGAGCAGGCCATTCGACCCTTCGAGCCTGCACCGCCATTCAATATGATCATGGCTGATCATCCAACTCAGTATCCTGTACCTGCCTTCTCTCCATATCCCCTGATCCCTTCAGCCACAAGGACCACATCCAACTCCCTCTTAAATATGGCCAACGAAGTGGCCTCAACTACCTTCTGTGGCAGAGAATTCCACAGATTCACCACTCTCTGTGTGAAAAACGATTTTCTCATCTCGGTCCTAAAAGACTTCCCCCTTATCCTTAAACTGTGACCCCTTGTCCTGGACTTCCCCAACATCGGGAACAATCTTCCTGCATCTAGCCTGTCCAACCCCTTAAGAATTTTGTAAGTCTCTAAGAGATCACCCCTCAATCTTCTAAATTCCAGCGAGTACAAGCCGAGTCTATCCAGTCTTTCTTCATATGGAAGTCGTGCCATCCCAGGAATCAGTCTGGTGAACCTTCTCTGTACTCCCTCTATGGCAAGAATGTCTTTCCTCAGATTAGGAGACAAAAACTGTACGCAATACTCCAGGTGTGGCCTCACCAAGACCTTGTACAACTGCAGTAGAACCTCCCTGCTCTGTACTCAAATCCTTTTGCTATGAATGCCAACATACCATTTGCTTTCTTCATTGCCTGCTGCACCTGCATGCCTACTTTCAATGACTGGTGTACCATGACACCCAGGTCTTGTTGCATCTCACATTTTCCTAATCGGCCACCATTCAAATAATAGTCTACCTTCCTGTTTTTGCCATCAAAGTGGATAACCTCACATTTATCCACATTATACTGCATCTGCCATGCATTTTCCCACTCACCCAGTCTCTCCAAGTCAACCTGCAGCCTCCTAGCATCCTCCTCACTGTCCCCCAGCTTCGTGTCATCCGCAAACTTCGACATGCTGCATTTAATTCCCTCGTCCAAATCATTAATGTATATTGTAAATAGCTGGGGTCCCAGCACTGAGCCTTGCGGAACCCCACTAGTCACTGTCTGCCATCCTGAAAAGAACCCGTTCCTACTCTTTGCTTCCTGTCTGCCAGCCAGTTCTCTATCCACATCAATACTGAACCACCAATACCGTGTCCTTAATTTTGTATACCAATCTCTTGTGTGGGACCTTGTCGAAAGCTTTCTGAAAGTCCAGATATAACACATCCACTGCTTCTCCCTTATCCACTCTACTAGTTACATCCTCAAAAAATTCAATAAGATTCGTCAGACATGATTTACCCTTCGTAAATCCATGCTGACTTTGTCCAATGATTTCACCACTTTCCAAATGCGCTGCTATCCCATCTTTAATAATTGACTCTAGCAGTTTCCCCACTACCGATGTGAGACTAACTGGTCTGTAATTCCCCGTTTTCTCTCTCCCTCCCTTTTTAAAAAGTGGGGTTACATTAGCTACCCTCCAATCCTCAGGAACTACTCCAGAATCTGAAGAGTTTTGAAAAATTATCACTAAGGCATCTGCTATTTCTGGGGCTACTTCCTTAGGTACCCTGGGATGCAGCCTATCTGGCCCTGGGGATTTATCGGCCTTTAATCCATTCAATTTACCCAACACCACTTTCCGGCTAACCTGGATTTCACTCATTTCCTCCATCTCATTTGACCCGCGATCCCCTGCTATTTCCGGCAAATTATTTATGTCTTCCTTAGTGAAGACAGAACCAAAGTAGTTATTCAATTGGTCTGCCATGTCCTTGTTCCCCATGATCAATTCACCCGTTTCTGACTGCAAGGGACCTACATTTGTTTTTAACTAATCTTTTGCGCTTCACATATAGATAAAAACTTTTGCAGTCAGTTTTTATGTTTCCTGCCAGTTTTCTTTCATACTCCATTTTCCCTTTCCTAATTAAGCCCTTTGTCCTCCTCTGTTTGTCTCTGAATTTCTCCCAGTCCTCTGGTAGGCTGCTTTTTCTGGGCTAATTTGTATGCTTCATCTTTTTCTTTGCTACTATCCCTGATTTCCCTCGTTATCCACGGATGCGCCACCTTCCCTGATTTATTCTTTTGCCAGACTGGGATGAACAATTGTTGTAGTTCATCCATGCAGTCTTTAAATGCCTTCCATTGCATATCCACCATCAACCCTTCAAGAATCAATTGCCAGTCGATCTTGGCCAATTCACATCTCATACCCTCAAAGTTACCTTTCTTTAAGTTCAGGACCCGTGTTTCTGAATTAACAATGTCACTCTCCATCCTAATGAAGAACTCAACCATATTATGGTCACTCTTGCCCAAGGGGCCACGTACAACAAGGCTGCTAACTAACCCTTCCTCATTACTCAATACCCAGTCTAGAATAGCGTGCTCTCTCGTTCGTTCCTCCACATGTTGGTTTAGAAAACTATCCCGCATACATTCCAAGAAATCCTCTTCCTCAGCACCCCTGCCAATTTGATTCACCCAATCTATATGTAGATTGAAGTCACCCATTATAACGGTTTTACCTTTTGTTGCACGGATTTCTAATTTCCTGTTTGATGCCATCCCCAACTCCACTACTACTGTTAGGTGGCCTGTACACAACACCCACTAGCGTTTTCTGCCCCTTAGTGTTTCGCAGCTCCACCCATATCGATTCCACATCCTCCAAGCTAATGTCATTCCTTTCTATTGCATTAATCTCCGCTCTAACCAGCAATGCTACCCCACCTCCTTTTCCTCTCTGTCTATCCTTCCTGAATATTGAATATCCCTGGATGTTCAGCTCCCAGCCTTGGTCACCCTGGAGCCATGTCTCCGTGATCCCAACTATATCATAATTATTAATAGCTATCTGCACATTCAACTCATCCACCTTATTACGAATGCTCCTCGCATTGAGACACAAAGCCTTCAGGCTTGTTTTTACAACATTCTTGGCCCTTTTACAATTGTGTTGAAAAGTGGCCCTTTTAGATTTTTGCCCTGGATTTGTTTTCCTGCCACTTTTCACCTTGCTACCTATTGCTCCTATCCTCATTTTACACCCCTCTGTCTCTCTGCTCACACATTTAAGAAACCCTCCACTTCTTATTCTCCGTTTGTTATTTTTTTTCTTCTTTCCTCCCTACGTGTTGCGTCTGACTGCTTCTCTTCTCTGCCTCCTGCCTCACAAACGGACTACTTGCCTTCTCTATTTGAGTCCCTCCCCCCAACCGATCTAGTTTAAAGTCTCCCCAGTAGCCTTTGCAAATCTCCCCGTCAGGATATTGGTTCCCCTCGGGTTCAAGTGCAACCCGTCCTTTTTAAGAGCCCTATCTGGCTCTCTCTTGAAAGCATCCAGAGAACTTGCCTCCACCGCCCTCTGAGGCAGAGAATTCCACAGACTAACCACTCTCTGCGTGAAAAAGTGTTTCCTCATCTCCGTTCTAAATGGCTTACTCTTTATTCTTAAATTGTGGCCCCTGGTTCTGGACTCCCCAACATCGGGAACATGTTTCCTGCCACTAGCCTGTCCAAGCCCTTAATAATCTTATATGTTTCAATAAGATGCCCTCTCATCCTTCTAAACTCCAGAGTGTACAAGCCCAGTCGTTCCATTCTCTCAGCATATGACAGTCCCGCCACCCCGGGAATTAACCTTGTTAACCTAAGCTGCACTATCTCAATAGCAAGAATGTCCTTCCTCAAATTAGGGGACCAAAACTGCACACAATACTCCAGGTGTGGTCTCACTAGGGCCCTGTACGACTGCAGAAGGACCTATACTCAACTGGTGAACGGGTGATTGATGTTCAGACAGTGCTGGGCTTCAGGGAGTGAAGTGGTCCACATTGCCCAGTTTGCATTGACGGTGCCAAAGTGGAGAAGGTTGAAAACTAGGAGTCAATATCACCAACTACATCTCCTGGGCCTCCCATGTAAGCAGCGACCAAGAAAGCACACCGACACCTCTACTTCCTTAGAAGGTTTGGGAAGTTCTGCATGTCCCCTACAACTCTCACCAACTTCCACAGATGCCCCGTACAGAGCATTTCATCGGGATGCATCACAGCTCGGTTTGAGAACAGCTCCATCCAAGACCGAAGAGGGGAGAAGACGGAGTGGCCAGGGTGCGACTGTCTCCTCGTCTCCATTCTAAATGGCTTGCCCCTTATTCTTAAACTGTGTGGCCCCTGGTTCTGGACTCCCCCAACATCGGGAACAGAAGCTGCCTGCCCCACTGAGTTACTCCAGTTTTCTGTGTCTTAGATAAATGTGTTGGTGTCTCCTGCAGGTGGACCCTGGAGACACGCAGGCCACGTCCGTCGACATTAGGTTGTGGCGGCGCGGCCAGGAACCACCGCGGTGAGACGGCTTCAAGATCTCCTCCTGCGCACCCTCAGCTGCCCTACCTGATCATCTTGCTGTGGATGGCGGTCTACTGGATGATCGTCCTTCTGCACCTTGACCTGCAGTCATCGGGGCCACCTCTTCTCCAGCTGACAGGCAACAAATAGTCGCAATCACCCTCCTCCCCCTTCCCCCGTTTACAGCTGCCGTTCTGATGACTAGTTTATGCAACGCTGGGTTTTTAATCTCGATTGTACATTTTTAAACATTATTATAAAGAATATTCTATATTGAGTGGTGACATTCCAATGTCTTTAGAAGAACCTTTAATAGCCAATTTTTACAATTGTATCCACTGAATGGAAATACAGAATCCACTTTTTCTTCCATAAAATCCTCAATGGTACTCTATTGCCACTTGTATCCAGGTGCAGTGAAATTCATATTTTGTATACAGTTCTGTAAAATTATGACTGTACATGAGCACAGTTGTAATTAAATGCAAGAGAGTAGTAAGAGTAGATGACTGAGGCAGTACAAAAGAGTCGCCACGTTTCTGGCACCATCTTACATCCTTCAAGTTCAAAGTTGTCAGAAATGTGGAGTCTTACCTTGGTCTTAAAGGCCGGTTGTCCTAGCGACGGCACTGGGCCGGAGTTGCAGGGGTCGGCCTGGCCAGGCGATGATGTTGATGTCCTCCACCGCTCCCAGCCGCTGCAGGCCGCATCTGATGACGCTCAGCCTTCTTGGAGCAGCCCCCGGACTAAGGGAGTCCCAGGCGGCTCCAGGGCCTCCAGCGGCCCCTGGTCTAATAAAGCCCCATGTTGCTCCAGGGTGTCTAGTGGCCCCTGGTCTAATAAAGCCCCATGTTGCTCCAGCGGTTCCAGCGGCCCCTTGTCTAATAAAGCCCCATGTTGCTCCAGGGTGTCTAGTGGCCCCTGGTCTAATAAAGCCCCATGTTGCTCCAGGGTGTCTAGTGGCCCCTGGTCTAATAAAGCCCCATGTTGCTCCAGGGCCTCCAGCGGCCCCTGGTCTAATAAAGCCCCATGTTGCTCCAGGGTGTCTAGTGGCCCCTGGTCTAATAAAGCCCCATGTTGCTCCAGGGTGTCTAGTGGCCCCTGGTCTAATAAAGCCCCATGCTGCTCCAGGGCTTCCAGCAGCTCCTGGTCTAATAAAGCCGTAGGCTGCTCCAGGGCCTCCAGCAGCCCCCCCCCCCCCGGTCTAATGAAGACCCAGGCTGCAGCAGGGCCTTCAGCGGCCCCCAGTCTAATAAGGCCCCAGGCTGCTGCTGGGCCTCTCCACCGATTCCTCGACCCGCGAACGCACCGTCCCCTCGCCTCCCGCAGCCGACCTCTGAACCCCCAGACCTCCAATTTGGGCGCTGAAGAGGAGACCCGCTCACCGGCACCGATTTTCCCCCTCCCCCCCCGCCGTCTGTCCACCACAATCGGACAGGCATAGTCTGTAAGAGAGGCTACATCAAGTTCGGTCACTGATAAAGTGTAGAAAGGAATTACACATGTCGGTTTATACCGAGGATAGACACAAAGTGCTGGAGTAACCTGAGCAGATCAGGCAGCATCTGCGGAGACAAACAATGGGCGCCGTTTCGGGTCGGGACCCTTCTTCAGGCGTCACCCATCCTTTTTTCTCCAGAGATGCTGCCTGACCCGCTGAGTTATTCCAGCACTATCTTTGTCTATCTTTGGACACTGGTGAGTTCATAAGTGTTAGGAGCAGAATTTGAACCATCGCGTCTACTCCGCCATTCAATCGTGGCTGATCTATCTCTCCCTCCTAACCCCATTCTCCCCATAACCCCTGACGTGCATGCGTGTATGCACGTTCCAAAGGAATAGGTTTGCGTGTTGCAAACAGTCAAACATGTATGTTGTCATGTGTACACTGGAGTATGATTCTAAAGTGAAGCTTCATGTGAGTGGTGTGAGTGAAAGAGTTTTTGTAAAATAAGATGCAAACTTTATAAAGTTATTTTGCTCTTCTGCCTGGGTACTCAATTGAGTCTGAAGAAGGGTCTCGACCGGAGACATCACCCATTCCTTCTCTCCAGAGATGCTGCCTGTCCCGCTGAGTTACTCCAGCCTTTTGTGTCTTTACCTCCTGAATTTAGAAGCTTTGTTTTGTGAATGGCTGTGTTAATGGCCATATGGAACAGAGGGGGCAGACACACCCCCATCCATATCAACGGGACTGAGGTGGAGCGGGTCTCCAACTACAAATTCCTCGGGGTACACATCTCGGAGGATCTGTCCTGGTCCCTCAACACCTCCAAGCTGATCAAAAAGGCGCAGCAGCGCCTTTACTTCCTGAGGAGGCTCAAAAAAGCCCACCTGTCCCCCCAGATCCTGACCAACTTTTACCGCTGTACCATCGAAAGCATCCTGACCACCTGCTTTACGGTATGGCACAGCAGTTGCACCGTAGCAGACAGGAAGGCACTACAACGGGTGGTGAAAACCGCCCAGCACATCATCGGTGCCCGCTCCCTGCCATGGATGCCCTCCACCGAAAACGGTGTCTGGGACGGGCCGGGAAGATCATCAAAGACCCCTCCCTACCCTAACCATGGACTGTTTGCCCTTCTACCATCGGGGAGGTGGTACAGGAGCCTCAGGTCCCGCACTAGTAGGATGAGGAACAGCTTCTATAACAACACCATCACACTGCTGAACTCGGAGTCCCGCCGATAGATTTCTCCAGTCTCTCCGTCCACATTGTCTGCATTCTGTATCTATTTATATATTGCTATTACTACGAACTGACGCTAAACTGCATTTCGTTGTACCCATACTTGTATCTGTGCAATGACATTAAAGTTGAATTGAATTGAATAATGCCAAAACTGGAATGCATCAAATCTCAAACCATGTTTGGCTGGAGTAATGGGACGAAGGTTGAGGATTCTGGGCACAGGAGGCGGGAATATTATCCCTGTGGTTCCACACAGGGGAGGTTGCCCGAAGAGCTGGGAGATGCAAGCCAACTTCCAGCCCAGTCTGAAGGAATGATCCCACCCGAAACGCCACCCATCCTTTTTTCTCCAGAGATGCTGCCTGACCCACTGAGTTACTCCAGCACTTTGTGCCCTTTTTTTGTAAACTAGCATCTGCGGTTCATAAGCGAAAGGAGCTGGATGATGGGCATCCCTCATCTTTCCCTCCTAACCCCATTCTCCTGCCTTCTACCAACCGGTAGTATTCAACTATCTATCTATCTCTGCCTTAAGAATATCAATTGACTTGGCCTCCACAGCCGTCTGTGGCAAAGAATGCCACAGATGCACCACCCTTCAATAGACAATGGGTGCAGGAGTAGGCCATTTTGCTCTTCGAGCCAGCACCGCCATTCAATGTGATCATGGCTGATCTTCCCCAATCAGTACCCCGTTCCTGCCTTCTCCCCATATCCCCCTGAACCCTTCGTTTTACATTTTTTGCTCCACTACAAAAACTCCTCAAGGTTTGCCTACCTTGAAGAAGTTCTCCCCCCTCCAATAGGAGACCCTCTTCCTGTCAGTTTAGTTTACTGTCACGTGCACTGAGGTACAGAGAGAAGCATTTTTGTTGCGTGCTAACCTGTGAGTGAAATCGGGCCTTGTCAAACAAGCCATCCACGGTGTACAGATGCAGGATAAAAGGAATAACATTCAGTGTAAGATAAATAAGTCCAAATAAAGATAGCAGCCCAACGGTCGCCAAAGATGTAGATGGTAGGTGTAGGAAAGAACTGCAGATATTGGCTTACACTGAAGATAGACACAAAATGCTGGAGTAACTCACCTGGACAGGCAGCATCTCTGAAGGCAGCAGAAGGAATGGGTGGCGTTTCGGGTCGCGACCCGTCTTCAGGTAGGTCGGGACCGATCTCTAGTTGGTGGTAGGATGGTTCAGTTGCCTGATAACAGCCGGAAAGAACTGTCCCTGAATCTGGAGGTGTGTGTTTTCACACTTCTGTACCTCTTGATTGAAGGGGAGAGAGGAGAGAGTGACCAGGGTGAGACTGGTCACTGCCCCCCCCCCCCCCCTTTGTGATTCCTGCGGCCTTACTGTGTTATGAATTTCTGGCCTTTATCCACCAACTGCCCATCAAAACCTCCCTCACCTTTATCAACCTTCCATGCTTTGTCTTGTCCCTCCTCTATTCCAGTACCCACCCCCCCCCCCCCCCCCATACAATCACTGAAGAAAGGCTCCCAACTTGATTTGTCACCCATCCATGTCCTCTAGAGATGCTGCCTGACCCCCTTTTTATGTCCCAGCATTTTGTGTCCTTCGTTCTGACTCCAAACCTCTATTCACGTCCTCCACAGATGCTGCCTGACCTGCTCTGTTACTCCGGCACTTTTGGGTTGGTTTTTTTTGTTGTAAACAGACACCTGCAGTTCCCTGTGCATCTCACGCGCGTGAATGTTTCAAAGTCTGCGTAATCCTGTGGTTCAGGTCTCTGAGTTGGTCACATGCCGGGTCAGTAAAATATTAAGGGAGATGATTTTATTGTACCATATCCTTCTGTAAGAAAAGGCCTTACGGTCCCTTGAAATCGGGGAAGACCCTTAATTAAACATGGGGCAGTTGGCACCATAAGTCTGGCCTAAAGTTTAGGCTTCCGTAGGGAGTATACTCCCTTACCCCAGAAATATATATAGAGACTTAAAACAGCCTTAGTTCTTGATAGTTAATCTTTGCAGATTTTTAACCTATTTTATTAAAGGATGCACCCATGTATATGTTGGAATAAAATTATACAATGTCTTAAAATCAAAATAATTTCACACAGAAATATTAATAATAGTTCTACAAGATGGTGTACATTTTCAGTCCAATTTTGGAATATTCTGTATAAAAAAAATAGATTATGTGGAAAAAGAATTTCTTCAAGCTGTTAAATAAAAATCTTTAAACTTTTATTTTGCGTGTGCGTTATGTACAACATTTTCACCAATCAAAAAGTTTCAAAATACAGCATAGAGACAGGCCCTTCGGCCCACCAAGTCCACGCCGACCATTGATCACCCGTTCACACTTGTTCCATGTTTTCCCACTCTCTCATCTACTCCCTACAAACCAGGTGCAATTTACTGAGTAGGCAATTATCCTCCAAACCCGCACAAAGTCTTTGGGACGTTTCGGGAAATTCGGGTAATTTTAGGGAAATTAAGTAATTTCGGGAAATTTCCGCATCCGGCCCGAGAAGGGGTCCAATCCGGCCAGCGGGATAATTTGGGGGGGGAAAGTATATTTACGACCACCCGCGCCTGCGCAGTTGGAGGAGGCTCATCAGCCGCGTCAAAATTGAAAATGGCGCTGGTGACGAGGTAGGGACGCAAAATGACGCCGTCTCCCCGCGCGTGGGCAGTGGGCCTGGTATCCACGCGTGCACAGTTGGGGCGGGAGTCACACATGCGCAGTTGGGCAATTTCAGGAAATACCATCAAAATTCAGGAAATTTGGGATACTATTTTAAGGACAATTTTTTTTTGAGGTGTGGAAGGGCTGTTTGGGAGGAAACCGGAGCACCCAGAGGAAACCCACGTGGTCACAGGGAGAATGTGCAAAACTCCACACACAGAACAGCACCTGAGGTCAGGATCGAACCTGGGTCTCTGGCGCTATGAGGCAGCAACTCCACCGTGGCGCCCTGTTGGGATGCGGTTTCTCAGTATTTGGCATAATATCGGCGTGTATAACCATTGTTCGATCAGGATGGATTTCCCTGTTTCATCGTTATGGTATTGCTCTTGGTACAGAGACATGGAAATCATACCACAAACCCAATGTAATGGCCTATGTATCCTTATAAGTGTGTGGAAAGGAGTGATCAGGGATGACAATAGGCGTAGGAGTAGGCCATTCGGCCCTTCGAGCCAGCACCGCCATTCAATGTGATCATGGCTGATCATCCACAATCAGTACCCCGTTCCTGCCTTCTCCCCATATCCCCAGACTCCACTATCTTTTTTTTTTTTTCTTTTTTGATGAATATTTTTTATTATAGAAACATACGTATGAAAATTGCAATATTTTACATAAACGAAAATACATCATTAAATATAATAATGAAATATTATATTTAATAATAAATAATATGAATAATATTAATATTATTACTAATATTGAGATTTAGGACTATATGCTTCTATATGCTTTTTTAATTACTTTTCATAAAGTAAGAAAAGATAGAGATAAATAATGAAAAAAATATGAAAACGAATGGAGTATTAATCGTTATTCCGTCATTGGAGATATAGGCATGATTTATTATATTTCTTTCTTCATCCATTCTAATATTCAGGCCTCAGTCAAGCCCTCGTACCGATCCATTACGACTCTGTAAATATTCAATATGTGGAGACCATATCCCTCTAACCTGTCCATTAAGACAAGCCTCAATCTCTCCAGATGAAGAGTCTCCGACATTTCTGTATTCCACATTTTGATTGTAGGGGATGTAGGGCCTTTCCAAAATTTTAATATTAATTTTTTCCCAATTATTAACCCATAATCAATAAAAATTCTCTGGTTTGTTGTTACTATTTGTTCTGTTTCCAATATTCCTAGTATTATTAGCTTTGAATCAGGTGTCAAAGATATATTAACAACATTCGAAATTATCCTAAATATTTCAATCCAGAATTTTGTAATTTTTATACAATTTGTAAATGAGTGTGCCTGATTGGCTTCTAAATGTTGACATCTATCACATATAGGAGATACTTTTGGGAACATATTATCTAATTTGGTTTTTGAATAATATAATCTATGTAATATTTTAAACTGTATAAGAGAGTGTTTAGCATTTAGCGAACAACGATGTATATGTTGTAAACTATGATCCCATATTTCTGGTCTAATAGTTTGACATAATTCCTGATAGATTTCCACGATATGTCTATGTATTTCTGTTGATGGAACATCACCTTCCAATAAGATGTTATATATATATGAAATCATTTTTTCTGTATTCGGATGTTTATTCAAACATTCATCTAATATTTCTATCTTTCTATTTCTGAGTTCTTGCGTATTTGCTTTAACATAATCTCTAATTTGTAAGTATCTAAAATACTCTTTAGATTGTAGTCCATAAATTTGTTGTATGTCTTGAAATGAAAGGAAGGAGTTTTCCCTATAGAGATCCCCAATCTTAATAATTCCATTATTTTTCCATTGTGAAAAAGCTTTATCCATCATTGAAGGTTTAAACGTAACATTATTTACAATGCTAAGAGATAGTGGTATAGATTTTAATTTTAATGTTTTCTTTATTTGTTTCCAAATACGTATTCCACTTCCTATTATTGGGTTATCACTATATGTTTTCTTAGCTAAATTAGTATTAGCGAATATTATAGAACTAATTTCAAAAGGAGAACAATCTTCTTTTTCCATATTTAACCAAGTTGGTTGATTATCTATTTCTTCTAACCAAAAATTCATATTTTTAATGTTAACTGCCCAGTAATAAAACATAAAATTTGGTAGAGCTAGACCTCCATTTATTTTTGGTTTACATAAATGTTTTTATTTATTCTATGGCACTTATAATCCCAAATGAAGTTAGTGACTAAGGAGTCTACCTTTTTAAAGAAATTTTTAGGGAGATATATCGGGATTGATTGGAAAAGGTATAATAATTGTGGAAGAAACACCATTTTTATTATATTAATTTTGCCTATCATCGATATAGGTAACGTTTTCCAATATATAATATTCTTATTTAATTTGTTCAATAATAGTGGAAAGTTAGCTTTAAATAAGGAGTCAAATCTTTTTGTTACAAAGATTCCAAGATATTTAAATTTTTCATTTGTTATCTTAAAACGGATTGTTGTAATATATGTAAATTGTTTACCGTTATTGGCATAAGTTCACTTTTATTCCAGTTAATACTATATCCTGAATAGGATCCAAATTCAGTTATTAATTTTAACAAATTACGGATACTAGTTTCTGGTTTTGTGATGTAAAGTAGCACATCATCCGCATATAGAGAGATTTTATTTTTAGTGTCTCTAGTATCGTATCCATTATATTTCTGGATGTGATCTCACCATCAGGGCTAACGGTTCTATTGCCAATGCAAACAATAAAGGGGATAAAGGACAACCTTGTCTGCAACCACGAGATAAATTGAATTTAGGTGATAACATTTGATTTGTTATTATTCGAGCTGTCGGATTTGTATATAGCAATTTGATCCAGTTAATAAACTTTTCTCCCAGTTTAAAAGCTTCCATAACCGAGAACAAGTAAGGCCATTCCACTTGATCAAAGGCTTTCTCTGCATCTAACGAAATAACTACTAGGTCTTTATTAATATCTCTTTTTGTGTATATAATATTGAATAGCCGTCTCAAATTATACGAAGAGTATCGTTTTGGTATAAATCCTGTTTGATCAGGGTGAACTAATTTAGTAACAACTAAACTTAACCTTTGTGCTAATATTTTAGTTAATATCTTTTGATCGGTATTTAGAAGAGCTATTGCTCTAAATGATCCTGGTTCATCCAAGTCTTTGTTTATTTTGGGTAAAAGTGTTATAATAGATTCATTTAATGTTTCTGGTAGTTTTTGCTGTGTATATATATGATCATATAGTAATTTCAAACTCCGCTATCTTTAAGAGCCCTATCTAGCTCTCTCTTGAAAGTATCCAGAGAGCCGGCCTACACCGCCCTCCGAGGCAGAGAATTCCACAGACTCACAACTCTCTATGTGAAAAAATGTTTACTTGTCTCCGTTCTAAATGGCTTACCCCTTATTCTTAAACTGTGGCCCCTGGTTCTGGACTCCCCCAACATTGGGAACATGTTTCCTGCCTCTAGCATGTCCAAACCCTTAATAATCTTAAAGAAGGAACTGCAGATGCTGGAGAATCGAGGGTTACAGAAAAGGCTGGAGAAACTCAGCGGGTGCAGCAGCATCTAAGGAGCGAAGGAGATAGGTGACGTTTCGGGTCGAGACCCTTCTTCAGACTGGTCAGGGATCAGGGAAACGAGAGATATAGACGGTGATGTGGAGAGATAAAGAACAATGAATGAAAGATATGCAAAAAAGTATCGATGATAAAGAGAACAAGCCATTGTAAGCTGTTTGTGGTGTGAAAATGAGAAGCTAGTGCGACTAGGGTGGGGGAGGGAGATAGAGATAGAGGGAATGCCAGGGCCCGAGGGCTGAGGGAGAGGTGGGAAGGGGAGGAGACAGCAAGGGTTAACAGAATTGAGAAAATTCAATGTTCAAGCCCAGAGGATGCAGACTCCCCAAGCGGAATATGAGGTGCTGTTCCTCCAACTTGCGGTGTTGCTCACTCTGGCCGTGGAGGAGGCCCAGGACCGAGAGGTCGGATACGGAATGGGAGGGGGAGTTGAAGTGCTGAGCCACCGGGAGGTCGGGTTGGTTATTGCGGACCGAGCGGAGATGTTCACTTGTCCCTTGACCTCTCCCCTCCACTCCTTTCAGGGACCCAAGCAGTCCTTCCAGTGTAACCCTTAATAATCTTATATGTTTCAATCCCCTCTCATCCTACTAAATTCCAGAGTGTAAAGCCCAGCAGTTCCATTCTCTCAGCGTATGACAAAGATAGATGATAGTGGGAAAGACATGAGATTGTACATCACATGAGTTAATGTCACATGTACCTAGATACAATAAAATGCTTTGTTTTTGTATACAATCCAGTAAATAAAAATGTGCCCCTTACAATCCAGTAGAACCATACATGAATAAGGGTGCAACGATGTAATGTTAAAAAAAAACAAGTTGATTTCATCTGAGGCAATTCGCAAAGAGTCTCCACTTTTTCAGCAACATCTTGTACCTTTCAAGTTTAGCTTAGTTTGGTTATTATTTAGTTATTGTTGTCACGTGTACTTACAAACGTGGGTCACATCCCGAATACAGTGAAAAGCTTCTGTTTGCCTGCTGTCCAATCAGAAAAAAAGAAACCAATCTCACTGCCCACAGAGCACAGATGAAGGATACAACATTAAGTGCAATAATATCAGCAAAAGACCACCAGGGGCACCGTGGCAATGGCAGCCCTGCCGGCAGTCTGTTCGTCTTTTCACTCTTTTTGTTCTTTTTTAGTTTGTTAAAAGTATTGTTTGAATGTTCTTCGGTTTGTTTTATGTGGGGAGAGGGGGGAGGGGATCGGGGGAAACTTTTTTTCAGGTTCTTACCTTCCCGGAGATGTGATTGATTTTCGGATCACATTCTCCAGGCTCTGCGGCCTACCATCGCTGGAGCTGGAAGCCTCCTCGGACAGTTGTGAGCCCCACCGCGGGGCGTGGACTTAACATCGGCGCTGATCCCTTGCCTGGGATCGCGGCCACCACGGAATCAACATCAAGGGCTCGCAGTCTCGGGTGAGACCGAGCTGGTTGTTCCAACGTCACGGAAGGTTCGACCAGCCCCGACGCAAGGTTCGATCGCCCGCCGCGGGGGGGCTGACATGCCCCAGATGCAGGAGCAGATCGCCTCGACGCGGAGGGCCTGAACGCCGCCGGCTATGCGAGTTAAGATCACCCCATCAACGGGGGCTTGAGGCCCACGACCGAGGAAGAACAAAGGGAAGGACTTGAACGTTATTTCGCCTCCATCACAGTGAGGAATGTGTAGCAGTCACTGTGGTCGATGTTCATGTTAAAATGTGTTTTTGAGTGATCTGTTACTTTTAATTGTATGACTGACCTGGCCAATGAAATTCCTCGTATGTTGCAAAACATACTTGCTGAATAAAGTGTGATTCTGATTCTGATTCTGATTAACATTTTCTTCTTTTTTTAATCTATTTTTCTCTTTTGTCTCTTTATCTCCCTCTCTTTTTCTCAATATTTCTCTATCTCTTTTCTCTTTCCTTTTCCATCTTTCTCACTTTTAATCTATTTCTCTTTTTTCCCTTCTTTTCTTTCTCCTTTTTCTCTCCTTTTCTCCCTTTTTTTCTCTTCTCTCTCTTTTTTCTCTTTTTGTCTAATTTCCCTTTTTTCTCTCTTCTCTCTTTTTTCTCTATTTTCTCTCTTTTTCTCTTTTTTCTCTATTTCTATTTTTCTCTCTTTTATCTCTTTTTCTTGCTTTTTGTCTCTATTCCCTTTTTCTCTTTTTCACTTTATTTCTTTCTTTTTCTCTTTTTTCTCTCTTTTTCTCTATATTCTCTCTTTTTCCCTTTTTTTCAGTCCGATTAAAGATAGTTCAAAGTAGTTCAAAGCCAACTGTCCCGTATTTGCCAGGACATCCCGTACACTGGGCAAAATTGTTTTGTCCCATACGGGACCGCCCTTATCCCGTATTTGACTGCTACTACTCGTGTCGAGGAGACTGTCGGGTCGGAGCGGCACGTCCGGCCCCGCCTCACCCGTCCCGACGTAGTGCACCCCATGGGGTGCAGCAGCAGCGCCTTGCCCGTGGCCCCGTAGGTCGGCAGCCCGGCCAGTTGTCCTACCTTCGGACCTTCTTTTCCCGCTGACACCACCACCACCCCTCCTTCTCATGGGCTGATCATCGGTTCATGAGTTGGATGGGGCGCCGGACTTTGTGCGCAGCCCGGGCCAAAACTCCTCAGCTGGCCCGCCGGCAGGGCTTTGTGTGCAGTCCAGCACCCGGGCCAACTCATCATTCACTCAGCCACGGCCAAGTCGGGAATTTGTCCCGTATTTTGACCTTTTGCCCCTTATTTGGGAGTGAGAAAGTTGGCAACCCTAGTTCAAAGGTCCCCAATGAGATACAGATAAATGCTTCACGGCAGGACTAAGAGTGTGGAGGCGAAGTAGCCAGTACAAAGAGAAGGGCTGGGACATGAGCTGGGAGTAATAGGTGGATCCAGGTGAGGTGGGATAGTGACAGAGATGCTGTGGGGTGATAGGTGAAGGTAGGAGATCAGGACTGCACTCCAGCTGATGAGAGAACCATTTTGTTGCCTGATAACAGCTGGGGAAAAATGAACGTCCTGCATCTGCAAGCTCTTAAAAAAGATGGAGTCTTATCTTGGCCTTGAAGGCCCATATATTCTGCACTACCTGCTGTACTTGTACATGGTGACATTTTACTCGTGTAGACAAAATAGCTTGAGGAGGCAGCAGTTTTTCGGGTAGACTGATGGGACTGTAGGCTGATAAATCCCCTGGGCCTTTTGATCTGCATCCCAGGGTAGTTAAGGAAGTGGCTCTAGAAATCGTGGACACATTGGTGATCATTTTCCCATGTTCTGTAGATTCAGGATCAGTTCCTGTGGATTGGAGGGTAGCTAATGCTTAATGTGGATAAATGTGAGGTTATCCATTTTGGTAGCAAAAAAACAGGAAGGGAGATTATAATCTAAATGGTGTCAAGTTGGGAAAAGGGGAAGTACAACGGGATCTGGGGGTCCTTGTTCATCAGTCAATGAAAGTAAGCATGCAGGTACAGCAGGCAGTGAAACATAGAAATATAAAACATAGAAATTAGGTGCAGGAGCAGGCCATTCGGCCCTTCGAGCCTGCACCGCCATTCAATATGATCATGGCTGATCATCCAACTCAGTATCCTGTACCTGCCTTCTCTCCATACCCCCTGATCCCTTCAGCCACAAGGGCCACATCCAACTCCCTCTTAAATATGGCCAACGAACTGGCCTCAACTACCTTCTGTGGCAGAGACTTCCACAGATTCAGCACTCTCTGTGTGAAAAACGATTTTCTCATCTCGGTCCTAAAAGACTTCCCCCTTATCCTTAAACTGTGACCCCATGTCCTGGACTTCCCAACATCGGGAACAATCTTCCTGCATCTAGCCTGTCCAACCCCTTAAGAATTTTGTAAGTCTCTATGAGATCACCCCTCAATCTTCTGAATTCCAGCGAGTACAAGCCAAGTCTATCCAGTCTTTCTTCATATGGAAGTCGTGCCATCCCAGGAATCAGTCTGGTGAACCTTCTCTGTACTCCCTCTATGGCAAGAATGCCTTCCCTCAGATTAGGAGACCAAAACTGTACGCAATACTCCAGGTGTGGCCTCACCAAGACCCTGTAAACTGCAGTAGAACCTCCCAGCTCTTGTACTCAAATCATTTTGCTATGAATGCCAACATACCATTCGCTTTCTTCACAGCCTGCTGCACCTACATGCCTACTTTCAATGACTGGTGTACCATGACACCCAGGTCTCGCTGCATCTCCCCTTTTCCTAATCGGTCACCATTCAAATAATAGTCTACCTTCCTGTTTTTGCCACCAAAGTGGATAACTTCACATTTATCCACATTATACTGTATCTGCCATGCATTTGCCCACTCACCCAGTCTATCCAAGTCATCCTGCAGCCTCCTAGCATCCTCCACACTGCCCCCCAGCTTCGTGTCATTCACAAACTTTGAGATGTTGCATTTAATTCCCTCGTCCAAATCATTAATGTATATTGTAAAGAGCTGGGGTCCCAGCACTGAGCCTTGCGGCACCCCACTAGTCACTGTCTGCCATCCTGAAAAGGATCCGTTCACTCCTACTCTTTGCTTCCTGTCTGCCAGCCAGTTCTCTATCCACATCAATACTGAACCACCAATACCGTGTGCTTTAAGTTTGTATACCAATCTCTTGTGTGGGACCTTGTCGAAAGCCTCCTGAAAGTCCAGATACAACACATCCACTGCTTCTCCCTTATCCACTCTACTAGTTACATCCTCAAAAAATTCAATAAGATTCGTCAGACATGATTTACCCTTCGTAAATCCATGCTGACTTTGTCCAATGATTTCACCACTTTCCAAATGCGCTGCTATCCCATCTTTAATAATTGACTCTAGCAGTTTCCCCCACTACCGATGTTAGACAACTGGTCTGTTAATTCCCGTTTTCTCTCTCCCTCCCTTTTTAAAAAGTGGGGTTACATTAGCTACCCTCCAATCCTCAGGAACTACTCCAGCATCTAAAGAGTTTTGAAAAATTATCACTAAGACATCTGCTATTTCTGGGGCTACTTCCTTAAGTACCCTGGGATGCACCCTATCTGCCCCTGGGGATTTATCGGCCTTTAATCCATTCAATTTACCCAACACCACTTTCCGGCTAACCTGGATGTCACTCTTCCTCCATCTCATTTGACCCGCGATCCCCTGCTATTTCCGGCAATTTATTTATGTCTTCCTTGGTGAAGACAGAACCAAAGTAGTTATTCAATTGGTCTGCCATGTCCTTGTTCCCCATGATCAATTCACCCGTTTCTGAAAGGCAAGGGACCTACATTTGTTTTAACTAATCTTTTGCGCTTCACATATCGATAAAAACTTTTGCAGTCAGTTTTTATGTTTCCTGCCAGTTTTCTTTCATACTCCATTTTCCCTTTCCTAATTAAGCCCTTTGTCCTCCTCTGTTGGTCTCTGAATTTCTCCCAGTCCTCTGGTAGGCTGCTTTTTCTGGCTAATTTGTACGCTTCATCTTTTTCTTTGATACTATCCCTGATTTCCCTCGTTATCCACGGATGCGCCACCTTCCCTGATTTATTATTTTGCCATACTAGGATGAACAATTGTTGTAGTTCATTCATGCAGTCTTTAAATGCCTTCCATTGCATATCCACCGTCAACCCTTCCAGAATCAATTGCCAGTCCATCTTGACCAATTCACGTCCCATACTCTCAAAGTTACCTTTCTTTAAGTTCAGGACCCGTGTTTCTGAATTAACAATGTCACTCTTCATCCTAATGAAGAACTCAACCATATTATGGTCATATTATGGAAGAAAGCGAATGGCATGTTGGCCTTCATAACAAGAGGAGTTGAGTATAGGAGCAAAGACGTCCTTCTGCAGTTGTACAGGTGAGACCACACCTGGAGTATTGTGTGCAGTTTTGGTCCCCGAATTTGAGGAAGGACATTCTTGCTATTGAGGGAGTGCAGCGTAGGTTTACAAGAGTAATTCCCGGGGTGGTGGGACTGTCATGTGCTGAGAGAATGGAGCGGCTGGGCTTGTACACTCTGGAGTTTAGAAGGATGAGGGGGAATCTTATTGGGGATGGTGGTGGTGGTGGTGCTGGGGTCGCGCATGCGCGGGCGGTTGTGGAAGGTGGTGGTGCTGGGGTCGCGCATGCGCGGGCGGTTGGGGAGGGGGGGTGCCGGGTCGCGCATGCGCGGGGGGCGCGGTTGGGGAGGGGGGGTGCCGGGTCGCGCATGCGCGGGCGGGGGATGGGGTGGTGGTGCCGGGGTCGCGCATGCGCGGGCGGGCGGGGCGTGCGGCGGTTGGAAGCGCGGGAGGAGGCGGAGCGCGAGCGCCTGCGGACGGACAGACGGACAGCGGCGGCGGCGGCGGCACCGACAACAACAACCGTGGCTGGCGCCGCACCCACCCCGCCACCGGGGACAGCCTCCACCCCACGGTCGCGCTCCCTGCTCCATGCTCCGCTCGGGCCCCGGGGTAAGCGCCTGTGGTCGGCGGGTGGGGGCGTGGGGGAGGAGGGGAGGGGCGCTGAGGGAGATTGTTGGAGAGGGAGAGTGAGGGAGAGTGAGTGAGGGTGAGGGGGAGTGAGGGAGAGGGGGAGTGAGAGGGGGGAGTGAGAGAGGGAGAGTGAGGGAGGGTGAGGGGGAGGGAGTGGTGGAGGGGGAGTGAGGGAGGGTGAGGGGGGAGTGAGGGAGAGTGAGTGAGGGTGAGGGGGAGTGAGGGGGAGGGGGAGTGAGAGGGTGAGGGAGGGAGAGGGGAGAGGGGGAGTGAGGAGGGAGAGGGAGAGGGGGAGGGTGAGGGAGGGTGAGGGGGGAGTGAGGGAGAGGAGGGGGAGTGAGGGAGAGGGAGAGTGAGAGAGAGGAGAGTGAGGGAGGGGAGTGAGGGAGAGTGAGGAGGGAGGGAGGGGAAGGGGGAGTGAGGGAGGGGAGAGTGAGGGAGTGTGAGGGGGGAGTGAGGGGAGAGGGAGAGGAGAGGGGAGTGTGAGGGAGGGTGAGGGGGAGTGAGGGTGAGGGAGGGGGAGTGGAGGGAGTGAGGGAGGGTGAGGGGGAGGGAGTGAGGGAGAGGGGAGTGTGAGTGAGGGAGAGGAGTGAGTGAGGGGAGAGGGAGGAGGGAGTGAGGGAGAGGGGAGTGAGGGAGGGTGAGGGAGGGAGGGGGGGTAGGGGGAAAGAGGGTGAGTGAGGAGAGGGGGAGTGAGTGAGGGAGAGGAGGAGTGAGTGAGGAGAGTGAGTGAGGGGGGAGTGAGGGAGGGGGAGTGAGGAGGGGGGAGTGAGGGAGGGGGAGTGAGGGGAGAGAGGGGTGAGTGAGGGAAGGAGATGGGTGTGAGAGGGTGAGTGAGGGAGGTGTGAGGAGGAGAGTGAGGGAGAGGGAGAGAGGTGAGTGAGGAGAGAGGGGGAGTGAGTGAGGAGAGGGGGAGTGAGGGAGGGTGAGGGGGTGAGGGAGGGTGAGGGAGAGTGAGTGAGGGTGAGGGGAGTGATGGAGAGGGGGAGGGAGAGTGTGAGAGAGAGGGGGAGTGAGGGAGGGAGATGGGTGTGAGAGGGTGAGAGTGAGGGAGGGAGAGGGGGAGAGAGGGGAGAGTGAGTGAGGGAGAGGGGGAGTGAGTGAGGAGAGGGGGAGTGAGGTGAGGGAGAGGGGGAGTGAGTGAGGGAGAGGGGGAGTGAGGGAGGGAGAGGGGGAGGGTGGGGGGAGTGAGTGAGTGAGGGGGAGGGTGGAGAGTGAGTGAGGGAGAGGGGGAGTGAGGGAGAGGGGGAGTGAGGGAGAGGGGGAGTGAGGGAGAGGGGGGTGAGTGAGTGAGGGAGAGGGGGAGTGAGGGAGAGGGGAGTGAGGGAAGGGGGGAGTGAGGGAGGTGAGGAGGGAGAGTGAGTGAGGAGAGAGGAGAGGGGGAGTGAGGGAGGATGGGAGTGATTGAGGGAGGATGGGAGTGATTGAGGGAGGGAGGGGGAGTCGGGCCGCTGCCGCTCCGGCCGTCTCTGTTACTCGTCGTTTAAACCTGTGTCTGAGGCAAGCAATCGATGTGCGTTTTTTTTATTGTTCCCCGTGTGCCGGGCCTGGCCGGCGGGGCGGGTGGAGCGTGGAGCAACGTCTAGTATCTGTGGGGTGGAGGGAGCCGTTCCTGCTGCAGTGAAATGAAGCCTCTCCGGCAGGCGGGGCGCCAAGGCCAAGGTCGTGCTCGGGGAAGGGAGAGAGAGGGCCTGGAGGAGAGAGAGAGAGAGAGGGGGCCTGGGTTGGGGGGAGAGAGAGGGTCTGGGAAAGAGAGAGGGGGTGGGGAGAGAGAGGGGGCCTGGGGTTGGGGGGAGAGAGAGGGTCTGGAAAGAGAGAGAGAGGGCCTTGGGGGAAGAGAGAGAGAGAGAGAGAGGGTGCCTGGGGGTCGGGGGGGGAGAGGGGGTCTGGGAATGAGAGAGGGGGCCTTGGGGAATTAGAGAGGGCCTGATGGGGTGGGGGGGGGGGGGAGGAGAGAGAGGGCCTGAGATGGGGAGATGGCATACATGGTGGGGAGGGGGTGGGTGTGGTGGCAGAAGGCTTGGGGAGAAAGAACGGAGACCTTGCATTGGGAGGGGGGGAGAGGACACTGAGCAAATCTGGGCCCCGTACCCGAGGAAGGATGTGCTGGCTCTGGAGAGGGCCCAGAGGAGTTTTACAAGAATGATTGCAGGAATGGGTTAGCATATGATGAGTATTTGTCAGCACTGGGCCTCTACTCGCTGGAGTTTAGAAGGTTAATGGGGGACCTCATTCAAACGTACAGAATAATGAAAGGCATAGATAGAGTGGATGTGGAAAGGATATTTCCGCTGGTGGGGTGTCTAGGATCAAAGGCCAAGTCAGTGGATATTTTTAAGGCAGAGATAGACAAATTCTTGATTAGAACGGGTGTCAAGGGTTATGGGAAGAAGGCTGGAAGATGGGATTAGATGATTGAATGGTGGAGTAGACACAATTGACCGAATGGCCTAATTCTAGTCCTATAACTTGAACGTGATTTCAGAGTAGGGGAGAGGGGGGCTGGAATAGGGAGAGGATTTGGGGTACCTGTGGCAATAAGAAGAGGTAGGCATAGGGTTTGGGAGGAGAGAAAGAGGGCCTGGTGGGGAGAGAGAGGGGGGGGTTTTTGGGCAGGGGGGGCGGCGGCTAGAGGAGGAGGGTCTGGGAGGTCGCGAGAATGAGGGCCAGGACGGTGGAGGATGCGCGGAGTAGAGGAGAGGGTGTGGGGAAGTAAAAGAGGGCCTGGTGGAGTGGGGCCAGAGGCTGGAAGGTCTCGGAGGTGGTAGGGGAAGAGGAGAGTGGGCTGTGGGGGTTGGTAGACGTGATAGCCTGGATGGTGGGGGAAATGGCTTGGGGCAGGGAGTAGGTGGAATAGGGGAGAAGGGCCTACAGGAGATGGAGAGAAGGCTTCTTGGGGGTGGTGGCAACCTGAGAGAGGGAAGCAGCACCTGTAGCCAGAGAAAGTTGGGCCTGGGGTCAGGGCGGAAGAAAAGTCGTTGGTACGTCACGGTGGGGGGGGGGGGGGGGAAGATGGTTAAAAGGTTTTCCTATTAATAACTGAAGGCATTTAATAGTAAAGTAGCGTGAATACAGAATGTAGTCACTAGAAAAATGCAATTGGAAAGGAGAGAGTGCAGAGATGTGAGGATTTTTGCTGGATGGTAAAACTATTGCCATAAAGAAAGATAAGAAGAAGGGAAGAATTTAATAGGAAGTAAACATATGAAGGGTTATCCAAGGTGGAGCCAGTGGAGTAGATAGCTTTATTCCTTGGACTGTAGGAGACTGAGGGGATGATTTTTCAGAAGAGTATAAAATCATGAATGGCATAAATAGGATGGATGCAGTGTTTTTCTTAACATTAATAAATCAGGAGCGAGAGAGCATTTAAAACAGAAGTTTAAGATTGATATATATATATATATATATATATATATATATATATATATATATATATGTGTGTGTGTGTGTGTGTGTATATATATATATATATGTGTGTGTGTGTATATATATATATATATATATATATTTATATATATGTGTATGTATATATATATATGTAGAGAGAGAGAGTCATATAGTTCAGGGTTTGTTTGAAGTTGTGTTGAAGGTGTTTAATAGCCGTGGGGAAGAAGCTGTTCCTGAGCTTGGATGTTGCAGATTTCAGGCTCCTGTACCTTCTAGCTGATGGCAGCGGAGAGATGAGAGTGTGGCCAGAATAGCGTGGGTCCTTGATGATGCTGGCAGCCTTTTTGAGGGTCCCGAACCAAAATATCACATGCTCATTTTCTCCAGGATTGTTGTCTGAACCACTGAGTTACTCAGCATGTTGTGCCTTTCCTTGTTAACCAGCGTCTGCAGTCCTTTGTTTTTACATTTGGACAGATGTATGGATGTGAAAAGTTGAGGGATATGGGTCAAAAATGGACAAACGGGACTAGCTGAGATGGACATCTTGGATGGCATGGACGGATTGGCCCAAGGGCCTGTTTTGTGCTGTATGACAGAAGGCCCAGTGGATTTGGTATGTTTTTTTTGAGAGATGGTTCATAAGATTTCATACAGCATGTTGATCAACAAGGCTAGAGCACATGGAGCTGCAGGTTATCAGTCAGATGAGAGATTTATTAATCCATTACAGGAATCTGGAACTTGATGCTTGAGAATGTATTTAAGCATAACCTGCAATCTATAGATTTAGTGTTGGAAGATGGGTGCTAGTTTGTTTGGCACAGGCACTGTGGGCTAATTACAGTCAGAAATGTATGACATTCAGACTGCAAGAGCAGGAAGGTAATTTCAAAATGTATACGAAACTAGTTAAATCCGTTAATATAAAGTGTGCAGTTTATGCCATCTCATTGCTGCGCAAATATAATTGCACAAGAGTGAGTACAGTGAGATTTGCAATGATTCCTCAGACTAAAATTGTAGCAATGAGGGATCATTGGAAAATAATGTTTGAGGGAGACTTTATTGTGGTATATATTGGATAAAATGTCTATTGGTCTTATCTGAGGAATCCAAAGCTAGGAGCATAGATTTATAACAATTGATAGAAGGATGAGAGGTGAGGAAAAATGTTTTCACTGAGAGTGATAACAGGGCTCGAAGTTAACGGCTTCCGGGGTGCCAATGGCGACTTAAAGTCCAGCTGGGCAACCTAAATACCATGCCATTTTGCCCGGCTTGGCAAGCAACCGGGATGCCTATCATTCAATTCTGAGCGGGCCCACCACTCTCTCTCTGTCACTCTCCGTCTCCGGCTGCCATCCGTATCCGTGACTCCGCTCTCCGCTCTCAGCCCGTTCCTCATCCCCCGGCACATTTGCACATTCTCCCTGCAAGCGTGTGGGTTTACTCCCACATCCCAAAAACACATTGGCGTTGTAGGTTAACTTGTCTCTGTAAAATTGCCTCTAATGTACAGGGAGTGGGTGAGGAAAGTGGGATAACAAAACTTGTGTGCATGGGTACACAAAAATGCTGGAGAAACTCAGCGGGTGAAGAAGCATCTATGGAGCGAAGGAAATAGGCGACGTTTCGGGTCGAGACCCATCTTCAGACTGAGGTGGGAGGGGGGGGCGGGAAGGGAAGAAGAAAGGAAGAGGCGGAGACAGTGGGCTGAGGGAGAGCTGGGAAGCGGAGGAGAAAGCAAGGACTACCTGAAATTGGTGAAGTCAATGTTCATACCACTGGGGTGTAAACTGCCCAAGCAAAATATGAGGTGCTGCTTCTCCAATTTATGGTAGGCGTCACTCTGGCCATGGAGGAGGTCAAGGACAGAAAGGTCGGATTCGGAATGGGAGGGGGAGTTGAAGTGCTGAGCCACCGGCAGATCAGGTTGGTTATTGCGAACCGAGTGGAGGTGTTGGGTGAAGCGATTGCCAAGCCTATGCTTGGTCTCACCGATGTAGAGCAGCTGACACCTAGAGCAGCAGATGCAATAGATGAGGTTGGGGGAGGTGCAGGTGAACCTCTTCCGCACCTGGCAAGACTGCTTGGGTCCTTGAATGGAGTCAAGGGGGGAGATAAAGCGACAAGTGTAGCATTTCCTGCCATTGCAAGGGAAAGTGCCAGGAGGTTGGTTTGGGTGGGAAGGGACGAATTGACCAGGGAGTTACGGAGGGGGCGGTCTCAGCGGAAAGCCGATGGGAAGATGTGGCCAGTGGTGGAATCCCGTTGGTAGAGAAAGCTGGAGAAAATCAGCGGGTGAGGCAGCATATATGGAGCGAAGGAATAGGTGACTTTTTGGGTTGAGACCCTTCTTCAGACTGATGTCGGGAGGGGTGGGGGGGGTGGAGAGGGAAAAAGAAAGGAAAGAAGGGGGGGGGGAGAGTAGGCTGTGGGAGAGGTGGGAATGGGAGGGGAAGGAGGGAGAAAGCAAGGACTACCTGAAATTGGAGATGCCAATGTTCATACCGCTGGGGTGTAAACTACCCAAGTGAAATATGAGGTGCTGCCCCTCCATTTTGCGGTGGGATTCACTCTGGCCATGGAGGACGCCCAGGACAGGCATGTCATTGTGGTGTATACAGAGATACCAAGTGCCCCGGATTTGCCGTATTTTGTCCCGGCGAAATAACCTTTTTACGGTGTTCCGGCAGCCAAACATGCTGTTACGGAACACCGCCGCGCCGGTGTTCCTCCCGTGGTGAACGCCGGCGCCATGTGTCCCCGGTTTGCCAGCCCGGCAGCTCGCAGCCACGCCCGGCCCAGAGCCCGGGCGGCGCCGGCCCGCGCGATCAGCGGCACTTTGCCGGGCCCTAGTGTCCGCGCCTGCGCAGTTGGGGAGGGTTGCCGGGCCCCAGTGGCCGCGCGTGCGCAGTGGGGGAGGGTTGCCGGGCCCCAGTGGCCGCGCGTGCGCAGTGGGGGAGGGTTGCCGGGCCCCAGTGGCCGCGCGTGCGCAGTGGGGGAGGGTTGCCGGGCCTGGCGCCATTTCGAGCCACGCCGAGCCCGGGCGGCGCCGGCCCGCGCGATCAGCGGCACTTTCTTGCCGCCAGCCGGCCGCTCGCGGCAGCCCCATCACCGGGCCTCCCCCCCACCCCCACCCAGTGCGCAGGCGCAGGCCCGCCGGCAGCCCGCTGATCTGCACCAGTGCGCAGGCGCATAGCCGCCGGCAACAACCCCAAGTGAGTATGTTACGGTGAGAAATGCATTTAACCCCATTTGTTACGGACAAATGGGTTGAATGTTACTGTGAACTAAATTTAGGGTTGGCATCTCTGTGTATATCATGTCTTGATTGGTGAATATGTATAGTTTGTGACTTTATTTGAAGCAGAAATAATATGTGAATGCTTCATTGAGTATAATTCCGACTGATAACTACGCACTTCGTCCGAGCACATTATCACATGCAAGCCATCTTAAATGACCACCTAAACTGTCATTTGGCAACCTAAAAAGCTGCCGAGGTTGCCCGGCTGGCATCAGAGAAAAAAAGGTAAGTGAGAGCCCTGGATAAGGGTCAGGCATTTGCTGCCTAAAGGTCTGGTAGAGGCAGAAATCAGCAGCTCACTTACTCACTTAGAAAATAACGAGCTAAAAGACTGGATTGGATAGCTATTTATGACTGGCGAGAGTATGATGGGTTTTTTAGGCCTCTTGTTGAAAGTGCTTTCACCGGGAGAAGTGTAGTTCACTACTAACAGTGAGGAAAAGTACAGTTGAAAACATAACTGATAAGGTACAGGTAAGGATGGACAATTAATGCCTGTCTTATTAATACAGACTTATGCACAGGGCAGCACTCTCTTGCTTTCCTTTGAAACAGTAGCCCAGGGAATATTCACCCGCTTCATCATGCCATTTCTGTGATCAAGTCTCTAGAATGGGAATTAAATTGAATATGAATTTTCTGACCCGGTGGTGAATATGTTGTTCACACCCGTAACTTATGAGAGGTCCATTCAAGAGCTGATAGCAATGAGGAAGAAGCTGCTCCTGAATCTGGACGTATATATTTCAGCAACAACACCAGCAACGTGCCTGAAATTCAAGTCGGGTGGTGGAAGTTAGTGGAGTGGCTATTACTAAGGAGAAGGTGCTTGGGAAGCTGAAAGGACTGAAGGTGGATAAGTCATGTGGACCAGATGGATTGTGCCCTGGGGTTCTGAAAGAGGTGGCTTTAGAGATTGTCGAGGCCTTAGTGATATTTCAAGAATCACTGGAGTCAGGAGTGGCTCCAGACAATTGGCAAAATTTCCAATATTACCCCGCTGGACAAGAAGGGAGCAAAGCAGGATAGTCCGGCGAACTAGGCCGGTTAGTTTGACTGGTCATCATGGTTTTATGAAGGGGAGATCTTGCCTGATGAATCTGCTGGAATTCTTTGAAGAAGTAAATAGCAAGTCAGGCAAAGGAGAGTCAGTGGATATTGTTTACCTAGATTTTCAGAAAACCTTTGATAAGGTGCCCCGTGAGGCTGCGAAAGACGATGACAGCCCATGGTATCAAAGGGCAGATACCAGCTTGGATAACAGGTTGGCTGAGTGGCCGAAGGCAAAGAGAGGCAGTCAAGGGGGCTTTTTCTGGTTGGCTGCCAGTGACCAGTGGAGTTCCACAGGGGTCGCTGCTTGGGCCGCTACTGGGGCGTTATATATTAATGATTTGGAAGAGAAGATTGAAGGCTTTGTGACCAAGTTTGCAGATGATATGAAAATACGTGGAGTGGCAGATAGTGTAGAGAAAGCAGGGACTCTGCAGAAGGACAGATTGGGAGAGTGGTCAGAGGTGACAGATGGAATATAGGGTAGCAAAGTGTGGAGTCTTACATTTTGGTAGTAGGAATACTATTTTCTAATTGGAGAGGGAATCCAGAAATCTGAGGCGTAAAGGGACTTGGGAGTGCTGGTGCAGGATTCCCAAAATGTTCATTGGCAAGTTGCTTAATTTGCTAGCATTTATTTCAAGAGAGCTAGAATACAAAACAGGGATGTAATGCTGAAGCTCTAAAGCGCTGGTCAGGCAGCATTTGGAGCATTGTGAGCAATTTTGGGCACTATATCTGAGGAAGGATGTACTGGCTCTGGAGAGGGTACAGAGAACTTTACAAGAATGAGCGTGTTAACACGTAATGAGCATTTGATGGCACTGGGCATGAACTCGCTAGAGTTTAGAAGGATGAGTGGGTACCTCATTGAAACTTGCCGAATAGTGAAAGGCTTTGATAGAGTGGATGTGGAGAGCATGTTTCCACTAGTGGGTCATAGCCTCAGAATTAAAGAACGTTCCTTTAAAAAGGAGATGAGAAGGAAGTTATAGAGTAGAATTAGGCCGTTCGGCTCATCGAGTCTCCTCTGCCATTCAATCATGGCTGATCTCTGCCTCCTAATCCCATTTTCCTGCCTTCTCCCCATAACCTTTGACACCCGTTCTAATCAAGAATTTGTCTATCTCTGCCGTAAAAATATCCACTGACTTGACCTCCACAGCCCTCTGTCTACCCTGTGACTAAAGAAGTTCCTCCTCGCCTCCTTTCTAAAAGAGCGCTGGTCTCTTCCACTGTGAAGGCTGATGCAAAAGAAGTTAGTCTGAAGAAGAGTTTCGACCCGAAACGTCACCCATTCCTTCTCTCCAGAGATGCTACCTGTCCCGCTGAGTTACTCCAGCTTTTTGTGTATATATTCAATTCCTCTGCCATTTCTCCAGCGGCCCAACACCCACTCTTGCCTCTTTTTTACTCTTTAGATATCCATAGAAACTCTTGCTATCCTTTTTTATATTATTGGCTAGCTTACATTCGTACTTCATCCTTTCTCTCCGTATTATCCTTTTAGTTACTTTTTGTTGTTCTTTGAAAACATCCCAATCCTCTGGCTTCTCACTAATCTCTGCAATGTTATATGCTTTCTCCTTTGCTTTTAAGTTGTCCGTGACCTTCCTTGTCAGCCATGGTTGTCTTCTCACCCTGGAATCTTTCTTCCTCTTTGGAATGAAATGATCCTGCACTTTGCAAATTATCCACAGAAATTCCTGCCATTGATGCACTCCTGTCATTCCTACTAAAGCCCCTTTCCAGTCAATCTTTGCCAGCTACCTCGTGCCTCGTTAGTCCCCTTTGTTCAGCAGTAATACCAACACATCCGATTTCAACTTTTCCCTTTCAAATTGGAGGTTCAATTTTGTTTATCATATTGTTTAAGAAAGAACTGTAGATGCTAGAAAAATCGACGGTAGACAAAAAGCTGGAGAAACACACTGGGCAATGCAGCATCTATGGAGCGAAGGAATGGGCGACGTTTCGGGTCAAGACCCTTCTTCAGGTGCACCCCCACATCAGTCTGAAGAAGGGTCTCGACCCGAAACGCCACCCATTCCTTCACTCCAAAGATGCTGCCCCACCCGCTGAGTTTCTCCAGATTTCCTTTCCTACATGCTGATTTTATTTCTTAATGCAACTTGTACCCTATATCCTGGCTACTGTTTACGTTCCCATTAGAGTCTTTTTACCCTTTGCAGTTTTTCAGCTCTACCCACAAGGACTCTACATCTTCTGATCCTATGTCACCCTTTGCTAAGGACTGAATTTCATTTCTTACCAGCTGTGCTACCCCACCCCCTCTGCCCACATGTCCGTCCTTGTGATAGGATGTGTAGTCTTGAATATTTAGCTCCCAATTCCGATCCTCTTGTAGCCACGTCTCCGTAATGCCTAACTTCTTTAGTCAGAGGGTGGTGAATCTGTGAAATTCTTTGCAACCGAAGGCTATGGAGGCCAAGTCAATGGATATTTTTAAGGCAGGAGAAATAGATTCTTGATTAATGCGGGTGTCAGGGTTTATGGGGAGAAGGCAGGGGAATGAGGTTATGAGGGAGAGCTAGATCAGCCATGATTGAATGTTATAGACTTGATGGCCTGAATGGCCTAATTCTGCCTCTATCACTTATGATTTATGACCCTTTGTATCTGCTGCCTGATGGGAAAGGGAAGAAGGAATGACAGAGGTGTGAGTTAGAGATACAGAACCGAAACTGTCCAACCAGTGATCCCCATATACGAGCACTATCCGGCACCCTAGGGGCAATTTTTGCCAAAACCAATTAACCTACAAACCTGCATGTCTTTGGAGTGTGGCAGGAAGAATGTACAAACTCTGTATAGATAGCACCCGTATTCGGGATCGAACCCAGGTCTCTGGTGCCGTTGTCCTTGATTATATTTTCTGCTTTCCCGAGGCTTCGTGAAGTCTAGATAGTCGATGGGGAGGTGGTGGGGCTGGTTTGAGTGATGTGATGTGCAGCTTTTACTCCTTTGTGTAATTTCTTGTGGTCTTGGATGGAGTAGTTGCCAGACTGAGCTGTGATACATCCTGATGCTTTCGATGGTGCGTTTATAGAAATTGGTAAGAGTCAATGGAGACATGCCAAAGTGACATGAGGAAGTAGAGGCATTGATGTGGTTTCTTGACTCAGATATTTTGCATTCAATAATCACTGTTTCACAAACTGGAACTGTTTAAAGATACAAAGTGCTGGAGTAACTCAGTGAATCAGGCAGACCTGCTGAGTTACTCCAGCAATTTGTCTTTTTTAGTAATCTGCAGTTCCTTGTTTCTATATGGAAACAAATTAGTTCATTATCAGGGCTCTCGCTTAATTTTGCTTCCCTGTGGCCAGCCGGGCATCTTTGGCAGCTTTTTAGGTTGCCAAATGACAGTTTAGGTGGTCATTTAAGATGGCTTGCATGACGCGTGCGATAATGTGCTCGGACGAAGTGTGTAGTTACCAGTCGGAATTATACTCAATGAAGCATTCACATATTATTTAACCATATAACCATATAACAATTACAGCACAGAAACAGGCCCTCTCGGCCCTTCCAGTCCGTGCCGACCATTTGTTTTCTCCTAGTCCCATCTACCTGCACTCAGACCATACCCCTCCATTCCCTTCACATCCATATACCGATCCACTTTACTTATAAATGTTAAAATCGATCCTGCCTCCACCACTTCTGCTGGAAGCTCATTCCACACAGCCACCACCCTCTGAGTAAAGAAGTTCTCCCTCACGTTACCCCTAAACTTCTGTCCCTTAATTCTCATGTCATGCCCTCTTGTTTGAATCTTCCCTACCCTCAATGGGAAAAACGTATCCACGTCAACTCTGTCTATCCCTTTCATCATTTTAAAGACCTCAATCAAGTCCCCCCTTAACCTTCTGCGCTCCAAAGAATAAAGACCTAACTTGTTCAACCTTTCTCTGTAACATAGTTGCTGGATCCCAGGCAACATTCTAGTAAATCTCCACTGTACTCTCTCTATTTTGTTGACATCCTTCCTATAACTAGGCGACCAAAATTGTACACCATACTCCAGAATTGGTCTTACCAATGCCTTGTACAATTTTAACATTACTTCCCTACTCCTATATTCAATGCTCTGATTTATAAAGGCCAGCACACCAAAGGCTTTCTTTACCACCCTATCTACATGCGATTCCACCTTCAGGGAACTATGCACAGTTATTCCTAGATCCCTCTGTTCCACAGCATTCCTCAATTCCCTACCATTTACCATGTACATCCTATTTTGATTTGTCCTGCCAAGATGTAGCACTTCACACTTAACAGCATTAAACTCCATCTGCCATCTTTCAGCCCACTTTTCCAAATGGCCCAAATCTCTCTGTAGACTTTGAAAATCTACTTCATTATCCACAACACCACCTATCTTAGTATCATCTGCATACTTACTTATCCAATTTTTCACCCCATCATCCAGATCATTGATGTACATGACAAACAACAGTGGACCCAACACAGATCCCTGAGGCACCCGTCACCGGCTTCCAACCTGACAAACAGCCATCCACCATTACTCTCTGACATCTCCCATTCAGCCACTGTTGAATCCATCTTGCTACTCCGCCATTAACACCCAAAGATTGAACCTCCTTAACCAACCTTCAATGGGGAACCTTGTTAAAGGCCTTACTGAAATCCATATAAACATCCACTGCTTTACCCTCATCAATTTCCCTAGTTACCGCTTCAAAAAATTCAAGAAGGTTTGTCAAACATGACCTTCCAGGCACAAATCCACGTTGACTGTTCCTGATCAGACCCTGTTTATCCAGATGCTTAAATATATTATCTCTAAGTATCCTTTCCATTAATTTGCCCACCACTGACATCAAACTAATAGGTCTATAATTGCTAGGTTTATTCTTTTGAACCCTTTTTTAAACAATGGAACAACATGCGCAGTACGCCAATCCTCCGGCACTATTCCCGTTTCTAATGACATTTGAAATATTTCTGTCATAGCTCCTGCTATTTCTACACTAACTTCCCTCAATGTATCCTGTCAGGACCTGGAGACTTATCCACTTTTATATTTTTCAAAAGTGTCAGCACTTCCTCCTCTTTGAATCTCATAGTTTCCATAGCTACACTACTTTTTCCCCTTAACTCACAGAGTTCAATATCCTTCTTTATTTCTGCTTCAAATAAAGTCACAAACTAAACATATTCACCAATCAAGACATGATATTTACCACAATGACATGCAGCAAAGTTATGACAGTATCTCAACTCTTTTTACACATTGCAATTGATGCAATTTCTATTAGTTCTTTCCACTTCCAAACAAAAAATGTGGTTGAATTATTCAGCGTGTGATCAACCTGTGTCAATAAATCCTGGACCATGGTAACATATATGCGTACGTATAGTTGTGAATGTTGCTCATTAAATAACTACAGTACTGATACTCCATATTAAGAGCATTGATTTGCCGTTAAAATGAATTCTGTAATAACGTGTCAACGGCAGCAGTGACAATCGAACACTGCGGTTTTAATGTTTCACGTGTTCACAATTCATCTATCTTTATGGATTAAAACAAATAATAACATTGGGAATTAAAACACATTTGATTGCATTCCATTATCAAACATAGTGAATGTTCGCTCTGAAGACATTTCCAGCACATTAGGGTCAGGGAGGGGGATGTGTGTGAATCAGTGCGGGGTGGATAGATGGCGGGGGTGGGGGAGGGGGGTTAGAAGGCAGTCAGTGCAGAATGGATGGATTGAGGCAGGTGAATTAGTACGTGTTGGTTGGAGTAAGTAAAATTGTGAGGGGGAGAGCACCGGGGATGTCAGTGGTGTTGAATGGGGGTAGTCAAAAGTGCTGGAGAAACTCAGCGGTGAGGCAGCATCTATGGAGCAAAGGAAATAGGCAACGTTTCGTGTCAAGACCCTTCTTCAGACTGTGGGTGGGTCAGTACGGGATGAATGCGTGGATTAGTACAGGATGGATAGGGGATCAGTACAGGATGGATGGGAAAGGGTAAGTACAAGGTGAATTGGGGAACCAGTGTAGGATGGATTTGGGGGGGGGGGGGGGGGGTGGCATGAGAATCAATGCGAGGTGGATAGGGTGATCAACGCAGGATGAATAGATGGGGGGGGGGTAGATGGGGAGTGGAGCACGTGATGTCAGTGAGGACCGAATAGAGGCGGGAATGGGGATCAGTGCAGGATGGAGAGGGGGGGTCCCAGGATATGCAGAGATGCCAAGTGTCCCGGATTTGCCGTATTTTGTCCCGGCGAAAATAACCTTTTTACGGTGTTCCGGCAGCCAAACATGCTGTTACGGAACACCGCCGCGCCGGTGTTCCTCCCGTGGTGAACGCCGGCGCCATGTGTCCCCGGTTTGCCGGCCCGCGCGATCAGCGGCACTTTGCCGGGCCCCAATGTGGCCGCGCCTGCGCAGTTGGGGAGGGTTGCCGGGCCCCAGTGGCCGCGCGTGCGCAGTTGGGGAGGGTTGCCGGGCCCCAATGGCCGCGCGTGCGCAGTTGGGGAGGGTTGCCGGGCCCCAGTGGCCGCGCGTGCGCAGTGGGGGAGGGTTGCCGGGCCCCAGTGGCCGCGCGTGCGCAGTGGGGGAGGGTTGCCGGGCCCCAGTGGCCGCGCGTGCGCAGTGGGGGAGGGTTTGCCGGGCCCCAGTGGCCGCGCGTGCGCAGTGGGGGAGGGTTGCCAGGCCCGGCGCCATTTCGAGCCACGCCACGCCCGGCCCAGAGCCCGGGCGGCGCCGGCCCGCGCAATCAGCGGCACTTTCTTGCCGCCAGCGGCCGCTCGCGGCAGCCCCATCACCGGGCCTCCCCCCCACCCCCACCAGTGCGCAGGCGCAGACCCGCCAGCAACCTTGCCAAGTGCGCATGTGCCGCACCCGCCCGCCGGCAGCCCGCTGATCTGCACCAGTGCGCAGGCGCAGACCCGCCGGCAACAACCCCAAGTGAGTACGGAGAGAAATGCATTTAACCCCATTTGTTACGGACAAATGGGTTGAATGTTACTGTGAACTAAATTTAGGGTTGGCGTCCCAGGATATGGGGGTGGAGGGGCAGTTGGGGATGAAGGAAGGTCAGCGCTCCTCGGACAACGTCGCCCCGCTGCCTTGCCCGTTGGCTCCCTCTTCCCCCAGCCAACAGCAAGGTGCGGGGCCGAGCGGTGCAGCTCAGAGATCCTAAAGCTATAAGATCTTTGGTGCAGCTGCCTCAGACGTTGGAACGAATGACAGGCTTTGCACAGCAGCGACAGCGGCTCCATATCCTCCTCCTCCCACACCCCGCCCGGCCTGATAACGGCCTCTGCTTGTAAACCCATTCAAAACAAACCCTCCCGCACACCGAGGCCTCCCCCTCCTTCCCTCTTCCCGGCCTCGGCGTGTGGGAGGGTTTGTTTTGAAGGCGCGGTTAGTGGGTTTACAAGCAGAGGCCGATATCAGGCCGAGTGGGGTGCGGGAGGAGGAGGAGATGGAGCCGCTGTCGGGGCTGCCACTGTGCGAAGCCCATCATTCGCTCCGACCCTTCCTCACCCCACATCTAGTATCTTTGCCCTGCACAGCTGTCGCTGACACGAAACGTCGCGTTCCTTTTCTCCAGAGATGCTGCCTGACCCGCGGAGTTACTCCAGTTTTTTGTGTCTCTTCGGTACAAACCAGTATCTGGTTGCCAAGCCGGGTACATGCACATGCACGCCAGAGATCGCCAGGTGGGATCAGGATCACCAGTGAGGAAAAGGCGTCATGATTCCCCGAGTCCCTGCGGTCGACGGAGGAATCGCAGGCCCCCATAGACGGCCTCTCCCAGCGGGAGTAATGGCTGCCTGGGCCACTGCGCCTGCGCGCCGATAAGGCGATTTTTGACATCATGCCGTAAATCTCTGACGGAATGTGTAACAATTTCACCGTTAGCTCGTTGTGTTTTCGAGGAGATGTGAAGCGCTACATCACACACAAATGCATCAAACGGACATCACACATAAATATACACACATCCATGATCAGAGTTTTATAAGTATAGAGATAATTAAAGCAGTAGTTGTAGAGGGATTAAATTGAGAGGAGAATGCCTTGTTGATATAATTAGGTAACCAGGAAAGCTACAAACTATTATTGTTTATTTTAAGGTGAACTGATTGATTAAAGAGGTTATGCATTTGTTTTTTCGCGGCATTGGTGAAGCCATATTTGGAATATGTGTATAGTACTGGTTGTACCATTTCCTACTACTAAGGAAAGATGTATTTTGCATTTGATTCGCTCCAGAGGTTTTCTACGTTGATACTTGGGATGGCAGCGCTACCTTATGGGGATAAGTTGGGTGGATTTGGTTTGTATCTCCTGGAGTTTTAACGGGTTAGGGGGCTTGTTTGAAACGGAAGATCCAGAGGGTTTGACAGGGTGGAGATGGACAAGATGTATTTATGGGATGATCTAAAACTAGAGGTACAAAAATGATGGGTCATCTTTTTAAGGTAAATTATGTGAAAGTTATTTTTCTTTGTGGGGGTAGTAGAAGCATATAATATTTGAACTATTTTTAAGGCAAAGGTAATTTTTTTCTGATGATCAAGGGTAGCTGGGATTGTAAAGGTGAGGCAATTAAATCGTAAAACTGGCTTAAGAGTCATACAGCATGGAATCAGACCTTCGGGCCCAACTTCAGGCCCAAATGCCGACGAAGATGTCCCATCTGCACTAATCCTACCCGCCCATGTCTGGCCCATATCCCTCTATATCTTTCCTATCCATTGTACCTGTCCATATGTACCTGTAAAAATGTTATTATAGTACCTGCCTCAACTTCCTGCTCTTGCATCTTGTTCTATATATCCATGATGTTACCATCTATGTGGAAAAAGTTGCCCTTGGACTCCTATTAAATTTCTCCCTCACCATAAACCTTTATGCTCCGCTGCCATGGGTAAAAGACTCTGAATTCACCCAATCTATTTCCCTTGTGATTTTATACACCTCTATAAGATCACCCCTCAGCCTCCTGCGTTCCAAAGAATAAAGTCCTATCCTGTCCAAACTCTCCCTGTAGCTTGGGCCTTCAAGTCCTGGCAACTGGCTTAAGTCATCGTGGCTTGAGGTTTTTATGCTCATTAATTCTAAACCGTTCCATGGTCTAAACGTAGTTACTTCATAATAAACAATGCATTCATTATTTGAAGGATCAAGATGGTGCTGCAGAATGACAACACTTTACATGAAGCTCCTCTTGTTATAGTTTTTTGCTTATTTATCCATTCCAACACACCGAAAGTCATTAGTTCCAGCGCTGAAAGTTTTATCAACCATATTTCAAAGGAAATGGTGGATGACTGATCTCTATTATACTTGACGCTACCGCCGAGATGTGAGTGTGAGGAAAACATGGAGGTGTTACTGCAGGTGTTCACACAGAGAGTGGTGAGTCTCTGGAACTCTCTGCCACAGAGGGTAGTTGAGGCCAGTTCATTGGCTATATTTAAGAGTGAGTTGGATGTGGCCCTTGTGGCTAAGGGGATCAGAGGGTATGGAGAGAAGGCAGGTACGGGATACTGAGTTGGATGATCAGCCATGATCATATTGAATGGCGGTGCAGGCTCGAAGGGCTGAATGGCCTACTCCTGCACCTAATTTCTATGTTTCTATAGATAGCTCCAAGTGCAGCTGAAATGATGGGCAACACAACAGCCGCCCTACCCAACTTCTAATTACTGTTCAATTACTCAAGAACAATCTTAACAAACTTAGTGCAAGGTTGTGTTCTTTGTTTCACCGAAGGATGGCTTGCTTACCCCTGACTCGCTTGACGCTCCTATACAACCGAAGTATGGACTAAAGACAAGGGGAAAAGTCCTGAGACAAGTGGAAAAGTGATGGTATCTGCTTAATTATCAAAGTTGTGGGGTACACCAATGTGACTGTCTTAGCTCAATTCTGCTCCCCAGATGTGGAATACCTGTTCATAAAATGACACAATCTTTTATATACTGAGGGAACTAGGTTTTTCCATCTTGTTGGCCATCTACATACCACCCAAACTAGAGCCAAGATGGCACTGAACAAATTTTGCTTGGCTGATGAAATGGCAAATCCTGTTCATTGCCACCAGTAACTTCAATGAAGCTAACTGAGAAACATACTCCCCAAATACCATCTGCCCCACTTGGAGGTTAAGTCTCTTGATTGCTGCTACACCTCCAAGTCTGTTAATCACACTATACCGCGCCCTCATTTTAGGCAGTCTGATTTTCTGTCGGATCTGGTTTTGCGAGCTTGCAGACAGAGGTTGAAGCACGAGACTCGGAGCGGTGGTCTGAGGAAGCCGGTCGTCTACTACAAAACTGCCTTGAGTCGGTCGACTAGGTTCAAGACCACTTCATCAACCTGAATGGGAATACCTCGGTCGTCACCAGTTTCATAAAAAAATACACTGATGTTTCGACAACAACTATTGGATTGCATCCAAACTAGAAACCATCCAAATCTGTGATAATTCAGATAGATAATATCGCTGAACGAATGCATTAGCAAAGGCACCTTGTTTTTCATTAATGCGCTGTTATGACATTTGCCATTAATTAGTAATTCTTGCAGCGTGTAGAACTTGGATCCTTTTAATCAAAATCATATTCATGACTCACTTACCTCTTTGCAGTTTGAGGCATTTATGTGGAAATTCCGGTTCCGGTGGCGCTGCGAGTCGGCTGCCTTGCCTGCAGTGTGTTAGTTGTTTCGACTTTTTTGTTTTTTTTAGTATGTCCAAAAATATGTTTTAGTGTTTCTCTGTATGTCTTGTGTTCGGGGTAGTGGGGGGGAATAGAGAAACCGTTTTTCAGGCACCTACCTCGACGGAGAGGCGAGATTCTTCCTTGCAGCTTCTTCGCCCCCTCCTCGCGGCCTTGCAGCTGGTTTGCTGTGGCCCTTCCCGGAGTCGGGCCCAGACCTTCAGTGGCGGCGCAGCGGAGCCCCTTGCCGGGGATCGCTGGAGAAGCGCTGCGGCCTAAAACATCTTGGAGCCTCTGTCCGTGGAGCTTCTGGCAGCAGGCGTGGAGTGCTCCTTCCATCGTGGTACAGGCGATCCCTTGCCGGGGGAGTCACCGGAGAAGAGCTCCGACCGCCGGCCTGCGGCCTACAACATCTGAAAGCCGCGGTCTCTGGTAAGGTGGTGGCCGATTTGGGAGCTCCAGATGTGGGTTGTGCTCGACCATCCCAACCAGAGGGCTTGAACATCGGGCCGTCCGTAGCGGCGACTATGGAAGATTAGGGCTCCGACCACAGGTGAACAAGGGAGGAGGAGAACTGTCTGAACTGTATTGCCTTCCACCACAGTGAGGAATGCTGTGGCGGATGTCTGTGCTGAATTATGTTGTGCATTGTGTCCTTTTTTAATTGTAACGCTGCATGGTAAATTACATTTCACTGCACCTTATGGTGCATGTGATGAATAAATTTGAACTTGAACTGCATTTGCTTACGTAACAGTGAATTCACTTGAAAATAATTCATTAGTTGTGAAGCACTTCGGACATAAAGGGACACAAAGTGCTGGAGTAACTCAGTGGGTCAGGCATCATCTCTGGAGAACATTGATTAAGTGATGTTTCAGGTCAGGACTGTCCTTGCAAGCACAGCACATCCTGGGAAAGAGATGGGTATTACATGTACTCATATATACAGATAGCAGTATAAAAAGGTGAGAGAAAATAGTGAGCCATGGCTTGGTAGGTGGATGGGCAGATGGGGCTTTTGGGGGGAGGCATGGAATTGAGAGACAACAGGTGGGAGTGATGGATAGAAACCAATAATGAGAGATTAAAAAACTCGCCGAAAAATGGTGAGGTAGAGCAAGGTGAGGGAAGTTTGGAGGCAGAGAAGTGTCAGAAATTGTCCAAGTGAGTTTGTGTGTGGGGTGGATGTTAGTAGTGATGGGTTTCACATGAGTGCTAGAGATAGTGGCAATATAAATCCCAACCTGCCTTACCCTGCCTTCAGGGATACTGAGTTGGATGATCAGCCATGATCATATTGAATGGCGGTGCAGGCTCGAAGGGCTGAATGGCCTACTCCTGCACCTAATTTCTATGTTTCTATGTTACCCGAAACGTCGCCTATCTCCTTCGCTCCTTAGATGCTGCAGCATCCGCTGAGTTTCTCCAGCCTTTTGTGTACCTTCAAATCCACTTGGATCATTTCTGACACCTCCATGCCTTTTCTGAACCTCTGTCTCCATCATAGCTACTGACATTTACTATAAACACACCGACTTAGAAGACTGAGGGGGGATTTTATAGAAACTTACAAAATTCTTAAGGGGTTGGATAAGCTAGATGCAGGAAGATTGTTCCCGATGTTGGGGAGGTCCAGAACAAGGGGTCACAGTCTAAGGATAAGGGGGAATTCCTTTAGGACCGAGATGAGGAAAACATTTTTCACACAGAGAGTGGTGAGTCTCTGGAATTATCTGCCACAGAAGGTAGTTGAGGCCGGTTCATTGGCTATATTTAAGAGGGAGTTAGATGTGGCCCTTGTGGCTAAAGGGATCAGGGGGTATGGAGAGAAGGCAGGTACAGGATACGGAGTTGGATGATCAGCCATGATCACGTTGAATGGCGGTGCAGGCTCGAAGGGCCGAATGGCCTACTCCTGCACCTATTTTCTATGTTTCTATGACTCCCACTCCTATTCCGTAATGTATGGGGCACCTGACGTTGCTTTAAAAAAAAACCTGGATAGAGCTGCCAAGTAGTTCGGATTTTCTGTATTTTGTACGGAAATGACGTCAGAATACGGATGTATGGATTTGCTTCGTAAAATACGTTTTTTTTTAAATCGGCCTGACCTCCTGTTTCATCTTGCTTCTTAAAAAATGCATGGATATAAAAAGTCATACTGTAACTTAAAAAAATTATAGCAGGTTAAATCTATTAGTATTTTAAATTTCAAGATCTGGATAATTATTTTTGTAAACTTTGATCTGCCTGTCCCGCTTCAGGTTTAAATAGTGCTGTCAGTTTAACGCGTGGGAATTTTAAACGCTATGGGTTCTAAAAATAGTGCTCCCAGCTGGAGAGCTATTGCCTTTACACATAGCGCTATGGGCTTTACACATAGCGGGTTTGGTCACAGATTGTTAGGGGAGGGAGAGTTGGGGGAGTGGGGGGGAGAAAAAAGGAAGGGAGGGTGGAGGGAGAGAGAGCGAGGAAGGGAGAGGGAGGCTTCCAATAATGCTTCTGCATCATCTGAATAGAATAGAATAGTTTCTTTATTGTCATTGTAACATGAACCATATACAACAAAATTTAAAAAATGTCAGCCAGTCAGTGCACCATTCAAACATTTCTAAAAGCTAACGATACATACAAGGTAAAATATTAAAAAAGATAAACAACTAAAATAAATATGAAAATAGCACGCATAAACACCCAACCCTACATCCTTCTGTCGATTTCACAGTGTGCCAACCACAGTCCCTTAGTCCCTGCGTTCCTTCGTGGCTACATTTAGTGCCTTTATAGCAGTGGGGTAAAAACTGTTTTTAAGTCTGTTTGACCTTGTCCTTGTAGATCTGTACCGTCTGCCTGACGGCAACAGTTCAAACAGGGAGTGTCCGTGTTGGGAAATGTCCTTTATAATATTTTGGGATTTTTTGATGCAGCGGGAACTGTGTAAGTCTTCCAAGGTAGGGAGAGGGCAGCCGACAATCCTCTGGGCGTTGTCAATGGCCCTCTGGAGCGCTTTCCTCTGAGCCGCTGTGCAGCTGGCGTACCACACGCATACACAGTATGTTAGGATGCTCTCAATGGAGCATCGATAAAAGGACAGCAGCAGTCTCTGAGTGATGTTATTCTTCCTGAGCACGCTCAGGAAGTGCAGTCTCTGCTGGACCTTTTTCAGCAGCGCAGAAATGTTCACGCTCCACGTCAGGTCCTCCTCAATATGGATTCCCAGGAAGCGGAAATCCGCCACCCTCTCCACACAGTCCCCTATGATGATCAGTGGTACCATGTCCGTTTTGTTCTTCCTGAAGTCTATTATTATCTCCTTGGTCTTTAAGGTGTTGAGGAGCAGGTTATTTTCTCCACACCACACTGTCAGCTGTTCCGCCTCATCCCAATAGGCGTACTCGTCCCCCCCGGAGATGAGTCCCACCACCGTAGTGTCATCCGGAAATTTGAATGACACTACGAATGATCTGGTGCCAAAAGCAGGAAGCAGCCGTTCAAACAGCAGTATACAAAGAGGTGGCAATGATTGCACTGTCAAGTAAGAAGACATATCAATCGGGAGCAAAGTTATGCATTGTACTGTTACATGGGTATGACTGCACATAAAAAATAACACTTTCGGCAAAATGGCCCCGATTAAAAATACTGATTTCCTCAGCAAAATACTGATTTTCAGGTACTAGAATACTGAAATGCTCTGACAAAACTTGGCAGCTCTGCTATTATGATTATATACAAGCCATCAACTGTACTTATAGAGTATTTGTCAATATGTATACCTAATTTAAAGAGAGGACCATAATTTGAGCTGGAAATATGGAAATAACAAGCCCAATGTAGCAGGTGGGGTTACCTTGCTAGAAAATTCAGATATTTGGTTGGTTATCACCTTTTATCATTAGCAACTTCAACCTAATTTCTCAACTGACCTACAGACTGAGACTGTCACACAGAACCAGAGGCATACAACTGAACATTATCAATACTCAATTACTGTCCTGTGAACTGAATTCTAATTTATCTACTTCTTTATTTATTTATTTAATTCTTTATTTCGAACAGAATAAAAAGCAAGTGTGAAACAGCATACAAAAAACAAAAAAACACAACAAGAATATTTATAAAGTGTCATAAACAATATCTATAAGTAAATGAAATTGTATGTGTCCGAAAAGGAACAGGAAGAAGCCAAGGCTTATAAATTCCCACCCCTTATTCAACTGCTTGTAATAATCTTATACAAATTTAGCAGCTATATTCAGACTGATAAAACCATCTGGCCATAGATTACACATCTATTCTCAAGGCAGAATTCCTCCGCTTACTGAACAGAATGTAAACATGTCGCAAATGTTTATTTTTAAAAGGACAGTGCCTGTTCACCTCACTTGCACTTGAAAGGAATTAACTTTTGATTGCACTTGAGGGAGATGGTGGTTAGAAGGAAGCAATGGAGTTTCTTCCATGGTCTGCATGCATTATTATTTGACGTTTTAATAGTGACTTTATGCTGCTATTATGCACCAGAGACTGCAGATATTGGAATCAACTAGATTATATGTTTAAAGCGAAGATATACACAAAATGCTGGAGTAACTTTGGATCAGGCAGCATTTTTGGAGAAAAGGAAAAGGTGGCGTTTTGGGTCGAGACCCTTCTTCAGACTCGGGAGAGGGAAACGAGAGATGTAGAAGGTACATAAAACAAATTAATGAAGTGTAAAAAGAAACGATGATCAAGGACGGGTTGAGCCCACAATGGTCTGTTGTTGGCTGTGGGGAAGGTAATAACGAGTGATTAAAACAGTGAAACTCAGCAGGATGACAGTGAATCTAGTACGATGACTAAGGGTGGGGAGGGATGGAGTGAGAGGGATTGCAAGGGTTACTTGAAAGTTGGAGAAATCAATATTCATACCACTGGGTTGTAAGCTGCCCAAGTGAAATATGAGGTGCTGTTCCTCCAATTTGGTTATTGAAAAGAGCTACTACTCATGGAAAAAACTGTTTTTATGGCTGGCTGTGGCAGCTTTGACAGCCCGGAGTCGCCTTCCGGAGGGAAGTGATTTAAAGAGTTTGTGGCCAGGGTGAGAGGAGTCAGAGATGATCTTACCCGCTCGCTTCCTGGCCTTTTCAGTGTACAGTTCATCAGTGGAGGGAAGGTTGCAGCCATTAACCTTCTTAGCTGATCAGACGATTCGCTACTGCCTCCGGATGTCGTGCTTGGTGGCTGAGCCAAACCAGACCATGATGGAGACGGTGAGGACACTCTACGATGGCCATATAGAATTGGACGATCATTGCCTGTGGCAGATTGTGCTTCCTCAGCTGCCGGAGGAAGTACATCCTCTATTGTGCCTTTTTGACTGTGGAGTCGATGGTGGTCTTTAAGGTCCTTGGAGATGATGATTCACAGGAACTTAAAAGACTCCACAGATGTGACTGTGGTGTTGTTGATTGTGAGTGAGGGGAGGGGGAGCTCTCCTAAAGTCTACAATCAATTCCGCTGTCTTAAGAGCATTGAGCTCCAGGTTGTTGCAATGGCATCAGGACGCCAGCTGTGACACTTTCTGTCTATAGACAGATTTCTCTCCATCCTGGATCAGTCCAATCAGGGTTGTGTTGTCCGCAAACTTGAGAAGCTTGACAGAGGAGTCAGTGGAGGTGCAGTCATTGGTGTAGAGGCGAGGGGAGAGTACACAGCCTTGCGGTGCTCCAATGCTGAGGGTCAGGGGGTCCGAGATGAGCTTTCCAAGCCTCACATGCTGCTTTCTGTCTGTCAGGAAGCTGGTGATCCACCGACAGAGAGGTTCAGGCACAGTCAACTTGGAAAGTTTGGAGTGAAGTTGCTCTGGCATAATGGTGTTGAATGCAGAGCTAAAATCAACAAACAAAATCCTCTCATAGGTCCCCTGGCGGTCTAGGTGCTCGAGGATGAAGTACAGGTCCAGGTTGACTGCATCATCCACAGATCTATTGGCCCGGTATGCAAACTGCAGAGGGATTTGTGATATTTTTCCAGCAGGGGATTTGTGATATTTTTCAGCTTGGCCAGCACAAGCCTTTCAAGGGTCTTCGTGACTACAGAGGTCAGTGCGACAGGCCTGTAGTCATTCCTTGCTTTTTTGGTTACAGGGACATAGTGGAGACTAAAGATAATCCGTTATAGTATCTTTGGTGGAGACTGGGAGGGGGAGTTAAAGCGTTTGGCAACCGGACGATCGTGTCGGCGAAGGCGGGCTGAGGAAACGATCGCCCAGTCTGTGCTTGGTCTCGCCGATATATAGGAGTCCACACCTGGGACAGTGGATACAGTAGATGACGTTGGGGGAGGTGTAAGTGAACCTTTGCCTCACCTGAAAGGACTAACCATACAATTGAAAGATTCTGTTTTATCAATACTTCCTGAAAGATTTGGTGTTGCAGGTTTTGCTTTGTACCTGCAATAAAAATAGAATAATGCTGGTGACTAATCCCTCTACTTTTATTAACTTCTTTCCCAGGCATGGCAGCGGAAACCTCTTCATGTTAAATTTGCAATTTGGGTATGGCATGTGGTGTTATGCATTTCCATGCTGAACTGTGGGTGTGATGCACAATTAATTGAGTGATAACTGGCTAGGTTGGCATTGCAAGTAGGTCCCTGAACCTAAACCAATGTTGTGATTGTTAATCTGTAGGATATCTACCAACAGTAAATAGTTTAAGCAGTTTCTTGGTATGTTCTCTGGTTTTACAGTTAATTAATCAATTGTGTAAGAAATTTGCTTTGTTATATTGTGCATATTTGTAGCTGGAAAGAAAATGTTATTGTGCAGCATTATTACACTCAAATTTCCCAAACTCTTTGATCCTTTTAAACAGTCAGCTTCTTTAGCAACAAATAAAATAATTTTGCACAAACATGTTAAAAAAGATCTGTCCTTTTGTTCCCATGTTATTCGATGCAGTAGTTCTTGTGTTATCTAAAATAATACTAATGAACAAATCAGACTATTGCACTGCCTATGATTTGATATGCCCACATTGAATTTTGAACTCTTGGTCATCTTAATGAATAAACTTTTGATTGAGATAAAACAAATAATTTTGAAGTAGGTCTTTAATTCTGTTTTATACAGACAACTATTATCAATTGTGTTCTCCCTGCTCTCCCATAATAGCTATTCCTTACTATTTAGAGTAATGTTGAGTCTGTGTAGCAGAACATTGTCAATCAGTGTTTGACCCTGACCCAGGACATGGGACATCACACACCATTACTTTGAAGTTATTTGACAGTAGAGCAGTGTTTTCAGGCTGAGAGCACTAGTGGTATCCTGCTGCATATTACAGAGTAACTCTGCCACGTTTGTGAAGTAAATATAATGTTAGTAAATCTAATTTGTATTAAGCTTTGAACTAAATTCGTGTTTAAGGGGGGTAAAGCCATATCTTTTGTCCTGGATTTTGTACTTGTCAGATTCTTGCCTTGTTTGGAATATTATAAACATATCCCAGTACTTTCCATAGGTGAATTAAGGGGGAATGTATCCATATGCAATATTTTAGTTAGAAACACCAAGAGTTTAGCTTGATCCTTTATCGTCTCTATGCTCTTTTAAACATGGTCATTATTTTGTATTGAAGGTACCATAAGGGAATAGGATGAATTATGCATTTGCTCCCTCCCTGAGGATTCTGTCTAGCCAGCATGTAAAGAGGGGAATGTAATGATTGTGGTGTTGACATATTAATGTCTTGGATTTTGTGCATCAGTTAGAAGTCCACAATATTGTCTAAACAAATATAGTTTGTATTTGTGTTCATAAATTTACAAATACAATATGAAGATGTCATTAATAAAAGTCTCCCATACAAACTAATATTTATCTTAAAAATCTGTAATGACTGACTAGTATGATAACTAGGATAACAGAGAAATCATAAAGTCCTTGGTGATTTATAATTCGGCATTCCTCAGGGAGACAAATCTAATTTAATTTCTGCATCGAGCAGATGTTATTCTTTCCTGCTTGTTTCTATAACAAAAGTGATATGCTAATTCCACCCGCATCTCACCAGATCCCCCCCTTTTCTTGAGGAGCTCCTTGCAGTGGCCTCATCCCAATGGCATTCATGCTCTCTTTTTGACAGACACTGGGATTTTGACATTTTGTGGAAGTTGCCACTAACTTTGACAACCTTCAATCTGGACTCTGGTCGTTTTTTTCTCTTGAAGTTATAGGTTTAGGTCTATTTTTGTCACGTACCAAGGTGCAGTGAAAAGCTTTGTTTTGCATGCTTTCAGATCAGATATACCATATATAAATAAAGCAAGTCATACTCAAATACAATAGATGGAGCAAAGAGGAAGATACAGATTGCAGAATGTAGTTCTCAGTGTTATAGCGCACCAGTTCCATAGACAAGTCCAATGTCCGCAAACGGGTAGAGGTGAATAGGATACAACCCTAGCTTATGGAAAGACCGTTCATACTCCTGATAACAGTGGAGAAGAAACTTGCTGAGTCTGGTGATGTTTGTTTTTTTAGCTTCTGTACCTTCTGCCGGGTAGGACTGAGGAGAAGTACGAATGACCGGGATGGGACAAGTCTTTGATTTGTGTTTGCTGCTTTTCTACGGCAGCGTGGCGTAGATGTAGACAATGGCCAGCAATACAATCTAATCCTATTGAGACCTTAGTTAAATCAATAAATGTAGAAATAGTGTTGTAGGTATTCATGGCAAGACTGGTCGTTACAACAAAGATTTAGATATGTTACATGAAAATCTTGAACTATGATCATTCTGGTTGTTAGCAGTGTCCCTCATTGCCAGGTGTCCAACTGCTACCAAAGACCAAAGGTAATTATCACTAACTCATTACAACATTAGAGCTGACCACGGGTTTATTTTTTCTTAAATTCCATACTCGTTAAACTCACAGAAATCTCAGAGTTCATCCAAGGTTTCTGATTGGGAAACACTCGGAAGGTTTTTGTAGGGATGCAGTCCTCCACACATTTCTTAATGAAGTCTGTAACGACTGTGGCATATTCATTCAAGTCCGTTGCCGAGTCCTTGAACATTGCCCAGTCTACAGACTCCAAACATTCCTGTAGTTGTTCCTCTGCCTCCCCCCCCCTGATCAGCTCTGTACTGTCCTCACCTCTGGGGGTGTGCTCTTTAATTGCTGCCTGTAGGCAGGAAGAAGCAGCACCGCAGTGTGGTCGGATTTACCGAAGTGAGGGGGAGGGATAGAGCGGTAAGCATTCTTGATGGTGGTGTAGCAGTAGTCGAGGGTGTTTGGTCCTCTGGTGCAGCAGGAGACATGTTGGTGGAAGTTAGGGAGCGATTTCTTGAGGTTTGCCTTATTGAAGTCCCCAGCAATGGTGGTAAAAGCCTCGGGATAAGACGTCTGGTGTTTGTTGACCACGGTGTGCAGCTCCTCCAGTACCAGATAGACGTCTGCCTGGGGTGGGATGTAGACCGCGGTCAGGATGATGGAGCTGAATTCCCTCGGAAGGTAGAAGGGACGGCACTTCACCGCCAGATGTTCGAGATGTGGAGAGCAGGAGTTGGACAGGACTGCCACGTCTGAGCATCACGCAGAGTTGACCATGAGGCAGACGCCCCCTCCTCTCCATTTTCCAGATGCCAGTGTACGGTCCACGTGGTGGATGGAGAACCCTACAGGCTGGACCGCTGAGTCTGGGGAGCTGGGGGTGAGCCATGTCTCTGTGAAACAGAACACACAGCATTCCCTCAGCTCCCTTTAATAAAACAGTCTTGCCCTTAAGTCCTCCACTTTATTTTCAAGGGACTGTACATTGGCCAGTAGGATAGTAGGGAGAGGGGGTCGAAGTCCCCTGCGCTTCAGTCTGACCTGAAGTCCTGCCCGCCGGCCACGTTTCCGGACACAATGGAGGCTTCCCCTTTGTTTCCAGGTACTGTGTTTACTGTACCTGCTGTTTCTGCGGACCAGCGCTGGATCAGGAATTCCCTCACAGACGGCAGCTCCAGCTCCTTTAAAGTCGGCAGCTGCAGCTCCAGCTCCGTAAAGAACGGGGGTTCCCTCAAAGTCAGCCGCTCCAGCTTCATTTTTTCTGGGATATCCAGCCCGTCGGCTCTGGAGGTTATCCCAGGGTTTCCAGGTGCCGTACCTGGGATCCTCAGTCGGGTCCGGAGTTTTACAGCCGGCGTGGGAAAGTTTAAAGTCCGGGGCTCCCGCAACTGTGGGAGATCGCGAAATTTCTAGCGCTTTCAGCTGCCCAAGCAGCCTGTCTAAAACGGCACCGATTACTGCCGTTTCCCCGATGCAGGTGAGTTGATAGAAGGTGTAGGTAATTCTTTTCTGTTCTGGTGCTCCGCAAAAGTCGCCGCAGACCGGCGCCATCTTAACAAGACTCCAGATACGACCTTGGTAAGGTTATCAAAAAGGCCAAAAGGGAGTTCTGCTCCAAACTGGAGGATGAGACAGATGTTCGGCAGCTATGGCAGGGACTGAATGCAATCACCTCCTACAAGGCGAAACCAGGAGGCAGCTCGGATGTCAGCGATACATCACTCCCTGATGAGCTCAATGCATTTTACGCACGCTTTGATAGGGAGAACACCGATGTGCTTTCCCGAGCCCCCATTCGCTGTGATGGTATTTCAGTCTCAGTCACAGAGGCCGATGTCAGGAAATCCTTCAGAGGGGTGAACCCTCGAAAAGCGTCTGGACCTGATGGCATACCTGGTCGTGTTTTAAAAACCTGTGCGGACCAACTGGCTGGAGTTTTTACGGACATTTTCAACCTGTCACTTCTGAGGTCTGAGGTTCCCACCTGCCTCAAAAGGGTATCAATAATACCGGTGCCCAAGAAGAGCAAGGTGACGTGCCTCAATGACTATCGATCTGTGGCACTAACGCCTGTGGTGATGAAATGCTTCGAGAGGTTGATCATGGCGCAAATCATCTCCTACCTTGACAAAAACCTGGACCCACTGCAGTTCGCTTACCGCCACAACAGATCAACGGTGGACGCGATCTCGCTGGCCCTCCACTCTGCTCTGGTCCACTTGGACAACAAAAACTCATATGTCAGGCTGTTATTCATTGATTACATATAACCATATATACAGCTCGGCATTTAACACAAAGCTGGTTACCAAACTCGCAGAACTGGTTCTCTGCGCCATCCCTCTGCAATTGGATCCTCGTCTTTCTCATTCACAGACTGTTTGTATTGGTGGAAATGTGTCAGACCCGATAACAATCAGCACGGGAGCACCTCAAGGCTGCGTGCTCAGCCCCCTGCTGTACTCACTCTATACTCATGACTGCGTAGCCGGTCACAGTGCGAACTCCGTCATCAAGTTCGCTGACGACACCACTGTAGTGGGACGTATCACTGATGGGGATGAGTCGGAGTACAGAAGAGAGATCGAGCGACTGTCCATATGGTGCCAGCACAATAACCTGGCCCTCAGCACCAGCAAAACCAAGGAACTGATTGTGGACTTTGGAAGGAGTAGGATGGGGACCCACAGTCCTGTTTATATCAACGGGTCGATGGTTGAAAGGGTCAAGAGCTTCAAATTCCTGGGCGTGCACATCTGTGAAGATCTTTCCTGGTCCGAGAATACAGATGCAATTATTAAGAAAGCTCATCAGCACCTCTACTTCCTGAGAAGATTACGGAGAGTCGGTCTGTCAAGGAGGACGCTCTCTAACTTCTACAGGTGCACAGTAGAGAGCTTGCTGACCGGTTGCATCGTGGCTTGGTTCAGCAACTTGAGTGCCCTGGAGAGGAAAAGACTACAAAAAGTAGTAAACACTGCCCAGTCCATCATCGGCTCTGACCTTCCTTCCATCGAGGGGATCTACCACAGCCGTTGCCTCAAAAAGGCTGGCAGCATCATCAAGGACCCACACCACCCTGGCCACACACTCATCTCCCTGCTACCTTCGGGTAGAAGGTACAGGAGCCTGAGAACTGCAACAACCCGGTTCAGGAATAGCTACTTCCCCACCGCCATCAGGCTATTAAACCTGGCTTGGACAAAACTCTGAACATTAATACCCCTCCATCTGTTATTTGCACTTTATTAATTTATTAATTAATGTGTTTATTTAAGTATATAACTGTAGTCAATGCCTACTATGTTTTGTTGTGCTATGCAAAGAAAGAATTTCATTGTCCTGTCAGGGACACATGACAATAAACTCTTTTGACTTTGACTTTTGACTTTGAAAGACCATGAGACACTGGCAGAACAATTCATGTCAAGTTTATATATCTAGAAACGGGGTTTAAGTATCTCAGTATAAACCAATGGTCTTGAATATATACAGTAAATGCATCTCTCACCGTCCCTCCCTCACCCAAGTCGTACCAGCTTCAAAGTCGTCTTGTTGAGTCTCACCTAGCAAACAGCTAACAATGACAGGTTTCCTTTATCATCATTAGTTTTTTGCATATCTTTCATTCATTTGTTCTATATCTCTCTGCAATTGAAAAGAAACCAGAACACCCGGAGGAGAGCCACATGGTCAAAGGGAGAATGTGCAAACTCCACACAGCATGGGAGGTCAAGATTGAGCCTTTATGGCTGTAGCTGTGATCCAGCTGCTCTACTAGTATTGCCACTGCCAAGCTTGAATAATTCAGTAACAAAATTAGAGGATTCGTTGGCCGATTTTCCTGATGCACTATAGTTCCTTTGCCAAAGGTCAACCACACATTTTGTATATTATAGGTGGAATGGGTCCGTCCGAAAAGTGAAGATGTATTCACAAATAGAAATTCAGCAGGCATTAAGTATATTTAATAACTCAAAGTTAAAGTCAATTTTATTTGTCACATACACCTGAAGGTGCAGTGAAACTCACCAGCAAATTTAAAACTTTGCTATATTATCGTACCCTATATTTGTACATTTAACATTCATTAAAGTTGCACAGATTTTCCTTCGGATGGCAGGTTAATATTCTTCATTTTATTTTTTTTATTACTCGGGTTGTTCCAAGTTTTGCTTCAGCCACAATCTACATCAGTGATTTTTTTATCTTTTAAATGATGAGTAGATAAATATTTACAAGTGAAAGATTGGACAAGAAAATAACTAGGAATTCAGGAGGTCAAGCGGCATTTGTAGCATGCTGGTGACCATTACCTGGGTTACTGTATATATTTGGACAGGTACATAAATACACCCTCTATTATTTGATATTTTTACCTATTGGAGAACACTGCATATATAATGTTATATGCTTGTATCAGGTTGCCCTTAGGCCTCTGACACTCCAGCCAAAATAATCCAAATTGTCCAAACCCTCCATACAGCTGATACTCTGTAATCCATGCAACATTCCTGGTGAACCTCTCTCTTTCAAGAGAGAGTTAGCTTTAGGACTAAAGGAATCAAGGGATATGGGGAAAAAAAGCAGGAACGGGGTAGTGATTTTGGGTGATTAGCCATGATCATATTGAATGGCGGTGCTGGCTCAAAGGGCCGAATGGCCTACTCCTGTGCCTATTTTTCTATGTTTCTATGAACCTCTTCTGCTCCCTGTCCAAAGCCTCCCATTCTTCCTGCAAAGTGGCAACCAGAACTACACATAATACTCCAAATGTGGCTTAACCAAGGTTTTATAAGCTCCTACATGACTTTCTAACATTTGTGCTCACATGTTCATGTTCAGTGGGAGTCACAGTTACTTAACTCCCAAATACATACATTTGAATGCATTTAGTGTAGGTTTTGAGATTGCCCAGTAGTGCCCCTATCTGGGGCTGTTCATCCTCCTTGATTTATTGTTTTATGCTCTTGACCTAATTGCTTCCCATTCTCAGATTTTGAAATTTTGAATTAACATTACTCAGTCCTCTGATTGAAATCCTTGCTAACACTGGTGAATGGTCTATTTTTAAGATTACCTTCCTGTTCCAGATTCCTCCTTCATCACCTCCTATCATGTAAAAATAGCTTTGTGCTGTCTACCCCCTAAATTCTTCAACCAACTTAACTCCCACATTTACCTATTTAACTTCCAGATTAAATTCTATTCAACATATTTTATTAATAAAAATGGTTACATGGCTTACATACGCTTAATTGGTATTTTAAATGAGTTTTATGGGGTTTTTAGGGTTCAGACTTGCTCAATTGCTTTACCATAACATGCAGATGATTGTTGCCATAAGTGGTTAATAGCTACAAAAACTATTTACTGGCAGGGTACATTATTTTGGCTCTGTACTTGCTTAAAATAACTTAACTGACAGGTCTTGAATAGTGCGTGCTTTGGCTTGTCAGGATTAACTGCCATGTTTTTGCACATTTATAATGGAGCAGCCAAATCAGACTTTAGTTGAGAGTTGACATTCTTCTCTGTAAATTTTAACTTTGATAAAAATAGTTTTTGTTCTATGGTCACTGAGATGTACAGCACAGAAAGAGGCCTTTTGGCCCACTGATTCCATGCCGACCATCAATCACCCATTGACAGTAATCTTATTTTTATTCTCTCCACTATTTCATCAACCTTTCTGCAGATTCTACACCTCATCTATACACTGGGGTCTATTCACAGAGGCCATTTAATTTACCAACCCGCATATCTCTAGGAAGCGGGAAGAAACTAGAGCACCTGGAAGAGGTGTCACAATTGAACCCAGATCTTAACAAGTAACGAATTAAATCAAGAATGGCATTTACTGTTCATTATTGCTCTTTATCAGAAACAAAAATTAATTGGCATTTCACATCAGGAACTTTAACTGTGTTTGTGATACCACCCTTTGAAAATGTCTGGTGCTCTTTCTTTCATATTGATACAGAGTAGGAATGTCCCAAGTCCTCATCCATGCAACAGTCTTTGACCATAGGAACTAAAAGCAATCAACCATTACTCAGCAGATCAAGCAATATCTGTGAGGCGAAATGGCCAGTCGACATCTTACAGTTAATTTCTTAAAACAGACAACTCTCAGTCATTTCGGGTCAGGAGTCTTCATCTGGACCACTGTTTGTCAATACGTCTATTATATTTGTAAAATTTAACGGATACTGTGCTGCTTTCACATCCTTCAGCATAGGTTTGATGCCAAAACGTTGTCCTGCATGAGCAGTTGTCTTTTGCAACGTTACATGCTGATAGGAGCTGGTGTACTTTTATTCCCAAAATGGAAAACAACTGCCCGCATGACCTTTTCATAACTGATTTCTGGGGCTTTTCCTGTTCACTGACCATTACAAAGACTGCAGGAATAGCTGTAAGGTATCATTGTCTACATTTGGTCTCATAGTTGTAATAGAATATACTTTTATTACTGACTAGCAAGGAGTAGTGTTGCTAGGATTGTTTATTTGGAGTTATTTAAAGTAAAATAATTTGTTACATTTTACACCTGTTGATCAGAATATTGCATAACCTGAAAAAAGTCAGAGGCGATAAATATTCCCACGATGGAGTTTCGGGACAGAAATGTGTAAACGTTTGGTGATTTTTGAGTAGAAAAACTACGATTCAGTTTCATCTGAGAATGAAATGTTATTTGTACCAAAACTCTGCTTTCAACTTTTTGTAAATATTGTTCACCCGGATTATTTTTCTCTCTCAAATCACTTTTTGCAGCTATTGATCCTTTTAATTTGGAATTTGTATTGTGAAGTTGCTTGCCAGATTCTGGTCCTGTATCATTCAACAAGATTTGACTTCAAATCTTGTGTAATGATGTGTTACAGGTAGTGTGATGTTAAAAGTGGTGAATGGTGCCTGAAGAGAAAATTCACACCATGGAAATAATACATCTAATAATAATAATATTTACTAACTCTCAGATCACTTTAAAATCATCAAAGGTGATGATTTACTTTGATTGTGGGTGTGGCGGCGCCTAACGGCTGTGGCTCGACCACAGTCGTCTGTCTTTTTTTAATTTTTGTTTTGTTAAATGTATGTCTTGAGCCTAGTTTTTATTTTTTTTTAGCTGTGTATATGTTGGGGGTGGGGGGGGAGGATGTGGGGGAAACCGTTAATCTCTTCCCTGTGTGGGGACCGACTTTTTCCCTGTCGTGTCTCCGGTGTCGTTGGGCCTGACATCGTGGAGCCGGCGGCGGCCTCTGGCCGGGACCAACCTGAGGGCTCCAGTCGCGGAGCTTGCGGACCTGACATCGCGGAGCTGGCCGACTTCGGAACGGGAAGAGCTGTGGTGGCGTGCGGCTGCGTCTTCGGAGCTTTAGGGCTCCGGCCGCAGGCCTGGTGGACAGGAACATCGGGAGCTCCAGGTCCCTGGTGAGAGGCGGCTTTTCGGAGCTCCCGCAACGGCAACTTCTCCCGCTGGAATCGCGGGGTTTAAAGGACACGGAGCCGGGGCCTAACATCGCCCCGTGTGGCTTAAACGGCCACAGGCCTTACCATCATCCGCCGGGGTCTTTAACATCGGAGCCCCAGTTCGCCTAGACTCTGCGGAAGAACAAAGGGAAGAGATAAAACTTTGCCTTCCATCACAGTGAAGAGGTGTTGGAGAGGTGTGATCGATGGTTATGTAAACTGTGTGAAGTGTGGGTCTTGGGTTTTTATAATGTAAAAACTGTAGAAAATGCAATTTCGTTCAAACCAAGTTGTTTGAATGACAATAAAAGGCATTCTATTCTATTTACTTGATTTGACTCAACGTTTGAAAGTTTAGCCAATCTTTGCTATGGCAGTGAAGTGTGCTAGATACAACAATGCTGTGGTGGCGATGGTTAATAGAGCTTTCACATGGAGTGATATCACACATTTGATAGAAACAGCTGAATGTTGAACTTTCTGGTTGGGATTCTGATTTGTTTTTTTCATTCCTCAATGAAACAGCAGTAGATGATTTGGCATAAGGCAGCTATTAACAATGATATGTAGTCCCAGGGAGATGAATGCTCCAGCTAAATTGACAATCAGATTTTCCTTCCTCCTTTGGGATAAAGCTCATGGCCTGTATTATGTCCCTTCTCCATGAAATGCCTATGAAAGGGATCTATGTATCCGAGATTAACATTCTTGTTGCTCCACGCGTTGTCACTTTGATTACTGTAAGAACAATCTAACAGCGAGGATAGCAATTCTCTGAGGATATGCTGAGAGGTTAGTTTGTCTGCATTTTATGTCCAGAACTAGTTCTTCATGTAGACACAAGGATCTGCATATGCTGCTTTAAAAAAAAACACAAAAGTGCTGGGGTAGCTCAGTGGGTCAGGCAGCATCCCTGGATTGGTGACGTTTCCGGTCAAGACTAAAGAAGGGTCCTGACCTGAAATGTCACCTATTAATGTTCTATTAATGTGCTGCCTGACCTTCTGAGTTACTCCATCCCCTTGTGTAGTCCATTACATAGTTTTTTGTTGTTGTTTTGATAATGGGGATGTCCAAGGTGACAATTATCCATATACAACATGGTACAGAGTATTAAATCCCCTTAACCTTTTTTTTTAATGGGGGGGGGGGGAGGATTTGGGGAGGCTGGGGAAGGTAGCAGAGTATTTGGTGGCAGACGTAACCTGTGAATACCCTTCCCACTGTGTCCTTCCTGAGAGCCCTGATTTTAAACTTTTGTTGTGAAGATTTTTTTTTTGTTAAGGAGATACTAGGTTTAGTCTCCTGAGAATGTGGTGATTCTGTGAAATCAGAAGAACTCGTACTATTGTGACTGTTTGCGCTGTCCTGGTTAAAAATTAATCTTGATCTCATTGAAGTCCTCCATATTGTGCATTTTTTGATTTGTAGCATTCAGATCATAAATACAGTAAATGGATTGTTCCTTGAATAGATTCTAGATTCAGCATAGTAATTGACTAACAGAAGCATGCATTTTAATTAAAGATCCAGATCTACTTAAAATTTCTTAATGTAATCCAATTTGCTCCAAAAATATAGTGAAATGTTCTGCTGTCATTATTTCCATTTTTGTACCGGGGGTGCTACATTCAGATGACAGCATATTAAAACATTTTATAAACCAGTTATAGGTTGGTCCAATGAGAGGTTATGTTTAGTGCAATCTCTGTTCAGTGCTTTCTATTCCAAGGAGGATGTATTTCACCCAGATTGTACCCACGTGCTTTAAGCAATTCCGTAGATTTCAACTGTGGCTGAGATTGGACGCCATTTGTAATTCTTGAAAAGATGGAATAGGTGAATAAACGCGTATTCTGCAGCCTTTCACTTTTGTGCTATTTAATCTGATGCAATTAATTCTCCAAGTCATTTTTTGTACAGGCGATTAGCGGCAAGCCGTTTAATTGAACAGCAGAATGCTGATGTGTTTCATGCACTGTGGCTGTTGGTGTTGATGCAGCTACCCTTGAGGACTCGGTGCTTCTGTGAATGTTCTGCATGATCCTGCGTTACTGTCTAAGGATATCAAAGGAGTTATTGTTGCTCACGATTGCAGAAGCTTACAGCTAATTAATGGCCCATTTCTGAGAAGTGTATGCTTTGAATTGTAAGGTGGGAATTTGTTGAGTACTGTCAAAGTCATGGGGGGGGGGGGGGAGATTTAGTCTGCTACCATATTTGTTTAGAGGGAGAAGCTGTCTTCTGTAGCTTTTATTTTTATCCACTTTATTGTTCTAATTTTCTTCCACAGATTCGTACTCTTTGTTTTACGCAAGTTTGCATTTTAAGATTTTGACCCAGGATTTTGAGAATCTTAAAGCAAGAGGGGATGTTAATGTGGCAGGGATAGCTAGGGTAGACACGCAAATTGTGATGTCGGCAACATTTTTTACCTTGGATTCCTAAACTCCAGGGGTGAAGCACATTCACTATGTCCACATATCTATGGTGAGTAGTCTGATTCTAATACACTAGAATTAAAAATATATATTCCTTCCTCGGATAATTATTTTGCCCTTGGCTGCTTGACTGCCGGTGCCGGAATCTACGACAAAATTGCAATGGTCACGTTCATTGCTGCAGCAACCATTCACTGTGCTCCATTGTTTGGCATCCACACGGGAAGCCGCAGCTGCCTTTGGCCTTCAGAATGTGAGAGATCGCCGTTTACAGGCGAACTGCTTTGTTCCAGTAGGTGCTGTGCGCCATTAACATGCTAATATGGGTTACGCTAACTGTTCGCTTTTTGAACTTGACAAAGTATGTGAGATGTGGCCTGTCTGGCTGGACTTTATTTTTTTTTTTAAATGTTCAATATACAATTAGTTTTTTTGCCTGTTTTGTTTTTAAATGCGGTATGTAATTCCCATTCTTTGAGAAACATTGCAGTATTTTTCTTGCGATCTATCTACCAACGTTAAAATCACTCTTAACGAGGCAGTCTTATTTAATTGTAAGCAGGAAGGAATGTAGAGATGGGACAAAAATTGTTCCTCAAATAGCTTGCCACTTGTTCCATTCTTGCCGTAAGTGTGTGTGGTGCTGGTGCCTGCAATGTGCGCAGTGCTGCCAAAACTTTATGTAATCATGTGGCCTTTGCCTAACCCCCCCCCCCCAATTTGCCTCGACGGTCTAGATATATATAGATCGTGTAAGGGTAGGAAAAACGGCTGCAGTATGGCAAAGGCATGTAGAGTCAGCTCGACATTTTTGAGAACTTTGATGATACTTGAGGAATACAGGATTGTGCTGGAAACCCGGTGACTCTTGTGTAGTGCCTCAGTGTAATCTACCATATATACATTCTTGTACTCAAGTACGATTGTGCTTATGTATAGTGCGATTTCGTTTACTGAATTGTATGCAAGAAAGGGAATTTAATGTGATAATATCATATAGACTAGTGAATAGAAAAACATCCTTGAAACAAGGTTCTCTAGATAACGTGTGCCTTTGTTTATTGGTATCAGTGTCATGTTTTTGAAGGCAAATAAAAAGTCTTTCCCAACTAAGATAGAGCAAATATGTCAAGGTTGCAGCAAGGTTTCCCTGGTTGCGTGAGACCTAAGCTCCAGGGACTAACAATGTAAATACACTCTGACAACAGTATCCACAGATTTCAAATTTGGTTTCTATGGAATTGTGTCCATATTATTCTGGTACCAAATTGATTTATTTCTCCGGTCGTAGTATTGCTCATTTCTATAAACTGACAGCTTTGCTTTTGTTTTTTTCTTGATTCTTAGCCATTTAGTCCTTGATCTTTCAAGGAGTACAGGTATATAATTCTCTGAAAGTGGCCTCAAAGGGTGGTAAAGAAGGCCTTTGGTACATTGGCCTTCATTCGTCAGGGTATTGCGCGTAGGTAGGACATTATTTACAATTATGGAAGACATTAATGAGGCTGCATGAGTACTGTATTTAGTCACTCTGCAATTGGAAGGATGTCGTTAAGGTGGAAAGAGTGTCAGGTTAAGTTCCCGACGGCCCTGTGCACTGGAGAGGAGGGAGTCAAACAGAGGTCCGGCAAGCGGGCAGGCGGCGGGAGACATTGCAGGGCCTCGGTGGTGGAGAGGGCTGCTGTAGGCCCGGCTGCAGTCTGGGGCTCTCCCTGTGATCTGACGAGCTGTGTCTGTATTCCAATCGGAGAGGGAAGGTCGCCGAGCCTGGCCCCTGCTCGCCCTGTGGATTGGGAATCGGAGAGGGGGTGTAAGGAGATAGCGACGGCGGCAGAGGCGGGACAAAGGGCCCGGTGAGACGAGGCAGGACCTTCCACGCCCTCGAGGTCAGCTGCGGGAGGTAGGCCTGGGGAACGAGCGCTGAAGAGGGCCAGGCATGGAGAGAGACATCGGATTGCGGGACAATCAAAATTGAGGCGATGGGAGCAACAGGCTTAGTGACCAGCCGCAGATGGGTCTGTAACCTGGTACACATGACAATAAAGAAACCATGTTTAGCACAAATAGTGTTGACCAATGGGCCTGTTCCTTTGCTGTTCTCTTATGGGAAAAGTGTCGTCGGGGATGATGCCAGGTTCAGCTTTGACCACACTAACACTCGCAGAAGGGTGAACTCGTGATACATTTTATTTACAGTTGTAAGAATGTCCACGACCACAAGTGGGCACCGTCCATCGCTGTCAGGGCATATGTGCTGTGTAACAGGCGATCTTGGGCTTGTCCGGGCAGCTCAGTCCAGGTTTTTATAGGAGGAGGCGTAGCGATCTCGGGCTTCTCCCGCCGTTTACCCTTGCTTTGAGAGGAGACACTGTCGGGTTTATCTTGGCAGCTCAGCTTTGGGGCGTGAAGAGGTGGTCTGAGTTATCCTGGCAGCTCAGTCTTTGTCGCTGTGTGTGGGCACAGTTCCTCGTCCATGGGCAGGAATAGGCACTGACATCTCGTGCTTGCTCCGGTGGCTCAGTCTTAAGGGCCTGTCTCACTTAGGTGTCCTAGGCACGCAAATTGCGCGACATCGTGGTCGCGTTAAGCCGCGACGGACCCGCGAAGGTCGAGTGTGACTTCATGCGCCCACACAGCCGTCTGGAGCGCGTGACATCATTTGAAGACGGACACAAAATGCCAGAGTAACTCAGCGGGACCGACAGCATCTCTGGAGAGAAGGAATGGGTGACGTTTCGTGTCGAAACATCTGTCTGAAAGAAGGGTCTCGACCCGAAATGTCACCCATTGCTTCTCTCTAGAGATGCTGCTGGTCCCGCTGAGATACTCCAGCATTTTGTGTCTATCTTCAATTTTCTTGGCCCCGCTCTTGGCCAGGCCCAGGAGCAGACCGACAGGGAGACCCCCTCCTCCCTCCCGACCCTCCCCCCTCTGCACCGGGTGCCCAAATATCAATAGCGTCGGACTAAAGTGGAGCCAAAACTTGAGGAGCAGCCCCTTCAGATACTCGAACAAGGGCTGCAACCTCTCACACTCCATGTAGACATGGAACACGGTCTCTTCCTCGCCGCAAAAGTGACAGGCGGCGGACGAGTCCGTGAACCGGCTCAAGTACCTGTTACAGGCCACGGCTTTGTGCAACACTCTCCACCCCAGGTCCCCGATGTAAAGGGGGAGGACTCCCTTATAGAGAGACCTCCACTGAGGACCTCTCCCCTCGTCAGGTGGTAACACGGACCGCCAGGGCGTGTCTGGACGGAAGACGAGGGCGAGGAAGTGGAGAGTGTGCAAGAGCAACCTGTACAACACGCACCTCTCCGCATCACGGAACGGCACGCTGGGCATCTCGGAAAGGCGGCTCATGTTGCGTGGGGCCGGCTCTCGGGGAGGGAACCGGGCCATGGGTCCTATGAACAATTCCGATGGAGCGGGGGTAAGCTCATCCGGAATCGCTCCACGCACACGCCTCTCCTCAACACCCACCGTCACAGCCACAACACCCCCCTCTCCCTGAGGAGCAGCGCCCTGGCTGAAGGTGACCAAATTCCTGGCCCTCCTCCAATGGGAGACTCAGAACCCCCGCAGAGACCCAGTGGTTCCTCTCACCCCAGAAGAAGTTGACCAATCTCCTCTGTAACCTGATTATAAATAAAGAGGACGGGACCATAGTGGCCAGCCGGTACCACAGCATAGAGGCCACCAGCTGGTTTATAACTACAGCCCTGCCCCGGTAAGAGAGCATACCAAGGAGGCCTGACCAACGTCCCAGCCGGGCGACCACTTTCGCCTCCAGCTCCTGCCAGTTTGCCGGCCACGCCCCCTCAGTGGGACTCAGGTAGACCCCCAGATAGAGGAGGTGCGTGGTGCTCCACGCAAAACCTGCCATCTCCTCCGGCAGGGAGTCCACCTCCCACTGACCCACCAAGAGACCAGAACATTTCCCCCAGTTGATCTTGGCGGAGGATGCAGCTGAGAAAACCTGCTGGCACTCTCGCATCCTCCGCAGGTCAACAGGGTCGGTAACATCAAAATGACATCATCGGCGTAGGCCGAGAGAACCACCTCCATCTCCGGCCCCGGCACAACCAGGCCTGTCAACCGCCTCCGGAGAAGGCACAGGAAAGGCTCTACACAGATGGAATACAGCTGACCGGACATGGGACATCCCTGACGAACCCCCCTCCCAAAGGGAATGGGGGCCAATAAAGAGCCGTTGACCTTAACAAGGCACTCTGCAGCAGTGTATAAAAGTCGGACCCAGGACACAAAATGCGGTCCAAATCCGAACGCCTGCAGAGTCCGAGAAGGTATTCGTGCTCCACCCTGTCGAACGCCTTCTCCTGGTCGAGGGAGAGATAGGCGACTGACTGTCCAGCCCCCTGGGACAGATGGATCAGGTCCCGGAGCAGATGGATATTGTCCTGGATGGACCGGCCCGGGACGGTGTAAGACTGGTCAGGGTGGATCACTGAGACAGCACGGGACCCAGGCGATTCGCCAATGCCCGTGCAAAAACTTTATAGTCCGTGCTGAGGAGAGAGACTGGGCGCCAGTTCTTCAAAAGGCGGAGATCGCCCTTCTTAGGCAGCAGGACAACTACTGCCCTGCGCCATGAGAAGGGCATCTCCCCAGTCGCCAGGCTCTCCCCCAGGATCTTCATATAGTCACCCCCCAGGACATCCCAGAAGGCTCTAAGGTACTCCACAGTCAGTCCATCCAGCCCTGGAGACTTGTCCCCCCTGAGCTGGTGCAAGGCACCAGTCAACTCGTCCAGAGTTAGGGGATCATCCAGGTGTTCAGCCACATCATTGCACACAGCGGGTAAGCCCTCCCACAGGACCTCTTGCGCCTCCGCACTCGATGTGCCTGCCGAGAACAGAGTCCTGTAGAAAGACCGAACCGAGGCACCAATGCGCTCTGGATCCGTGACAGAGGAGCCATCATCCGCAAGCAACTCTACAAGCTGCCTGCGGGTCCTCGCCCTTCTCCAGAGAAAAGAAAAAGGGGGAGGCTCGGTCCAGATCGTGCAACATCTGGACTCGCGACCTCACATACGCGCCCCGGGACCTCCTAAGCTGCAAGTCCCTCAGTGCTCCCTTCTTCTCCTGGTACTCCTCCCACTCACACGAAGCCCCACCAGTCTGATCCAGACGAGCCTCTGAGTCGAGCAACTCCCTCTCAAGCCGTCCGATCTCGGAGTCCCGCCCCTTGTCGACCCCCTCGCATAGTCCTGACAAAACAGACGGATGTAGGCCTTCCCCACGTCCCACCACTGCCTTAGGGAAAGGAAACGCCCCTGCCTCTCTCTCCACCTCGCCCAGAACTGCCTGAAGGAATCCTGGAATCGGCGATCCTCCAGCAGCTGGCTATTAAAATGCCAGTACGCGGACCCAGCCCGTGTGCGCGTCGGGATAAAATCCACTCGCACCAGGCAATGGTCCGAGCATGGCGCCGGCCGCATGGAGGCCGCCGAAACACAGGAGACATAGGCCTTGGACACGTATAAACGGTCAATACGGGAACCACCACCCTCAAACCTGTACGAGAAGGCGTTAGAGTCAGGATGGAAATTCCGCCAAGCATCTACCAGCTCAAAAGAGTCCACCATCTCCTTTAAAGACTTTACTGCAGCTGGGTCACGCTGAACGCCAGAGCGATCTCTCACCTCGAGGGTACAATTAAAATCTCCCCCAAGGAAAACACACTCCCCACGGTCGATAGTGTTCAACAACGTGGTCACTTCCCTTGTTAAGCGCGTCTGCATTGCGCCGATCTTGGGGGCGTACACATTAATGAAGTGTAATGGCACGCCATCCAAACGCACGGCCAGATACAGCAAACAGCCTGGTACAATGTCCTGCACTCTGAGGATCTCCGGTTGGAAAGACGGGGCCAACAGGAATGCCACTCCACTCGAATTGGAGCTGAGATGGCTCATGTAGACCCCCCCTTCCCACTCCAGGAGCCAGGTGGGTTCATCACTAGCCACAGTGTGTGTTTCCTGCAGGAAGCTCACCGCGTACCCCCCGTCCCTGAGCACTGAGAGATGGTGATACCTATGGAGAGACCCCCTGCCCCCATTGATATTAAGGCTGGCTATAGTGAGCTTCATTTTGAATGTACACTAGATCTTTTACCAGCCCCCAGTGAAGGAGTGGAGCCTCCCCTAGACTTCTGCCCTCTCTTTAGGGCCTTAAAAAGCTCTTGGAACTGGCTCCGCTCATTCCGTATTAGCCCCGCCTCATTCCCCTTCTTCTGAAGGATGGCATAAATGGACCGCATGGGCACCCTCAGGTCCGACCAGCGGTCGACAGCCAAATCCACCTTGTTCCTACTCCCTCTAGTATCCTTTAAGAACTTCCGAAGTTCCCAGACTTCGACAAGTCGTGACACAGGGCCGCGGGTGGGGCAGTCCGTCAACACACTGTCAACGGACTCCACGTACCCCTCTTCCTCGCACTCAATGTCTGAGCCCGAGTCCGGAAGGTTGCTACTCTCAGCCACCTCGCTCACCTCTCCTTGTGAGGTGGGCGTTCCAGCCACATCACACATCATCACAGAGGTCCCTCCTCTGTCACCTTCCCACCCCCAGGATCAGTGACAGGGGCAGGTACCGGTGCCTCTGACTGCGGCAAGCTATCTGCTAATTGGCCAGTCTCCTGCACTCTCCCACCGCCCTCTGTAACCGAATTGGGAACAATGAAGTCGGAGCAAGTCTCCGGGCCTTGCTGTAAGCGGGCCTGCCTAGAGTCCGACCGAAGGACACGATCCGAAACGACCTTGCCCTCCTCCGCGCCCAGGCTACCCGCCCCAACACTATCACCCAGAGAGGCCCCTACCCCCACCACCAGGTGAATCACCTCACTGTGACCCTCAGGGGCCGATGTTATTGAAGTCCCCCCTGCTCCCTCGACCAGTGGGACATCACACCCCTCAACTTGGCTTATAGCCTCAACGGGGAGCTCAGACTGGGGACCCTCCCCCTCACCCAAGTCCCCCTCTTCAGGCTGCCCCTGGTCATCCTCTAAGCTAGCAGACGCACTCTCTGGGGGAACAGCCCCCAAGGGTAATGTATCGCCACTCTCAGGTGTTCCCTGCACTACAGAGGCATCCTCCCCCTCAGAGGAAGAGTGCCCTGGGTCCCCCACCTCAACAGGAGGGGAAGGCCCCCCTTCAGGTTGCTCCTGAACTTCAGGGCCCTTCTCTATATCGGAGGACCCATGTCTCCTCCTCTTTGAACCACTGGCGTGCGGTGGCACAGTGATCTCCATTGCGGAAGCCTCTACCTCCACACTACCGTCTACTTGTTCAACCTCTCCAGCCCCCCGTTGGACCCTAGGCCCCTTATGCTTCCCTGGGCCGGGTTCAGAGGCGAGCACAAGTTTATACACTGCCAGGGGTCCCGCTCGGGGGTGGTCTTCTTCCTGGGGCTCGCCCTTCTTCTTTTTCTTGACTTTCCTCCCCCCCTGACGCTCCCAACCGTCCCTGTCCACCCCACGCACTTCACCCGCATCCACCGCCGCAGGTAGGGGACATGGGGGTGGTGGGGGGATGGGGGGAGGATGTAGGGGAATAGAGCCTTCACGGGCTACCGTGGTAGAACCAGCAGCCCCAGATGGGCCAGCAGTGCTCTCCCGGGCCACCGTGGTGGAAGTGGCAGCCCGGGTCCTGGGACAATTCCTGCGAAAATGCCCCACCTTTTTGCAAGCGTGACAACGCACTTGGCCCGCGTTCCAAAACACGCGATAGGAGAAATCATCCACCTCCACATCAAAACTCCCCTCCGTGTCCGTCCCCTGTGCCATCTGTATATACACACAACGCTTGAACGTATATATATGCTGCATCTCAGGATCATCAAACCTATACAACAATTTGGTGAGCCCCGACCGCACCTCCCCCAGCTTCCTTACATGTGGGAGCAGGAGCGCATCCGGAACAAAAGTGGGAACGTTGGACAGAATGACCGGCAGCACGGGACCCCCCCCATGGGTCCACCGCTGCAAAATTCCCACCCGCTGTTATGCCCCTTTCCAGAGCCAGAGCCACCGCCTGTTCAGTCTTCAGTAGAACAACCACCTTCCCACTGACCACCGCGCCCGAGACTATGGCTTTGTTGCCAACACTCACCCAGCGCATCTAGAAAGGCCTTGAAGGGCAGGTTGCTCTGCATGTACATTTTTACCCCATGTGTGCGCCCCATCAACTCATGGCCCTCAGTCTCGGGGACTGCCGACCGTGCGACAGCTGCATAACTCTGAGGGGTCGCCATCTTTAGGGCGCGGCACAACACACAGTATCCGTCCTTTTTAAATCAAAGCAGTCTTTCTGCTGTTGCTGCACCTCCACTCTTTTGCAACAGTTAATGAGTCTTGTGAAGGCTTTCTTGGCAAAGCAACAGAAACAGTCTCCTCCTGATAAGATAGGAATGTCCGTGTCAATCCTCCCGCCGTCAAAAATGGAGCTTCCAGAGGCTTCTTCCCCAGGTCTCCGTCGCCTCCCCGGCTTCAACGAAATCCAAGGCACTGTTGCCGCACTTACCCAGCACACCTGGACCGGGCAAGTCGGTGTAGGAGGGAGCTTTCCGATGTTACTGACTACAAACACCGCTCCAGACTCAGCTCCCACCAGCTCAAGTGAATCTTGGCCTTCCGCCTGCCACTGCCGCTCCTACGACTTTCCAGATACACACAGACAAACCTTACTAATTAGAGGACTCTTTGAATAAAGAAAGCCTCTGCAGTTCGACAAAGCTCCGAACTGCAAAGTCTGACTGCTTTTGTTCCTCCCCACCTTTCGAAAAGTTCATCAAATCCTCCCCGCCAGCAGCACAGCTGCGCTCCTGGCCCCGCTCTAGGAGTAGACGTGGGGGCGGATCCGGACCGCAACGGCCGTGAGCCCCAGGCCGAGTTCGATCGTTTGCCTGCTTCTGCTGATGTTGCAGGTGAGACGCTGCGTCGCGCCAGGGTCTTGGGCCTGTCTCACTTTGGCCGTCAGTTACACAACAGGCTGTTGGCGCGCGAAGATTTCGTTCGCTACAAAAATTTCGGATCCTCGCGCAATGTCGCGCACAACTACATACCCCTCCGCGCTTCTCAGTGGGACCGGCCCCGCATGGCCATACGATGCCCGTGCGCCTCAACGCGACCACGAGGTCTTGTAATTTGCGTGCCAAGGGCACGTAAGTGGGACGGTCCCTTTAGCCTCAATAGAGGCACAGGCTGTCTAGGGCTTCTTCCCGGCAGCCCAGTCTTGACCCCACAGTGGCACTGGGAGTCTCGGGTTTGTGCCCATGTCTTAGTCTTCCGTGAACCTGCAATAGAGGAACACAGCTAACAGGGAGGAAACCCGATTTCTCTTTTTCTCTCTCTTTTTTCCTCTCTCTTTTTTCTCTCTCTCTCTCTCTTTTTTCCCCCTCCCCTCTCTTTTTTTTCCCCTCCCCTCTCTCTCCCCCTATCTCCCTCTCCCTCCCTATCTCCCTCTCCCTTCCCCTTCTGCGTTTCATACCTTCTCCCCTCTGACAGGAGTGCCTTGATGTTATATGAAAGAGGCTGCCATGGTTCAAGTATCCAACTAATATCAGCTAATTGAGCCCATCTGTTCCCAATAATGCTGGGGATAGGCATCTGGCCATTCAGCGAGTGAAAGGGATCAGTGGCATCCCAGGGGTGGGGCGCTCTCACAGAAGATTAAGAGGAGGCAATAGGTCCTTTAACCAGTTCTTTGTGTTTACATAGAGACATAAAAACATAGAAAATAGGTGCAGGCGGAGGCCATTCGGCCCTTCGAGCCAGCACCACCATTCATTGTGATCATGGCTGATCGTTCCCTATCAATAACCCGTGCCTGGCTTCTCCCCATATTGCTTATTCCACTAGCCTCTGGAGCCCTATCTAATTCTCTCTTAAATCCGTCCAGTGATTTGGCCTCCACTGCCCTCTGTGGCAGGGAATTCCATAAATTCACAACTCTGGGTGAAAAAGGTTTTTCTCACCTCAGTCTTAAATTACCTCCCCTTTATTCTAAGACTGTGGCCCCTGGTTCTGGACTCACCCAACATTGAGACCATTTTTCCTGCATCTAGCTTGTCCAGTCCTTTTATAATTTTATATGTTTCTATAAGACCCCCCCCCCCCCCCCCTTATCCTTCTAAACTCTAGTGAATACAAGTGAATACAGTCCCACCATCCCAGGGATCAATCTCATGAACCTACGCTGCACTGCCTCAATCACAAGGATGTCCTTCCTCAAATTAGGAGACCAAAACTGTACACATTATTCCAGATGAGGTCTCACCAGAGCCCTATACAACTGCAGAAGAAGGCAGACAAGCAAGCAGTTCTGAAATTTAGCTCCTGAATACTATTTTTTTGCAGTTGTTTGGCTGGCATGGTTGAAATATCTAATTTGTCTACAGTATATTTAAAGCCGTATTTAACTATTACATTCTGATATTATCCTTGCCACTGCCAACAAAGGGCTAGAAAGGGTCAATGGGATATTTTGAACAGTAATGTTTATAATGTATTAAATAAATCCAAAATGAAGATGAAATGAATAAGGGAAGAAATGAAAGAAGTGTAAATTCATTGGAAATGCCATTAAAACTCTTGTTATTGTTTATTACTGCCCAAATGAATTTGTTATTGATTATTACTGCCCAAAATTACTTATTGTAGTGAGATTGGATTTTTCTTGTGTGCTATGTAGCAGTTAAAAGTTAAATATAAGTTTCTGATCTTTAAAATCTGTTTTTCACAGAGGGTTAACATTTTCCTAATAAAGCATTGACATTAATAGGTAATTGCAATGTAGCGATAATTAGTTTAGTGTTCTTTTAGGCTTGGATTGAATATGGATAAGTTAAGGCAAGATTCCCAGGGTACAGATTTTCATTTATGTTCAACTTTTCACTGTTTATTTCATGTAGTATGTCTCCTTAAACCGGCACATCAAAAGACACAATAAAGAATCCCTTGCCATGCTTGGTAATAGTTGTGTGGTTAAATGCAGTATTGAATTTTGGTGTGCTTATACCTTGCGGCAGTTTTGGCTGTGGAGAGGATCTAGGAAAACTAATCTTTGGACTATGTTATGGATTCAATCAAGTCTTGGTTTAGTTTCTTGTCTGAAAGACATTTCCCTCACTCCTTCTCTGATTTACCTAAGTGTCAGATTAATTTAAGTGCTCAAGTCCTGGTGTGGATTTAAAATTCTTGGATTTCTCCTTGACATACACTTGTACCACTAAGTTGAGCTGACATTTTGTTGACACTTCTGTGCCTTTACTTGTCCAACAAACAAATGTGATAACTCGTTTGGTGAGCTTGTTATCATGTTCCGAGAACAACCATCAATGTCCAGAATCCAGAGGCAGTCTGTCAGTGAGAACAGAGCGTAATTGAGTTTTTTTCTTCCTCAGGCTATTCCTGCTCAGAGAAGCTTGACCTTGGATTCAAACCAGCAAAGCATCAATGTTCGAGGTATGTCCATAGCTAAAGACAGCACGTGTATCATGAACTGCTCTTTTATCTTCACCATTTTGATAATGTTCTGAAATTTTAGAGCGTTGTCTCTTGTTTAATGAATCGCCTAACATTACAATTACAATTTAAGATTTCCTAAGATAGACACAAATTGCTGGAGTAACTCAGTGGGTCAGGCAGCATCTCTTGAGAAAAGGAATAAGTGATTTTTCGGGTTGAGAACCTTCTTCAGACACATTTTCGTATCTGTATTTTGGCTCGATAGAACACTTGGAACTTAAAGTGAAAATTTAAAGTTCTGAGCTTACGGATCTCTCACTGGTGTTAGTGAAATAACTGTTTTATGGTTGTGAACAGTATAAGTTAAGGCTGAATTTTATAAAACTTCGAATCGTGAAAAGTGTCTAGTCAAAGTTTGGTATGACATATCCCTTTTTGTAATAGTGACATTGGACTGTATTGAAGATCATGCTGAGTTGAGAGATGTGGATTTTTTGTTTAAAGCACAGTTGTGGTGTGGATTCCTTAAAAAAAACTTAGTTTTGGTTTACCAGTTCCTTAAAAACCTTGAGTGAGAGGCTGTGGAGTCACTGATGTCTTTGCTTCAGTGTAAAGCTTGGATTCCTATGGCACAATATAAACCAATTCACTATTCCCTCAAGCTTGGATATGTGTGGGATTTAGTTATTTGATTAAAATGGTTATCTGTGTGGTAAGGAATCCTGGTTATAATTTAACATTGTATTGAAACTTTACTGTCAGTGACAGCAATAAAATTGTCGACAGAATGAACTCAAAACGATAAATTGAGTCTGAAGAAGGGTTTCGGCCCGAAACGTTGCCTATCTCCTTCGCTCCTTAGATGCTGCTGCACCCGCTGAGTTTCTCCAGTTTTTTGTGTACCCACGATAAATGTAGATATTTCCTAAAAATAATATTGGAAGGTGAGGTTTTGAAAAATGTTAATATAAGGGCCAGTATCACATATTGACCATTTTTGCATATGTATAGTATGAATCGAGTCATCTGAAAAAATGATGGGATGACCATTAATAATTTGCTTCAACGTCTGAAAATAAGTAGAGTTTGTTTGGAGCAGTTGGGGAAAATATAATAAAATATATGATTCCTTTTTTGAAATTAGTGCAATCTTTATACGTTAAATTCACAAGAAAATAATATTTTCTTAGATCACATCTGCTGCTGTTGGTGCTCCCGATGTGACCTTTACATCAGCATGACCAAGTGTATGCTCTGGACCAGGGGTGGGGAACCTGCTGCCTTAAGGCCTTCTAGGCCATTTGAATGAATCCAAATTTTGTACAACAAATCCTTTTATTTTTATTAATATGTTTTTGTTCGTATTTTATTATTTTTTATTTTAATCTTAAAATGAACGTATTTAAAATACTATAGAGTAAAAGGAGATTCAACGAAATAATCCTCCCCGACTGACAGCCACAATTAAAACATTAGTAAATCATGAGGGCTATTTTAACAAAATATTGTACATTTTGTAGTATATCTGATTGAAGTATCTTGGATGCGGCCTTATTAGATTACAGCTAACTTAATGCGTCATTCCAACATGAAAAGGTTCCCCACGCCTGCTCTGGACCGTTTTGCCGTACATTTGCAATCGGTCTGCCAAGACCTGCAGGATCCCCCGGTTGCGAACCATTTTAACTCCCCCTTCCCATTCTCACGTTGACCTTTCTGTCATCTTTTTGTGTATTCATCTCTGGCCTTTGTACAATCAAATACTCCCACCGCAGTTCACTTGCCAGACTTTATCCCACCCCCATCTAATATCCAGCTTCCCCTCACTAATGAGTCTGAAGATGTGTCCCAATCTGAAACATCACCTATCCAAGTTCTCCAGAGATGCTGCCTGATCCGCTCAGTTACTCCAGCACTTTGTGCCTTTCCTTGTAAACCAGCATTTGCAGTTTTGTGTGCCCAGAATATTATATAGTTCATTGCAGGGAGATACTAAAATCTTTTTATGAGAAAAGAGCAGAGAAGGGAAGCATGTTGTAAGATTCATTTGAGGGGGAACAGAATGACTAGAAATTTAATGCTGCCTGTTTTAGACGTGTTAATTTGTTGGTGAGTGTTTGGCAACTGAACGCTTCATTCAAGGGATTGCTGCCAGAAAATCTTTGAAGGCTGGATCTGGAGAGATCTCTGGGAGTAGGAGCAAAGAAGAGAATTAATATTTTAACAGTTTGACCGTCTTGAATTGGGAATTAGGTGGGATTGAATTTGTTACAGATGATAGTGGTATCCAAGGAAGAACTGAGTCCTTCTTGGGGGGCGGACAGTGGCATAGCTGGTAGAGCTCCTCACAGCGCCAGATTTGGTTTTGATCCTGATGTTGGGTGCTATCTGTGTGAGGTTTGCACATTCTCCCTGTGACCCTGTGGGTTTCCACCAGGTGCTCCAGTTTCCTTCCACAACCCAAAGATGTGTGGGTTTGTAGGCTAACTGGCCTCTATGTTTATTTTTTTTAAATAGCCCATCGTATGTAGTGAGTGGATGCGAATGTTGGATGACATAGAACTAGTGTGAACAGATGGTCGACAAGAACCTAGTGAGTCAAAGGGCCTGTTCCCATGCTGTATCACTGAACTAACCTGAAAGTGAGTAGGTTACTTGTTTAGAAAATAAACCACTCGAGTGGTGGGGGTGTGTGGTGAGGTAGGAGGAGATGTTCACTACTCGGCCTGATTAGTCAGTCACGATTGCATTAGGATGATGAAGAATGGGTTCTGCATGAGTAGCCTGCAGGTAGCATGGGCTATGGATGGAAATCCTGGAAGTAGACTTCAAGCAAGAGTTGAGTGCCATTTCATGAGTCAAGATACTAGGTCTGGGAACAATTAAATTCTTAATTGTTGCACCTTTGCAGGCGCATGAAAGGCAACACCACAACTCATTAACATACAATATGATATCAATTATTCTAAGTTGACAAATTCATGATAGTGCAAGCCAAAGTACATAATTCAACCTCAGTTTTCCATAGCAGTTTAGTGCTAGAGTAGGCTTGTGGTTAGGGTTATGTTGTAGTTCAAGTGCGTGATGGTGGATGGAAAAATCTTTTTTAACCTACAGGTAACATTTCTGACTCCTGTACCACCTTCCTGATGGCTTCAGTGAGATGAGAGGGTGGCTCGGGTGGTGTGGGTTTTTGATGATATTAGTTGTCGTCTTGAGGCAGCACTTCCTGTAGATCCCTTCAACAGTTGGGAGGTCAGTACCTGTGATGGACTGGGAAATGTTCACTCCTTTATGCAATGTCCTTCGTTCTTGGTTGTTACTGAACAGGCTGTGGTGCAATCAGTTAGTATGCTCCCCGGTTGTTCAATAGAGTTTTCAGTGAAATGCCGAATCTCCTCAAACATCTGAGACAATAGAGACCTTGGAGAGCTTTCTTTGAAATCATATCAGTATAATGAGCTAAGGAGGGATCATCAGAAATGTGTATGCACAGGAATTTAAGGTTGTTGCCTCTTCACCACAGTCCTGCAAATGAAGATATTTGCAAAGTCCATCTGCTTTCCTTCCTTGAAGTCAACAATCAGCGAGCGCTAAGATGTTCTGGCAGATTATTGATTTCCGTCCTGTACTCTGACATTGCTACCTGATATTTGTCCAACCACTGTGGTATTTAAAGATGGATGCATTTAAAGATGGAGTTGGAGCTGTCTGGCTACACATCATGGGGATTGAGAGAATAGAGTTATAGCAAAAGGATTTGAGTACAAGAGCAGGGAGGTTCTGCAGTTGTACAGGGTCTTGGTGAGGCCACACCTGGAGTATTGCGTACAGTTTTGGTCTCCTAATCTGAGGAAAGACATTCTTGCCATAGAGGGAGTACAGAGAAGGTTCACCAGACTGATTCCTGGGATGGCACGACTTCCATACGAAGAAAGACTGGATAGACTCGGCTTGTACTCGCTGGAATTTAGAAGATTGAGGGGTGATCTCATAGAGACTTACAAAATTCTTAAGGGGTTGGACAGGCTAGATGCAGGAAGATTGTTCCCGATGTTGGGGAAGTCCAGAACAAGGGGTCACAGTTTAAGGATAAGGGGGAAGTCTTTTAGGACCGAGATGAGAAAATCGTTTTTCACACAGAGAGTGGTGAATCTGTGGAATTCTCTGCCACAGAAGGTAGTTGAGGCCAGTTCGTTGGCCATATTTGAGAGGGAGTTGGATGTGGCCCTTGTGGCTGAAGGGATCAGGGGGTATGGAGAGAAGGCAGGTACAGGATATTGAGTTGGATGATCAGCCATGATCATATTGAATGGCGGTGCAGGCTCGAAGGGCCGAATGGCCTGCTCCTGCACCTAATTTCTATGTCTAGAGCAAGGGACAGGATCCAGTTGCACGGTGAGGATCAGAGACACAATTCCCCCGAGTTTGAATGAGTTGAAATGGGTTAACTGTTGAACACCAAGCTGTCATCGATGAACATCACATGACGCCTGTGTTCCTGTTATCCAAGTAGTCCAGTAAAGAGTGGAAAATCAATGAGATAATGTCTGCTATCAATCTGAAGTGGGTCCAGGTCATTTTTAAGATAAGAGTTGATTTGTGTCATAACTGACCTCTCAAAACACTTCAACATAATGGATGTGAGTGCAACTGGTCAGCAATCATTGAGGCATGGCATCTTGATTTTCTTGGTATTGTGCAATGTCCTTTTAAAGTTGGTGGGGGCATCGGACCATAGTAGAGAGAGTGAAGATGTCCACGTAAACTCCAGCCAGTTTGCCGCACAGGTTTTGAGAACGTGGCCAGGCACACAAGACACTTCCCGAGGCTTCGCCCTCATAAATGGTCTTCTGATGTCAGCCTTGGTTACGGAGATTACAGAGTCATCGGGGATACACACAAAAGAAAAATAATAGACCTTGCAATTAATAGTAATTCCATGTTTTTTCACTTTAGTTTTCATTAAAGTAGACTATTATGATGAACAAAAATATTGTGCTGCACAATCCAATTTCAAAGCAATGAATCTGAGATGCTGAGAGTGCATGTTGGAAAGTTGTTAAAAGCTATTTTGAAGATTTTGTTAGTTTTGAATATTGAGTACAAAACCAGGAAAAGCAAAATGACAAATTTACAAGGAATGGCTTTGGACAATTGAAATGAATTACATGCATTTCAAGATCTACAATCCGGGGAACCAATAAAATCTAGGAGAGGGTACAGCAAAGATTCCTGGTTAAAGTGCCAGGAATGAGTATTAATCACTAAGAAGGGCTTTAAATATTGCCTATTTTGCAAATGAAGGAGATTATATGGATGGCAGCATAAGTTTAGAGAATGGCAATAGTGGAAGGTTAATTCCACGGGTTGGAAGCTGATGCCCAAGTTAACACAGAAATATAATTTGTACTTCAACACTGGGGCCGAGGATGTTGCTTCATGACTCAATATTTAGGCAGAGGATTGAGTGGATCAGTATTTAAAATAAGAGGCTATGAAACATCTCTAAGGTAGTATTGTGAGAATATACATGGTTTTATATCAGCAGTTAATATGGACTTTGTTGTAATGGGCCAAATGTCTTTGAATGACTTGGACTAGCTAAGTACTAGAGGCATATGTTTTCAAATTTCTGTACCTCTTGTCGGATGTGAGAGGGGAGAAAAGGGAGTGACCAAGGTGAGACTGGTCCTTGAATATATGGAAGATTTATTGGTGTGCTGGAAGAAAGATTCCCCCTTCCCCAGTTATCAGGAGAAATCAAGGTTTAACAATGATTAATATTAGACCTGCTATATCTCTCCAAAATATTGCTTGGTTTACTTTGTTTATTAAAAAGAACAGTATTTGGCTTCCTTTGCTCATTTCATCTGTTCCTTACCTTATCTTTTCTCTTCTTCCATCAAACCAGGTTGAGGAATGATGTGATTGCAAGAAGGCACGGATCTCACGATGCTAACATTTTATACAAACAGGGCAAATGTAGACGTCTGTGAAACTGTAAGTAGCTGATTAAAAAGTGAATTATTTTAAGGCAACAGTGATGGAGTACAGACATTATTAAAGTGATTTTTTACTTTCGCCCTTATTTAGTTCAGATTTAAAAAGAATGGCATACCTAAATCAGGCCCATGACCATTTCGGAATCTGACTTTTTAGGTAAATTATTTATCCACTAAACAAAAATGAGAGGTCTAAGAAATCTCACCCTGGTCACTCCCTTTTCTCCCCTCTCACATCCGGCAAGAGGTACAGAAATTTGAACACATATGCCTCTAGTACGTAGCTAGTTGAAGATATTTCCTTTTGGTTGAATTATGAAAGAGCAAGCCTGGATATATTTGGTCCCCTCATCCAAGTAATGATGTGAATTGTTGACAGATGAAAGCTCAAGCAACAGTCCAAATAGTTATGGTCGCCCAAAGTAAAATTGACCTGTTTATTCCAATGGTCTGCCACCAATTCCCATTACACTCTATTCCTATACTATTCTGTTCTATATTACCACCAATCCCATGTGCTCTAATTATGTTCTAATGTGTTCTAATTTTGCCATTTATAAAATCCAAACACACCATATCCGCTAGTCAACCCCTATCCTACTAGTTATAATCTTAAAATACATTTCCGTCATTTGTCAAACATTCTCTCTTTGATAAATCTGTGCCTGGTCCTATTATTACTTTCTACCAGTTGCCGATTATTTAATAATGGATTACAGGGTTATCTGCACTGCTGCTGTCAGCTTTACAGTTACCCATTTTATTTCCCTTTATTACATGATGGGCTTACATTTGCTGCCTTCAAAATTGTAGGAACAAAAACTATTCCAAAATTAATGGAATGTTGAAGATGACAAGGAATGCTGCCAGTTTCCCCCATACCGCTGAGTATGTAGGTGAGGATATGGCAGATGGGATATAATGTTGAAAAATGTGAGATCATCCATTGTGGGGTGCAAAACCGAAAGCAGCATTTGTTAAATAGTCAGAGATTGGGTAGTGTTGATTTCAAAGGGACCTGGGCATACTTCTACACAGAAGTCCAATGTACAGGTGCAGCAAATGTTTAGGAGTGCCAATGGTACAATGGCCTTATTGTGCAGTGATTTGATTACAGCAGAAAATATATCTAATTGTATACAGCCTTAGTTGACTACACTTGGAATATTGTGTACAATTTTGTCATCCTTGTCTAACACAAAACATCCAGCCCATAGAAGAAGTACACTGGTAATTTACCAGGCTGGTACCACACTGGTGGCGTGCTTGTCGTATAAAGTGAGATTTGAGTAGGCAGGCACTCCAGTTTGTGTAATGTAGGAAAATGAGAGGCAATCTCATTGAAGAACTTAATGGTCATTGAGAATGTTTCCCTTGAGTGAGGAATCTGCCACAGTTTGAGAATAAGAGGTAGGTGGTTATGACTAAGAGAAGGCGTTTTGGTCATAAATGACATACACCTTATTCTTAGGAGATGATACATGTTTAGAATCCTCTATCCTGATTATTTCTAGAAATTTGATTATTGTGTACATTCAAAATCTTGTTGTTTGCTCCACCTATCTGTCAATCAAACAATCTGAAGAAGGGTCTCAACCCGAAATGTCACATTTTCACCAGAGATGCTGGCTGACCCGCTGTTACTCCAGTCTTTTGTGTCTATATTCCACCTATCACTTGCCAGGCTTTGTCCCTCCCAAAGCTCTTTTCCAGCTTTCTCTCCCCTTCCCCACTGCATCAGTCTACTAAAGCATCCTAACCCGAAGCGTGATCAGTCCATTCGCTCCACAGATGCTGCCTGACCCGCTGAATTATTCCAACACCATGTTTTCCTCAAGATTTCAGACTCTGCAATGTCTCGATCATGTGACATTGTTCCATATTTTCTTTTTTAAAATACTGTCAATCAGAATTGGAGAACTACTCAACACATCTGTGCAGCATTTTCTCTATAATCGCAATGCAAGTTTTATTTAATTGGCAGATTGGTCGCTTCATTAAAAAGCTCGAGAAATATTAGATATTGATGTCTGCTCACAGTTATCACAACAGTAGTTTCTAGCATGTATAATTGGATTGATCCTGTCCAGAAAGATTTTCATTCTTGCATAAATAACAATGGAATGCTAAAAGCTAAAGAAAATACTCCTGGTAAAGTTGAAAAAGGAGCTGGAGTTCATGTCACTTGTACCCTAGAGGCTCTGCCTGAAAATTGCATAGCAACACAGAAATAGGAACAGGAATGTCCATTTGGTCCCTCAAGCATGTTTAGGCATTCAATAAGATCTTGGCTGATGTGATTGTTGGCTTCAATTCCACTTCCCTGCCTGATCCCATAATCTTTGATGGATCTACATTCAAAAATCTTTCTTTCAACCTTCAATTTATTTAACAACTTAACATCTGCAGCTCTCCAGGGTATAGGGTTCCAAGGATTGAGAGAAGAAGTCCTCATTTTTGTCTTAAATGTGGACCTTTGTATCCTGAGAACATGCCCATAGACTTCCCCTCCCAGGAAAATATCTTCCCAACAACATCACATCTCCCTCATTATACTATCTTGACTATTTTTTATTTGTACCTCAAGTTATTCTTCTGTACATAACTCTCCCATCTGTCATTGTGTTATCACCCAGCCATTGAGCTGTACACAGAAACAAGTCATTTGCCTCACGACATCCGCACCATCTTGAATGCCTATCTTCACTCATCCCATTTTCCTGCAGTTGGTCCTTATCATTCTGTATGTTGCCTCTTTGACTGCACGTCAAAATGTCTCTTAAACATTGTGATTGTATCTGACTCCACATCTCCTCTAGCATTAAGTTCCAGCTTTCAATCACCGTGTGTGTGCGCTTCCGTCCTCCCACTCAAATCCCCATTAAATTTCTTTCCTCTCGCCTTAAACCATATGCCCTCTTGGATTTCTTGCCTTTACTGTTGGAAAAAGATTTGGAATATGTATTCTATCAATGTCTCTTATAATTTATATACAGCAGATTGTAAGGATTCCTTGACTAAGGAAACCAAATCCAGCCTCTCCCCTTTACTTCAATCCTGGTGAATCTCCTCTGCATTCACTCCAGTGTAATCATATCTTTCCTGTAGTGTGGTATTCAGAACTGCACATAATAAATACTCCAAATGCACTCTGACCAGTGTTTTGTAAAGTGGTAAAATAACATCCCAATCTTTGTATTCTATGCTCAAACTACAAAGGCTACCGTGTCATGTGTCTACTTATGTTGTCACATGAAACCTCAACTCCCTCTGTTTATCAACATTTCTCAGTGCCCCACCATTTACTATAAATGCTGTAACTATCTTTGACCTCCCATTTGTCGGAATTAAATTCCATCTGCCAAAAACCTGCCCCACTTTCTGCCTTATTGATATCCTTCTATAACCTTAGACAACCTTCTTTACCCCCCACACTGCTTGTATCAATAGATAATAGGTGCAGGAGTAGGCCATTCGGCCCTTCGAGCCAGCACCGCCATTCAATGTGATCATGGCTGATCATCCACAATCAGTACCCCGTTCCTGCCTTTCCCCATATCCCCTGACTCCGCTATCTTTAAGAGCCCTATCCAGTTCTCTCTTGAAAGTATCCAGAGAACCGGCCTCCACCGCCCTCTGAGGCAGAGAATTCCACAGACTCACAACTCTCTGTGAGAACAAGTGTTTCCTCGTCTACGTTCTAAATGGCCTACCCCTTATTCTTAAACTGTGGCCCCTGGTTCTGGATTCCCCCAACATCGGGAACATGGTTCCTGCCTTTAGCGTGTCCAAACCCTTAACAATCTTATATGTTTCAATGGATATCCTCTCATCCTTCTAAACTCCAGAGTATACAAGCCCAGCCGCTCCATTCTCTCAGCATATGACAGTCCCGCCATCCCGGGAATTAACCTTGTAAACCTACGCTGCACTCCCTCAATAGCAAGAATGTTCTTCCTCAAATTAGGGGACCAAAACTGCACACAGTACTCCAGGTGTGGTGTCTCTAGGGCCCTGTACAACTGCAGAAGGACCTCTTTGCTCCTATACTCGACTCCTCGTGTTACAAAGGCCAACATGCCATTCGCTTTCTTCACTACCTGCTGTACCTGCATGCTTACTTTTATAGACATTGAACAAGGACCCCCCCCCCCCCCCAGATCCCTTTGTACTTCCCCTTTTCCCAACTTGGTGCCATTTAAATAGTAATCTGCCTTCCTGTTTTTGCTACCAAAGTGGATAACCACACATTTACCCACATTAAACTTTATCTACCATGCATCTGCCCACTCCCCCAACCTGTCCAAGTCACCCTCCATTCTCATAGCATCCTCCTCACAGTTCACACAGTATCACTTGAAAACTTACTAATTATGCCATCTACATTCATGTCCAAGTTGTTAATGCATATCACAAACAACAAGGATCCCAGGACTGATCCCTCGTGTACCGCTGATGATATTTTTCTAATCAGAATGCACCATTTAGGCTATTATCTTCTGCCTCCTATTGAAAATAATTTTTGGATCCAATTAGCCACTCACCTTGGACCCTAGGTGCGTTCTGGATCAGCTGACCATCTGGACTTTGTCAAATGTCTTACTAAAGTCCATATGGTCATTAACCGCCCTGCAAGGAGAGATGAAAGTTGTGGCGATTAGGCAGTAGGGTTAAATGATTTGTGCAGTGGGAGGCAGAGCAGAAAAGGAACCCACTTTTTCACTGTCTCATACAATTACAGAAACCAGCCGAGTTCTGGGACATTATCAGGAGCATTCACTCATAGACAAACCAAAAATGTTTCAGTTCAATAATTTGGTTTGATATCAACTAATAAGATCCTGGAAATCCAGATGTAACCGTGCTAATTTATTTGTGTCCTTAAATGGTTACAGTAGATGAGGTTCATCTGTGTCAGGAATGCTAGAAGGATTTTTGGATTTTTTTTCAAGTAAATCCTAACCAATGATGGTACTTTTAAAAGTCACTCCTGTAGTGACATTACCAAGAACTGACAAGAAATCTGGGCAAAAATCATATCCATGCCTTGGAAAGTTATGCTGCTCTTTTTTTTGTTCCTGACTTAACCCATGTCACCAGAAGTAAACAACTATGGTAACAAGGAACTGCAGATGCTAGTTTATCGGGTCAGGCAGTAATTTAGTGGGTCAGACAGTATTTCTGGAGAACACGGATAGGTGACGTTGCAAATCGGAGCCCTTCAGGCTTAACTCTACCTGAATTCCAGGCAAATTAAGGAATTTCTTTTTTAAAAGGATTCTCCAGAGATCTGTGGAGATGGTCATGGAATATAAAGACTGAAAATGTTAAATTGCCAGTGAGTAGAGATATTGGGAGAGCACAGAAAAATGATCTCTCTGCCAAAGATTATCGTGGTATGTGGAGAATGCGGGAAAATGATGTTGAGGCCAAGGTTGGATCAGCTATAGAACACAAAAGTGCCGGAGGAATTTTGTGGGACAGGAAGCATCTTTGGAGGATGTGGATAGGCAATGTTTCGGGTCAGGACCCTCTTCAGTTTGAAGAAGGGTCCCAAACAGTTCCTCCAACACTGTAATTTGCACAAGATTCCAGCATCTGCAGTTTTTTGTATCACTTGGATCAGCCATGCTCTTACTGAATGGCAGAGCAAGCTTGCGTGAATGAATAGCATAATTATTTTATGTTATAATAATAATTATGTTTCTGATGAGACATTTGGAACCAACGTATAGAGTTCTGTATCTATTTATTCTGTATCTATTTATTTATTCATATATTGCTATTACTACGAACTGACGCTAAACTGCATTTCGTTGTACCCATACTTGTATCTGTGCAATTACATTAAAGTTGAAATTAATTGTATTGAGTTACGAGGATATTGCCAGCACTCGAGGGCCTGAGCTTTACGGAAATGTTGGGCAGACTATTCCTTGGAGCGCAGGAGGCTGAGGAGTTATAGGGGTGAATTAGGGAGAGGAATAGATAGGTTACATGCAGAGGGTCTTTTGTCCACAGTAAGGGAATCAAACCAGAGGACATGGGTTTTAGGTGCGAAGGGCAAGATAGGAACCTGAAGGACAACTTTTTTTCTCATTATATGGTGTGTACATGGAATGAGCTGCCAGAGGAGGTGGTGAGGCAGGTACTATAACAGCATTCATAAGATGCTTGACCTACATTGATAGGAAAGATTTAGAGCAGCATGGGCCAAACGGGGACAAATTAAACCAGCTTAGATGGGGCTTATTGGTCGGCATGGACGAGATGGGTCAAAGGACTTGGTTTCCTGCTGTATGGCTCCATGTCCAAAGAAAGTGGTACTAGTCGATTTTGAAGTTAACACTGGCACTTCATGTTTTGGGATTGTAAAGAAGTTTTCTTTGACACTGGATGATTCATTGTTCTGAATGGTTACCCCCGCAGTCTTTGCTGGAACAAATGAAATGACAGAAACACTGGATGTATGAGAGGACCTATATTGTGAAATCTCAGCATGGCAGGATTACAGCTCATGACGCCTGCTTCATCACCAATGGGCCCTTTTTTTGGACTGCCGTGGCAACAGGAAGCTATCCATGATAACATTTTTACACCACGGAAATATCAGGTATGTGTTGTTTGATGGCAAATTTAAATGATGCAAAATAGAATGGGGAAAGCATGAAACCCTTGTTGAACTTGCTAAGACCAATCCTTAAACCTGGTGCCCTGAATAGACAAAATGAGTTAAATTATAGACTTTGTTTTGTTCCTTGTTCCCTTTTCCATTAGCATTGTGGATATGGAACTGGAATGGTATCTAGAGTCATTGATTCTTGGCCAGGAGATGAGTTTGCATCCCACCAGAACTTGTGGGACCAAAGTCAGAGCGCCATACAGCATTGAAACACCTCATCCTACCGTGTCCATTAAGTATACTTATCCCATTTTCCAGCATCTGGCCCTTAGCCTTCCATGCCGTGGTAATTCAAGTGCTCGTCTAAATACTTAAAAGTTCAGAGTCTCTGCCCCACAGGCAACGTATTCCAGATTCTAACCACTCGTGAGGCAAAATAAACATCTTGCATGGATACCCTCGGAATCTCCTAGCTCTTGCCTTAAATCCATGCCTGCTGGTTTTAGATTCCATTTAGATTTAGATAGAGTAACTCAAGATTTCTACCCATGAATGCCCCCCTTTTTTTTATCATGTCCTCCCCTTCAGCCTCCTCTGTTCCAAAGAAATCGTGTAGTCTTTTCGCTGAATGGATAGTACGTAACAATTTTTTTTCACTATACCATGGTACACATGACAATAATAAATTAGACTAAGCTAACTTTCTCTGCACCCTAATTTACCAGGAATAGGAGTAGGAGAATCAAGAATCTTCATCTCAGTGTAAGTGAATCAATAACCTTTAGCCAGAGTAGCTCAAAAACCAGAGGACATAGGGTTAAGGTGAGAAGAAAATATTTTATAGGAACCTGGGGTCAAGGTTTTAACTCTGAGGGTGGTGGGTATGTGGAACAAATTGCCAGAGGAGATAGCTGAGGCAGGTATTATAAAAGCATTCAAAAGACACTTGGGCAGGTGCAAGTATAGGATATGTTTAGAGGGATATGGGCCAAACACGAGCAGTTGGGACTGGCGTAGATGAGGCATCTTGGTCGGCTGATGGGCCTGTTTCTGTGCCCTATGACTGAGACTCCAGTGCAATCACATCCTTCCCATGCGGCGGCCAGAACTGTACACGGTTGTTGCAATCCATTTAGTGCTGCCATTGCAAGCCAAACTACTATTTGATAGTTATAGAATGGTATAGCATAGAAACAAGGCCAAATGGTGTTTGAATGTAGACTATGCTTGGTCATAAGTTTACACTCTGCCACCATGCATACCATGACCAAAAGGACTTGGTAATTCTGACTCTTGCTTAAGTATGGCTTGGAAAGCCAACTGTTAGTTATTTAATTGTTAGTTGTCGCGCCCTGGCAGGTACCCCGTTTTTCTACCCTCTCCCATCAGGCAAAAGGTATAGAAGTGTGAAAATACACACCAACAGATTCAGGGACAGTTTCTTCCCAGCTGTTATCAGGCAACTGAATCATCATACCACAACCAGAGAGCAGTGCTGAACTACTATCTACCTCTTTGGTGACCCTCAGACTATCCTTGATCGGACTTTGCTGGCTTTACCTTACACTAAACGTTATTCCCTTATCATGTGTCTATAGCCTAAAAAGGCTCGATTGTAATCATGTATTGTCTTTCCGCTGACTGGTTAGCACACAACAAAAGCTCACGTGTATCTCGGTACATGTGACAATAAACTAAAGTGTACTGATCTCAACCAAGGAATCACTGCCGAGAGTGGAGAGTACATCAACAAAGTTTCACCATTATATCTTGCTTTAAAACTGAAAGGTTTGTTGTATTTTACAGGTTGAACTTCTAGAAGCAGCTTTGGAACATAATACTATCGTTTGTTTAAATACTGGCTCAGGGAAGACTTTTATTGCAGTGCTACTCACAAAAGAGTTATCTCATCAGATCAGGGGACAGTTCAACAAGAATGGCTCGAGGACTGTGTTTTTAGTTAGTTCAAGTAAGTATCATTTACATAGTAGTGCAGCCATTTCAACCTCCTGAAATGACGTTTAAATTGTACACTCTTTTTAGGTTTAGTTTAGAGATACAGTGCGGAAATAGGCCCTTCAGCCCACCAGGTCCGCGCCGACCAGCGACCACTTTTCAACTGGATATAAACTGGGAGTCCTTTCAATGGATAACTACGAAAATGGTTATAATTTTAGTTTCAGTTATATTTAAAAAATGCCTCGGCAATGCTCAGTACAACTGAAACCTTCAGGGATGGAAACATATCATTCGTGCCCCATCCAGCCTAATTGTCTTCAAAGCCACCAACGCGGTTGATTAGTGTCATACAGCACCGAAACAGGCCCTTCTGCCCTACTGCTTCATGCCAACCAAGAAGCTCGCCCGCATTTGTTCCATATCCCTCTTAAGCTTTCCTTTCTATATCGCTGCCCAAATGCCTTTTGAATTATGTTACAATACCTACTTCAACTATCTCCTCTAGCAACTCGTTCTACATATCCTCCACTCTGTGTATGGAAAAAGTTGCCCCTTGGTTTCCAATAAAATGTTTCCACTCTCACCTTAATTTCCGTTCGGGAGCATTAATGATACACAAGTGCAGATATAAAGCAAAGCACAGTGATCAGGCATGGGTAATCTTTGGCTGTAAGCTGAGAAAGTGGGCAATCTTGGAGTGCTGCTTCCATTTATAAGCATTGCTGGCTGGCAGACTGGCACTAAACATGGGACATTCAGGACAGTTTGACTCGGATATTCTGAAGACCCATTGACAAAATGTTAGAGTTCCTTAAAGTTATTGTTCAGCTGATCATCGGCGCATGTGCCATTTCCCCACAATAGGGGAACCAAGAACCAGATGACATAGGTTTAAGGTAAGTGCGTAAAGATTGAATAAGAAACGATTTCATTCAGATGGTTGTGCTTATATGGGACGAGTTGCCAGAGGAGGTAGATGAAGCAGGTACTATAATAATATTTAAAGGCATTTGGAAAGGTACATGGATAAAAAAGGTTTAGAGGGAGGTGGACCAAACGTGATCGGGGGGGACTAATGTTAATGGGGCAACTCGGTCGGCATGAACAAGTTGGACAGAAGGGCTTGTTTCCGTGCTATATGATTCTATGACTAATACAGCTGTACGTTGGGAAATTAAATAGATATTTGTGTTTCTGGACTGTGTAACAAAGGGGATTTTGTTTCCTAGCATCCTCTGTGGCTCAGCTAGCAGCAGCTGTCAAGACTCATTCTGATCTGAAGGTTGGGGAGTATTCTGTTATGGAGAACGTTGAGTCATGGACATGGGAAGAATGGAATAAACGCTTCAGTGGACAGCAGGTATTCCCGCGTGTTATTTCTTTACTCGCGTGTCAGGACCTCAGTGTTGCAGGGACCATCCATAAAAACACAATACAATTGGTGATTTCTTACTTTTGAGAGAGTGTTGCGAGAGTGCATTGAGAAATGCGATGGGTGTCGCAAAGCGAGTAGCCTATCTTTACTGGGCTTAATAATTTTTTTAATATAAAATCCACTGAGATTGACCTTGTTCTTCCCTTTGTTGTGTTTGCACAGGTGCTAGTTATGACTTGCCACATCTTCTTGCACATATTGAAAAGAGGCTATATTCTCCTCTCGAATATCAACCTGCTGGTGTTTGATGAATGTCACCTTGCAATTAAAGACCATCCCTATCAGGAAATTATGAAGGTATGACAGATTGCTGTGGAGGCCAAGTCATTGCGTATTTTTAACGCAGAGATTGACAATTTCTTGATTAGTAAGGGCGTCAAAGGTTACGGGGAGAAGGCAGGAGAATGGGGTTGAGAAGGAAAAATAAATTGGCCGGCGTCAAATGTTGGCATATACACAACGGATTTGAATGGCCTACTACGGATCCTATGTCTTATGGTCTTGTGATGTCACAATCATTTACGAATAAATCACCCATAATATTTCACACCAGGAATTTAAAAGACGTGAGGGTGCAGGAGTCTGGGGATGGGTAACTGGGCAATTTGATTTGATGTTTCCAAGTCCTATATTTGTTTTCTTTAAAATTCAGGTTTAAATAAAGTTTGAGAGGGATCTAGGTGTGTTGAATCAACACTATTGCCTGTGTGACGCCCTGGGCTGGAGTGCAATGGTTTTGCAGTATTTCCTTTTTTCAGTAAACATTGGGACTTAACAATGAAAAAAGTGTACACAAAGATTTTTCATCTTCATAATTTCATAGTGACATAGAAGGCAACTGTTGAAGTCAACTTTCAGCTAGCCCATCATTTCATTTCTTTCTTTTGTAGCTTATTTTGGCTCCAATGTCTATGTGAACCCCCCCCCCCCCCCCCCCTGATTTTCCCAGCATCCACCTACACATCCACCTAATCGATAGCCATTAGCTTAAAAAAAACATTGCCACCTGCAGGTTCTGAGGGCTCCCTTTCCATTTAATTATTCCTCCAAGGCAGAGTTACATAAGATGGCAGCAAATACTTGTGTGTGATCATGAGTATCGTTTATACTTTCTTTAAATAATGTGCAAGGTAGACAACGTAATTATCTGGTTTCTACACACCACTGTCAATATTTCCTTTTAGCTGTCTGGTGTAGCATTAGTGAAGCAGTCAAATTTTCTAAATGAACAATACATAAAGTCACGGATATATGATGTCAAAGTAAAATGAAAAAATAATGCCTATCTATGACGTGTATGACACCAATCTCGAACTGTGTCTCTATCTCACTCAGCTCATCCCATGAATATGTTCGACAGTGGGAATGTCCATATTGATTATAGAAATGTGGAAGCTGTTTCTCTTTTACTTTCTCCACGCTACCTACCTGTGACATGATGGAGGCAATTTTTCAGACAAAAGGCTTCATAACTCAGCTTCATTCGCCATTATTGCTCTTTGTTAAAAGTGCAGTTCATTTGTGTTATTGAACTTGTCAACTTGATTGATTGTCTAATCCTGTGGGTGGAGAGGCTATGGAGTATTTATTGGAATTTTTATTGCATCTGGCAAGAATTGCAGAGACTTGTGTTTCCTCTGATAAAGCATAAATGATTTAAATATTTGTAAAATGATACTTTTACTCAGATGCACTTAAAAGTCATCTTTAAGTTGGGAAATTTTGATTGGTTTGTTGCTGGCAGGGTCACATGTTGAACTTTTAATGACATGGTGTATTGTGCCAAAGAGTGTTCACCATTCACTTTTCTAAAAATAAGAGATCTTGGAATGACAAGTGCTGTCATCTGTAAAATTGCTAATGTTGCAGTTTTACCATTATCCATCTGACATGTAGAACTTGTAGTTTTCACTGTTTATCACTTTGTGAAAGTTTACATCAGTGGTGTGGATACATGTTACCTGTTACTTGATCTGCCTGGCTTACACAGTGGAAGGATGGAGATTGATTTTAATGGTGCCTTTTGTTGGTCTCATTCCAAATATCCTAAAGTGCTCTACAGTCAATGAAATCTTTTGGAATTTTAAAATCTAGCAGCCAATTTACACAGAGCACTCCCAAACAGCAGCAAAATAGTTTTTTGGTTACATCAATAGATTAGTAAATATTAGCCAGAATGAGGGGAAAACTCCTGTGCTCTTTGAACTAGTGACATGTTTTGGGCCCTGTCAGTAAGGCAGGTGGTTTAACGCCTCGTCTGAACGTCAGCCCATTAAATCTTGTGTATTAACAGGGTCCAGGTGTAGGTCACCTGGACCCTGTTGCTGCTCTGCTGTTTAATGTGATTCATCTGAATTATAACTTTCAACTGTTATGTTCTTGTTTACTTTGAGTAACCTTTCATCCCTTATTGATCTAAAATCTACATTACAAGGATTTTAAAACTTCTTCCACAGCCCTTTGAGGGAGAGAGTACCAAAGACTAGAGCCTTAGCAGATGGGCAGCTTCTTATTTCCGAATAGTGACCTTTTAGTTCTAGATTCCCCACAAGAGGAAACATCCTTGCCTTATCCCTCCCATCAAGACCCCTCAAGATCTTGTGTTTTAATCAGGTCTCTCTTTTCCAAACCTCCGAGGATACAACCCAATCTGACAAAAAAGCATTTTCTTTCATCTGCACTATAATGTCAGTGTAGGTTTTTTGTGTCTACATTAGTGGGGTAGTACACAAAACCAGGACCCTTTGACTTAATGAGGATTCTACCCAATATGTCACCACTGGCATAAAATTAAACAATTCCAAAACAAATTAGGCTACCCTAAAATGGTGCCATGGTGTCGCAGCTGGTAGAGCCACTGTCTCATAGTGCCAGAGAGCCGGGTTGATCCTGACCTCAGTTGCTGTCTGTGTGACATTTGTATGTTCTCCTTGTGACAGCATGGGTTTTATCTGGGTGCTCTGGTTTCCTCCCACATCCCAAGGATGTATGGATTTTCGGGTTAATTGGCCTCTATATCAAAAAAAAAACATCCCTGGTAGGAATGGATCAGAAAGTTGGATAAAGTAAAACTAACACGAACGGGAGATCAATGGTCGGCCTGGACTTGGTGGGCCGAAGGGCCTAGTTCCATGCTGTATCTCTAAACTGAATAAAAAATGCTGCATAATTCTATAATCTGAATTTGGAATTCAGATGATTATTACTTAGGCATTCAATGTGACAATTACGTTGGAATTTTAGTTTTTTAATTGCTGGAATTATTATTGTACTAGATTTTATAAATTCTGAAAGGATAAAAGTGGATTTTTCCACTTTTAGCTGTGGAATCCACAGCTAAAAGTGGATTTTTCAGCAGAAAATATTTTCCTCTTTAGAAAATGACCAGCCAAAGCAGCAGGCTGCATACTGGGAAGATATGAAATAGGAAGAAGGGTCTCAACCCGAAATGTCACCCATTCCTTCTCTCCAGAGATGCTGCTTATCCCACTGAGTTACTCCAGCTTTTTGTGTCTACTGGGATGATATGTTCTTCCTTGGAATTTTTTGCTAGTCATTCCTTGCATGGTGCTGGATGAATGGCAAACCAGCCAGGCTCTCTCCATGTCTATTTATCAATGGGTTTACTGGGATATTTCATGGAATAGCTGCTGAATAAAGGGCTCTTGGTTTAACGGAGTGTTTTACTTCCCTCAATGTAGGGACTGTGGCCAGTTGTGTGTCAACTTCTAACTTTACAGCTGGTGACACTCGTGATTGGAATTTGATAATTAAAAGTAAATAAACATCTTGATTGATTCATTCTTTTTGTGTGAGCACTATCCTAACTTTATCTTCCTGATTCTCAGATGTGCGAGGAAAATACCTCGTGCCCTCGTATCTTGGGATTAACTGCCTCCATTTTAAACGGGAAATGTGACCCTTCTGAACTGGAGGAGAAGATTCTGAAGCTGGAAAAGATTCTCAAGAGCAGTGCAGAGACTGCCACTGACCTGGTGGTGTTGGACAAGTGAGTTGTAAATACATGTTACTATTTTCATCAATGTTTTCCTGTTTCATAATGACAAGGCCAGCTCGCAGAGCAATCCCAGCCATCCCTTGCCTCCACTTGCATCTTGATGAGCTGCTCCTTTTTCATGCACTTCAACTTCCCCTTGGTTCTCCTGACACCCACCTGGTTAGTGGTAACTCGGACTAACCAATTCACCAGCTAGTTAGGAGAAACAAGGAATTGCAAATGCTGGTTTTAAAACAAGAAGACACAAACGTGTTGGGGTAACTCAGCAGGTCAGGCAGCATCACTGGAGGACATAGGCAACGTTCGGGCCGAGACCCTTCTTCAGACTACCTAGGATGTACGGAAATCTAATTATTTATTCTACGTAAAGCACTTTGGTTTCAACGCAAATTGATTTAAACGTGCTATACAAATACAATTTACTTACTAGTGTGCTTTTGGAATGGGGGTTTGAACAGGTGCACCCAGAGAAAACTCTGTCACAGGAAGAACGTGTAAACTCCCCATATGCCAGAACGGATCCTGAGACTATCTGCAGTGCTATTGTGCCGTCCTTTATAATCTGGTTTCTGAAGTCTACTGGAGGAACATGGAGCATCTGTGGAGGGAGAGAAATTGTCAGCTTTTTAGGTGAAAGTCACTGGACTCGATCAACTTGAAAGGTTAACTCTTTCCCTCTCCACAGATGCCACCCAACATGTTAATCCTACACTTAAATGTTACAGCTGACTTTTAATGTTTCTTGCATGAAAGCAGTCAACTTTCTCAGCATTCGTTAACCTTTCACAGTTGAAATAGTTCTGCTTTTCTATTCTCACTGTGGGCCTCGTTATATTCAATTTGCTTTGTTTCTGTTGCTAATTTAACCTGTTTTTGTATTTTTGCAGATTTTATTCACTTCTCAGAATAAGAGTCTTGCTAGCTTGGCCAGCATTTATTGCCGATTCTACCTGTCTTCACTTTGTTTACATTCTTAATGCACCGTACTCAATCCCTTAATTTAATTCATTAATTTATGCTGCATTTATTCTCTCTCTCTCTCCTACCTAATAGGTATTCTTCTCAGCCTCATGAAGTTGTCCTCGATTGTGGCCCATATGAGGATAAAAGTGGATTATATAAAAAACTTTTAAAAGAATTGGACGAAGCACTTAATTTTATTAATGACTTCAATAATGTATCTGCACGCTGTGATGATCGAGGCCCAACTTCAGTCCCTAAGCAGGTATGTGTTTGTACTCTTTGTGTTCCAGTTCTGTGGTTTTCTATGAATTGTTTGCAAATTTGTCACACATGACAAGGTTTCAAACATTATTTATTTGAGCGAAGTTGCTGAGTGAAGCCTGGCAGGTTCCTGAGATGTGTGTGAGAAATCCTTTCCACCAGCCACCGAAAGTCCTGTTTACATTTGAAGATGGAGGCATGACACTTCAGGAGGATTTAAAAAGCATCAAACTTCTTAATGCTGGAGGCAGAGGTACCTAATGAAAACCAGGTCATTTTTTTTTCATTCTAAATTAGTTTTCTGAAAACTACCACTTGTGCATCCCACAACTGCTGTTAACATAGCTAGTTATTGAGTCGAGTGGAATATCTTGGGAAACCTTTATGTAACCTGTAGAATGAAGATTACTTTGAGCTGATGAGTTTGGGTCTGAGGCAATTTTTTTCCCTAAAGATAACATTTTGTACATTCATGGTGCATTGCTTTTTTTTGTAGCAGGGAAGGTCAGGTTGACAATCCAAATCACTTCTGAGATCCATTAATGTGAAACATGTTTAATTTTAACCATATCTAACCAGATGCAGACATTTTGTCATTTATATTGATAATATTTATTTATTTATTACCAGCTAAGCTTATGTTTAGAGTACTACGAAACTACCACAATAAGGTTTTGTCAGTATAACTTTGGATAATATCTAAATCCTTTACCTTATTGGATACTCATAACTTTATTTTTTGATCCCACTAGGAACTAGTTGATTTTAATAAATTGAATATTGGAAATACTCAGCAGGTTGGGCAGCAACTGTGGAAAGATGAATAATTATTGATGACCTGTTAAGTAGTTTCAGCATTTTATTTTTCAGATTTCTGTTATCTATGCCGTTTTGCCTTTTTATTGTTTACACTAAATGATGAACTGCATTACAAATTTAAATTTATGATATTAATTAAAGTAAATTTGCCAATTTATTATAAAAATTCAATAGTAATTGTACAATAAATTGTAATGTTTTCTCCCAGAACAATTGAGGTCGAAACAAAAGAAGCTCTTAGTTTTAATGTGTGGTAACTAAATATTTGTTACAATTGGCTATTTTAGTATCGCCCTCCTCCCCATGGCTCTTAGTACCACCATTTGATAGTCACCTAATCACCCTTGACTTGAATGAAATGGCAACCTTGCCCTATTTGTGCATACACCAAATCAGCAAAGAAATTTGAACAGGGTGTGTTGAACGGACATCTTTAATGCGTTGGTTTTATATCACCTTAGTGAATAGTTTTAGGGGGCTTTGACTCAGAGTTTCAGTGAAGCAATTGTGTAGATTGTAAATCTATGCACATGCCTTCTCAATGCCCACCCTTCTACACTCACCGAAGGGATATATCCCCAGTCCGCCGAGCCTTCTGGTCTAATCACCAGCAGCAGTTCCCTCATGACCCACGTTGTAACAGGAGACCGTTCCCATTATCTGTCTGCTGTCGATAGAGATTTCACCAGCAGCTTGAGTCACCTTTCTGTAGACCCACATAAGGGTTCAGTCATTCCAACATGCTATAAAATGAGTAACCTTTCAGAGCAACTCAACATGGTGAGATGATTGCTGACTGGTTATGTTGTGTCAAAAACAGTTTTTTTAAAATGGGAGAAACCCCTGAGACAATTAGTCAGCTCCCATTGCTGTGAAATGCTACTAGGTAGGCTGGATTGAGATATCCAGCATTGACCCATGTGCGATTACTTTTGTACACCATGAATATTGAATTAATCTGTATGGTTTATTACTTAAAGGGAATAGTGAATTGTCAGTTCATGCAGTGAGTCTTTGTGTTTCTTTATTCACTGTAGGTACTGGTAGATTGCCGTGCTGTGCTAACCGTTCTAGGGCCTTGGTGTGCTGATAAAGTAGCTGGGATGATGGTGAGGGAGCTCCAGAAATACATCAAGCATGAGCAGGAGGAGTTGAACAGGAAGTTCCTTTTGTTTACAGATACTCTTCTGAGGAAAATTCATGCACTCTGTGAAGAACACTTCTCACCTGCTACTCTCGATCTGAAATACGTGACCCCAAAAGTTAGCAAACTGTTGGAAATCTTGCACGAGTACAAACCTTTTGAGCGGCAGCAGTTTGAAAGTGTTGAGTGGTACAACAACCGAAACCAGGACAATTATGTGTCGTGGAGTGATTCTGAAGATGAGGACGAAGAAATAGAGGAGAAAGAAAAAGCTGACACTAACTTTCCATCTCCTTTCACTAATATACTTTGTGGGATTATTTTTGTGGAGAGACGCTACACGGCAGTTGTTCTAAACAGGTAAGAGCATGCTGACAATCTTGAGTGCAGTTTGTTAAATCCTGTATTCAGAAGGAATCCAGAGATGAATAACAAGAGTGAGCTGAGAATAAATTCATAGGTTATAGGGGCAGAATTAGGCCAATCGGCCCATCAAGTGTACGCTGCCATTCGATCATGGCTGATCTATCTTTCCGATTCAATCCCTTGATAAGCTGCTCCTCTTTCATGCACACCAACCTCCCCTTGGGTCTTTTGACAAGTACCAGGTTAGTGGTAACTCGGACTAACCAATTAACCAACTAGTTGAGAGGAACAAAGAATTGCAGATGCTGGTTTTAAAACAAAGACACTGTGTTGGAGTAACTCAGCCAGTCAGGCAGCATCTCTGGAGAACATAGATAGACTATGTTTCTGGTCGAGGCCCTTCTTCAGACTACCTAGTACATTTTTGGGATGGGGGTGGAACAGCTACACCCAGAGAAAACACTCAGTTACAGGCAGCATGTGTAAATTCCATTCTCCGGCCTTCTCCCCCAAACCCCTTACACCCGTATTCAAGAATCTGTCAATCTCTGCCTTAAACATATCCGTAAAAATAATTACTTTGGGAAAGGTCCCTGAGATTTTATTAGACTAAAATTAAAATGACCAGCAGTACAAAACTTTTAATTAGATTTTCCCAGCCAGATATGGTTGAGCAAGACCATTCAGCCCCTTCATTGAAATTATCCTCCTCCCTCCACCCTAAATGTAACATTTTACTTTACTACTCCAATGGTGCATGCAACAAAATTCAGGTGCACTGCCTGAGCGAAGCTCAAATGTACAAGATAACAAATAACAATGAAATAACTGCAAAAAAATGAGGAAAATAAAAATTGTTCATACACTCACGTGCACATACTGTGACACATACACATGAGATTCACACGCACGTACACATTATGCCTATGTATGCACCCTTACCAGAATATAAGATATTGCACTCAGAATGTAATTGTCAGAATATAAGATATTGCACAGAATAGTATAAAAATAAATATTATAAATGAAAATATCAGCATTGCACAAAGGTAGGTATTGTGCAGTATTAATATTGTCTATGGGGGGGGGGGGTGTTTTCAGTGCAGAGTTCAGTGTGGGGATGGCCCTAGGGTAGAAACTGTTTGTTAGTCTTGTGGTGTGAGCTTGATGGACCTGTAGCGCTTTCCAGAGGGAAGAAGGGCAAACAAGTGATGGGCGGGGAGGAATGGGTCCTTTAGGATGCAGGATGCCTTCCGCAGGCAACGGGAGCTATAGATGTCTTCCAGGTCAGGCAGATGTGTGTTGGTGATCTTCTGGGCTGTGTTGATGACTCTCTGCAGAGCCTTCTTGTCAGCTGCAGAACTGTTGCCACACCACACCAGGATACCATGTGTCAGGACACTCTCAATGGAGCAGCGGTAGAACAACAACACTCGCAGCTGTTGTGGCAAGTTGACTTTCCTGAGTGTTCTTAGGAAGTGAAGCGGTTGATGTTCCGTCGTAAACAGGGAGTTCATGTTAGTTGACCACGTGAGATCTTCTGAGCTGTGGGTGCCCAGGAACCTGAAACTGGAGACTATCCACTCTTTCTCCGTTTATGTGCAGTGGGGGATGGTCAGCCTGCTTCTTCCTGAAGTCAATGATAAGCTCTTTTTTGGTGTTGAGTGCCAAGTTGTTTTCTGAGCACCAGCCTATTAGCCTCTGTACCTCTTGTACCTGCAAGCTGACTCATCGCCCTCAGTAATCAGCCCTGCCACTGTCGTGTCGTCTGCAAATTTAATGATTTCAGAGTTCCATATAGAAATTTTTTCGATAGAGGTACAGAATGGAAATGGGTCCACCGAGTCCACACTGACCATCAACCCAAGGGAGTGCAGCGTAGGTTTACAAGGTTAATTCCCGGGATGGTGGGTCTATCATATGCTGAGAGAATGGAGCAGCTGGGCTTGTATACTCTGGAGTTTAGAAGGATGAGAGGGGATCTCATTGAAACATATAAGATTGTTAAGGGCTTGGACACACTAGAGGCAGGAAACATGTTCCCCATGTTAGGGGAGTCCAGAACCAGGGGCCACAGTTTAAGATTAATGGCCCTGTCTCACGGTGCGAGTCATCCCACGAGTGACCCCAAGTGAAAGAAAAAAAAAGACTCGTGGTTATGTACGAGATTTCAAGTTTATGATCAAGTGTTTAGCCGAGTTCCCACGGGTATGTCATTGCTGCGATGTTCCAAGTTCCTCTCCCGAGTTACCAAGTTCCTCTCCCGTTACTCTTGAGCCATTAATGAAGGTAAGTGTGTGAGGGTGTCTGGGTGCCGGCCGCAGCCGCTGTTCTTTCACATCAGTTGCACATCAGATTGTTGGGAGAGGAAGCTCAGGGTTCGCGTGCTGAGCTGCTTTGGTGCCCAGGCGTAAGTTGAGGTGGAGGGTGGTTGGGGGTGGAGGGTGACAGACAAGGCTCTTGGGTGCTGGGATCATTCTCTGCGGGATGGTCTTAGTGCGGGAGACATGTGTAGGAGAGGTGTGCTGACTGCAGGCAGACACTTTTGGTAGTGATTGCCCACCAGTCTCAAAAGCTGCTGTGTCTCACTGTCCCTATGATAGAAGGGGGCAATCAAGCAGCACAATAGCCCCCTCACCCTCCACTCACCCTTGGGCAATGATCCCAAGGCTTTAGGGGCAGAAACAGCGGGCAGGCGACAATCACCCGCCATAACGCGAGAGAGATCATGCGCTATTGTAGGTCTCCTTTGCACGTCGGTGTTTCTGTATTTCTCCATCTCATTGTTGGCCCTATCTGTCACCAACCCCACCCCACCCCTCTGCTTCCCGGCCATGTGTGTGACCCCTTCCCTCCCCTCTCCAGCTCCCCGCCCATTGCACCGGGCGCGGGGGCTTCGCACCGTCTTCATGTCGGCGATGATCCCAAGGCTTTAGACGGAAGGCAGACACAACAAGCTGGCGTTACAACGCGGGCCAGGTAACATCTCTGGAGAATGTGGATAGGTGACGTTTCGGATAAGGGCACGTCTTCTGAAGAAGGATCTCGACCCGAAAAGTCACCTTCTCTCCAGAGTTGCTGCCTGACCCTCTGAGTTACTCCAGCTTTTTTTGTGTCTATCGTTGAATGGGTGACGTTTCGGGTCGAGACCCTTCTTCGGACTGAAAATAAAACTTGCCTCACGTGAAGCGGCTTGCAAATTAAAACATAAAATCAAGAAATGTTAAAGGTTGACTCATTTATGTGCTGTATTCATTCACCTGGCCTATTGCTGTCCTCCCTCGTCTACCGTGAGCGCTGGACAACTCACCGGGTGCAAACCTCCGCTGCATCCGGGGCGGAGGGCGATGATCACCGGACTGACCGGCAAGTAGAGGCGGCGGGTCGGCCAAGCGGGCTCCCTGCCACCGTGATAGACACCAACTACTGGAGCAAACTCAGCGGGATCTCTGGAGAAGTCTGAAGTAGGGTCTCGACTCAAAATCTCGCCCATCCCATCTCTCCAGAGATGCTGCCTGTCCCTCGGAGTTACTCCAGCATTGTGTGTGTCTATCTTCGGTGTAAACCAGCATCTGCAGTTCCTTCCCAATCCCACACTCTCGGCCCCGGGGGGTGGATGGAGCATCACATGTGGACACATCCCACCCACCGCCCCAGACTTGCCCCTCCGGCGGGTCTTTAACCGCGTCCTAAAGCCGTTCATTGAGACAGAGTGACGAATACGAAGCCACGGGGCAGGTGCCTCAGTAATAAAGGACAAGTGGCAGATCATCGCAGAAAGGCCGAAGATAGACACAAAATGCTGGAGTAACTCGGCGGGACAAGCCGCATCTCTGGAGAGAAGGAATGGGTGGCGTTTCGGGTAAGTCTGAAGAAGGGTCTCGACTCCATTTCTTCTCTCCAGAGATGCTGCCTGGTCCGCTGAGTTACTCTAACATTTTGTGTCTATCTTTGGTTCAGTCTTTACTCGAACGAACAGATTATAAGAAAGTTCCCACGGTAGACTCACGAGTCACTAAGGTAAACGCACGGGGCCATTACGTTATTACTACGAGTTTAAATGTTTCCATTTTTAACTTGAACAGTTAATTTGACTCGTGGAAAAAATCAACGATTTTTCGCGAATTAACAAGTTTCCCGAGTATCTGCCGTTAGCGCCACGAGTCGATAAGTTGCTCGTGCGAGTTCCGACGTTCCCGCTACGATCACCACGAGTGAAAACACGGGGTCACTCGTGGGCAAACTCGCACCGTGAGACAGGGTTTTAAGGAGTAAGCCATTTAGAACGGAGACGAGGAAACACTTTTTCTCACAAAGAGTTGTGAGTCTGTGGAATTCTCTGCCTCAGAGGGCGGTGGAGGCGGGTTCTCTGGATGCTTTCAAGAGAGAACTAGATAGGGCTCTTAAAAATAGCAGAGTCGGGATATGGGGAGAAGGCAGGAACGGGGTACTGATTGTGGATGATCAGCCATGATCACATTGAATGGCGGTGCTGGGTCGAAGGGCCGAATTGCCTACTCCTGCACGGATTGTCTATTGTCTATAACCCATTACACTAACCTAATCCAATTTTATTCTCTCCATATTGGTATCAATTACCCCCCAGATTGTACCACTTACCTCCACACAAGGAACAATTTACAGCAGCGAATTAACCTATCAACCCGCACGTCTCTAATGTTTTGCAGAATAATTTTGTCAGTCTTGTTTAAATTTTTATCCCCTAAACTTCCTTTACCAATTACTAATACTTTTGAACATTTAATAATTAACCTTTTCCATCACTAGTGACTTAATCTCACTCATTAACCTGGAAATTTATCTGCCTTTTGGAAGCCACGTCAACAATCTTCTTTCACTTGATTAGATGATTAACTTTGCTTCGTCAGTTACGATTTGCCTTCACCAAATCTCTGCCGACTTGAATTAAGTTGTCCCGTCAAACCAATTGTTACATTTTGTCCTAAGATTATTATTTCCAAATGTTTCTTCATCAACCAAAGATAAATGTGCCTACACATGTAACATGTACCCATTTGCCACAGAGCATATGCAATGACTTCACAATGTGCATTTTGTGGGACTGCATTTTGTAGGATTTTGTGGACAATTATAAGCAGCATGGGCCACTCATGGTGTAGAAACAAATAACTGCAGATGCTGGTTTATACCAACGATATACATAAAGTACTAGTGTAACTCAACAGGTCAGGCAGCATCTCCAGAGAAAAAGGATAGGTGATGTTTTATATCAGGTCTCTTCTGGAGTCAGTTTGAAGAAGGGTCCTGACGTGAAACATTGCCTATCCATGTTCTCCAGATGTGCTGCCTGACCCATTGAGCTACTCCAGCTCTTTGTGTATATCTATGGGCCACTTATACCTGGGTTGAGGCTGTGGAGTCCAAGTCTTTGACTCTCTGAGAAATAGGTCGTTAGTCTTGGTGTTGGTTTCCCTCCCTGATCAATTTCCCTCCTGGGATAAGTAAAGTTCAATCATACAGTTTCCCGTCCTAACATTTCAAATTTGAATGCTTCTTGACTTTGCTCTTGTTTCCTATATTATCTCAGTATTGGAATTGAATAGTGGTCTTTGTGGGTTTTTTAAATGCACCAAAAAAACAAACCTCTGGAGGAACTCAGCAGTTTGGTTTTTACAAAACAACAAATTGCTGGAGCAACTCTGTGAAACAGGCAATGGGCAGACAGCACATTTGTTCAGAACCCTTCTTTAGACTGATGGTTTGGGGGAGAAAGCTGGGACAGATTAGTGGAGGTGACACAAAGTGATATTTGGATACATTGGCAGATGAGTGAAGTGTCAAAGGCTAGATGTGAAAAGGAGACAAAGTTGTCAGATAAATAAAGAAGAGGAATGAAATGTAAAGCTGGAGGGAGGGATTTGGGAGAATATAATGGAAATGAGGTTTGAGCATGGGAGGGGTGGGTGCTGGGCATATGGAGGAGGGGAAGGAGCATGGTAATGGGACTGGTGGGAGAATCGTGTGCCCGCTAGGGTGGAGATGGGGCGGCAGGTAGTTTCAAAGGTTATGATGATTTTAACGTTTTTCAAATAACTCTTCCCATTGTGATCTTTCTCCTCCCTTCTATCTAAAACTTTTAAGAGCATGACTGAATTTAATTATTTAATCCTTAGATTAATAAAGGAAGCTGGTAAACAGGATCTGGAGTTGTCTTATGTCAGCAGTAATTTTATAACTGGTCATGGCATCGGAAAGAACCAACCTCGTAATAAGCAGATGGAAGTTGAATTCAGGAAACAAGAAGAGGTATGATCATCTAACTTTCTCAAAACGTGCTGCCTTTCCCACCGGGCACGACCTCAGAGTTGTAAATCAGATCACTCTTGGTTCTAAATAATACAGAAGTGTATAAACTGAGTAGACCTGTCAGTAGATTCAGTGGAAACTCATGGATGAAATAATGAAATTCAATCACTTAGAGGCTATAAGTGAGTTTGGTATTCCGACTGTGCATGCCCAGGTCAAAGGTCACAAGCAGAAAACACTCTCGGCAGCCGTGCCGCAGCATGGACTTGGACCTGCGCCTCATCCGCAGCCAGAATCCATCCTGGTCTCCGACGCCGCAATCGCTGCCAAACCGCCACTGGACCATCCCTGTCCCCTCCTGAATGCCCCCACCCCCCACCCCAACCCCGTCCAGTGGCTGTAGGTTAACCTGGCGAGACAGGCAGAGTAGAGCTGGACTTAGCCCTTCTTCTGAAACGCTGGCTGTGTGCCTGCGCCGTCGTTCCCGTAAGTCCAGGCAGAGTTGAGCTGGATTTAGCGCTGCTTCTCCACTTTGGCTGTGGGCCTGGGGGCGCTGCTCCCGTCTGACTCCCGACGTCTCTGGCTGCCCCCGGACAGGGTTGAGGGTGGGGGGGCTCTTGGGAGGGGACGAGGATGGTCCAGTAGCGGTTCGGCAGCGATTGCAGCGCCGGAGACCCGGGATCGATCCTGGCTGCTGATGAGGCGCAGGTCTATGTCCATGCCGCGTCACGGCTGCCTGAAAGTTTTTATTGTTTGTGACCTTTGACAAATCCCATGATTCCTTGCGTTTTTCGGAATACCAAACTTATTTATTTTGGAGTAACAGTAAGTCTCAATCACTGAGTTCAGCGCACTGAATATTGTAAGTTATCAAGACTTGGCTGGACTGTAGAAGACTCGCAATTATCTAATTCGTGTGGAGGGAGGAACATGGGTACAGATCTAAGCAATGTTACTAAATTTTTGGATTTTAAAAATCAAGTCTGCAATTTATCCCATCAGATAAAGCATAAAAAGAAGTTTAATTTGACATAACTCACTTTCATATCTTCAGTATTTAAAAAGTTAAACCTCCTGAAAGTAAGCAGGAGGTTTAAGTGTTGTGCAAATTTATTCAAAAACAGAGTGAATAAGGAGAGATTATTTGGTGGCAGATTTGGTAACCTTAATAGATTTAAGATGACAGACAAAAGTCAAATACCTTAAATCAGTAAAATAAATAACATGAGGACTTTTTGTTTATCAGCAAGTACTAATAATGAACCAATACCAAACTGGAATGTATTCTATGACAAGAGGGGGAAGGTATTTGTAACTAATTTTCTTTGTGGACCGTTTCTTGAACACATTTTTGATAAAAGGAAGGAATTGTGATCTCCCACATTGTTGAGCTTTAAAATCTGCCGCAAAGTTTAATATAATTCTTGTTCCTCCAAAACATTGTTGCAGGTGCTGAGAAAATTCCGAGCGCACGAAACCAATTTACTCATCGCAACTAGCGTTGTTGAGGAGGGAGTTGATGTTCCAAAATGCAATCTGGTGGTTCGATTTGATTTGCCAACAGAATATCGTTCCTACGTGCAATCTAAAGGCAGAGCGCGAGCTCCCATTTCAAACTACATCATGCTGTCAGATTCTGACAAAATTGAAGACTTCAAAGAGGATCTCCAAACCTACAAAGCAATTGAAAAGGTACCAACCATTGGCTATTTGTTGCATAAGTGCAACTTAACGTACAGTAAAAATAGATTATGAATCACTTTTTACTAATTTACACCATTTTGCAAACTGTCCAATTCGCCTTTACCCTATTGCAGATATTAGACTTTGTCTCTGGAACTGGTGCTCTACAATGAAGCATACATTCTGCACTCTTATCTTCCCATTTGCTCTACTTATTGTACTTAAGTTAGACTTGTATTTATGTATAGTATTATCTGATCTGATTGAATAGAATGCAAAACAAAGCGCTTCATTTTACTTCTGTACATGTGACAGTAATAAAGCTTCATATACAAAAAGGCACAAAGTGCTGGAGTAACTCAGCAGGTAGGCCAACATCTTCGGAGAACATGGGTAGATGACGTTTTTGGTGTGAAGAAGGGACTCTACCGGAAACATGACCTGTCCACGTTCTCCGGAGATGCTGCCCGACCTGTTGAGTTACTCCAGCAATTGTTGTCCTTTAGCAACTTTATTCTTGGGCTGAAGAACATAATGACAAATCAATATTTATTACACTAGTGACAGGATCTGTTAGACTAGAAGCACAAAGGGTGGATTAGGGAAAGAAGGAAATGGTTCAATGGCAATTTATTGCTGCATGTATCTAGATACAGTGAAATTACCTTTTTCCATACAATTCAGTAAAAAATCTTGCGCACTCGTGCTTGAGTACCAAAGTGTAAGAATAGTCGATGACACAGTACACAGTACAGTACACAGGACTCACCACTTTTCTGGCACCATCTTGTATTCTTCAAGTTTCAAAGTTCGTAAAAATGTAGTGTCACAACTTGACCTTAAAGGTCTGTTGTACTGATGCAGTTGGTGTTGCAGGAGTCAGCCTGGCCAGGTGACTATTTTGGTATGCACAAAACAGTTGCCTTTTTCAACAGTTTTCTTTTACTTTTATTTATCGGTATTTTGAAAAACAGTCGCCTGAAACTAAAGCTCGATCTCTCCATAAATGCTACTAAAAGATTGTTTTTAGAATTTTTGTGTTTTATTTTAGATGTCCAGCATCTACAGTATAGCTTTTGAATTATTGTTAGTGATAACAATATGTTCTTAAGATAGATGACCAAGTGCCAAATCGCTTGCATTATTCTAATTGTTATGATTACTTTTGAACTGACAACTTTTGGGTTGCACTATCACATCACAATTGATTTCTCTTCAAGTTTCAGCCAAGTTAATTGGTGCTCATTGTTTCTTGATACAACCTCTGCCGAAACTCGCATGACCCTTCCAGCGAATGTCCCTAGATAACATCTTGAGGCAAATTTAGGCTGAGCTGCCGCACGCACACCCCAGCCCACGAACGTTGGGGCCAGTGATTTTGTTCTTTATCACTGAAAGCAGCTAATTTGCAGAGACAGCTCTGGTCAGGCTGACTTGAGCATTTTAGGTTTTTTTTCCCCACTAGTTTCATCTGACAGGTTTGAAGAGGAAAGTGAGAACTCCTACTCCAGCAGTCCAAAGTAAGCTGGTTTTAGCCACTTTGGCAACTGAATGTGTACGTGGCCAATGTTCTCAGTGTCAGGTGGTTAGAGGAGCCACGGTTCATGTTCCTTTTCATCACCGAGTGACCTGTGTAGTCAAATCTGCAGCTTTGATCCCAGTCCTAATTGCAGGATCTTGATCCAAAACAGCAACCACCCCTTTGCTGCCTCCATGGTTTAGTTTAGAGGTACAGCATGGAAACAGGCCCTTCGGCACTTACCCAGAGAAGGAGAATCAAGAACTTGAGGACATTGGTTTATGATGAGAGGGACAAGATATAATAGGAACGTAAGGGGCAACTTTTTCGCACACCGGCGGGTGTGAAACAAATTGCCAGAGAAGGTAGTTGAGGCTGATACTATAAAAGCATTTAAAAAAAAAAAACAAATAGGCAGACACATGGATAGGAAAGATTGAGAGGCATATAGGCCAAACGTGGGCAGGTGGGACTAGTGTAGATGGGGCATCCTGGTTGCCATGGACAAGTTGTTTGGAAGGGTCTGTTTCCGTGTTCTATGCCTATATGACCATGACATGGGAAGCCAATCAGAGTCCTCTAAAAGATGGAGAGAATAAGCCTTGGGCAATTATCACCGAAAATGTATAATGATTTAACAGTGACTGTAAAACATTGCTCCATATCTTCTGGAAGGTTCATTTTTCTATTGATACTTTCTTAAGATTCTCCGAAACAAATGTTCAAAGTCTGTGAATTCCGCTGAAGTGGAGGTAGAACCTGTAACTGATGACGATGAACTGCTTCCTCCATATGTACTGAGACCAGAAGACAGCAGCCCGCGAGTCACCATCAACACTGCCATTGGACATGTGAACAGGTGAGACTAAGCATTATGCCATGTATTCGGGCCTTCATTGACACGTCTTGCGTTTTAACATCTCTTGATGTGTATGCTTATGTTTTATTACCTGTTTTCATACCTGTATTTAAAATGAACTAATAACCAAGCATACAAAGCAGCTTGCAAGCATTATAGTTTAGTTCAAAGATACAGCATGGAAACAGGCCCTTCAGCCCATCAAGACCACGCTGTCCACCATTCAAATTAGTTCAATGTCATCCCACTTTCTCATCCATTCCCTACACAAAGGGCAATTTACAGAAGCCTCTTAAGCTATAAACCTGCACGTCTTTGGGATGTGGGAGGAAACTGGAGCACCTGGAGGAAACCCATATGGTCACAGGGAGAACGTACAAACTCCACACAGACAGCATCTGAGGTCAGGATCAAATCCCGGTCTGTGGCGCATTGAGGCTGCAGCTCTACCAGCTGCACCACTGTGCCGCCTTAAATTGTAACCTAATAGGACATTTGGAAATTCTACTAATCCAGCACATTTGGGACGGTGCTGAACTGGCCATTTCCAGACCATTGCCATTCTCATTCCAGATTGTACAAAATTCCTGTATGCATATTTTTAACTTATTGTAATTACTACTTCATGCCTGTGATGGGGCTATAGTGCCACAGTTACCACATTTTAAAATTCCAACAAAACTCAGAAACACTTTCTCACTCTAGCTTCTCACTCTAGCGACTTGGAGGATTTTTCATTTCTGAAGTGGAAAGCAATTGCAACTTTGTTCATTCAAATTGCTGCAATCTGGAAATTTGAGCAGGAACCTTTAGTCATGAATTACTCTTGTAGCGACGATATATATTCCATATCAATGCCACGGATGACAATTGCTGGCGATAGGGAGGGCTATTCCAATGCTATGCTCCTTGAGCATCCCATCACAACTGACAGGGATCTGGCTGCTCCCTTTCATGCTTCAGTCAGGCCCCTGATTGCCTGCCTGCTTTGCCTCCAGACAGTGCACAAAGGAAAATGCACAATGAGCATTCATCGGGAGCAGGCCCATAACCAAAACTGTCATCGATGTGCAATGTAAGAACTCTTCAATGTCCTTTTAAAAAGCGCTGAACAATTTCTCGGCCAAGCAAACTGCAGCCAGTTTTCATTATAAACGTGGACAGGTTCCACATATTCTTATGTGCATGTCAGTGCGGTTCTGACAAAGATATAACAATACTCTGCAACTATGACAGTGTTCACTTGTACCAAGAATAAATAATGGTGCCCCTTGTGCCCCTTATATCATGCTCAGGCTGGATAGAGTCCTCCAGAGATTCTCCCTCAATTTGACAGTGTTCCTAAACACAACTATTTTATTTCAGTGGTTTTGTTTAAAAAAAAACTTGCTTTCATTTTGAATAAAAGCATGTCAGGTTAAATCTTCCCATGGTTTCCCATGAGCAGAGGAAGAAAGAAAGGTGGAAAATGTACTGAGGCCCACTTGAATGTTTCAATGTTTCAGTTTAGTTGTACCGAGGTACAATGAAAAGCTTTTGTTGCGTGCAATGCACTGTGTTGCAATGTTAGATTGCATGCAAGACAAATACTTTAATATTCATTAAGTTTGCATTGGTTATATATACATCAATAATGTATCCTCATTGCATTGAGTAACATTTTTTTGCTTCGAATTAGGGCTTGCATGGCTTGAGTTATGAGGAGGGGTCGGATAGGTTAGGCCGTTCCTGGAGAAGTTGGATAGGTTGGGTTTTTTCCCCTGGCGAACAAAGGTACATAAAATCATGTGGCATAGGTAAAGTGAATGGTCTTTTCCATGGGGTACAGGAGTGAAAACCTAGAGGTCGTAGATATAACGCAAGAATGGAGAATATTTAAAAGGGAGCTGAGGGGCATCCTTCTCCACGCAGATGATGGTGTTTACAAGGATCGAACTGTCAGGGGAAGTGGTAGATATGGTACAATTATGGCAATTGAGAGTTACTTAGTAGGTGGATATGAAAGTTGTAAGCCTGGTAAGTGGTATGAAAGGATGTAAGCCTGATGCAGGCACATGGGGCCAACTCGTGGGGTTAAGCAGCTTGCTCAGCAGAGACAAGTTGGGCCGAAGGGCCTGTTTCTGTGCCGTATGATTCCAGGGAGGCTATGTTATTGTGTACAATTGTTTGCTCTAAGGTCCATTGAGTATGTAGTTGGGGGGGGAGGGGTGAAATATAAATGGAATAAAATAGCCTGCAAAATATTTTTTTTGACACTCTTAACATTGAACCAATTCCATTATTTTATGATCCATTCCATAGTTTTTAAGGCTGTGTGTTTTTATATATTCATCCCATTTGTGCCATGATACAAATACACATATTTCCACAGGGTGGCGTGTGCCTGCAACGTGCTGCTCGGGGTGATGGTGGAGGAGGATTTGGTAATGGTATTTATGAAGCTTTTAAATAGGCACATAGATTTGCAGGGAATAGAGGGATATGGAAGATGTGTAGGCAGAGGAGATTGGTTTAACTTGGCATCATGATCGGCCCAGATATTGTGGGCTGAAGGCCATGTTCCTCTACTGTTTTGTGTTCTAAAACTTCAATTTTTTTCCCCATGTGTCAGATTTGGTCTTTTGAATAAATGCTAATGTGATTTCTGTGCTGCACCAGAAGTGTAATTTAGTAGGAATGTACGTTATAAATGCATTTGTTTTTTTCCCCTACAGATACTGTGCCAGATTACCCAGTGATCCCTTCACACATCTGGCTCCAAAGTGCAAAACTCAAGAACTATTAGATGGTACTTTTCAGTCAACTCTCTACCTTCCAATCAACTCGCCCCTCCGTATCCCAGTAACTGTGAGTAATCATTGAATGTTTTATATTCTCGACTGCATAATGTGGACCTTTCGGTTGTCATGCTTGCTCATAGTTTCAACTGTAGATTACTCCTTCCTGCGTATTTTTATGATTTGCATTCCGGTAAAAAATATCCCAACAGTTTTTCAATCTAACCAGTTTAGTTTACAGGTACAGCACGGAAACAGGCCCTTTGTCCCATTGAGTCCGTGCTGACCCACGGTCCCGTACATTAACACTGTCCTACATACAGTGGGGACAATTTACAATGATACCAAGCCAATTCACCTACAAACTATGTTTTTAGAATGTGGGAGGAGACCGGAGATCCCGGAGAAAACCCATACAGAATGTACAATCTCCATACAGACAAGCACCCGTAGTCAGGATGGAACCCTGATCCCTGGTGCTGTAAGGCAGCAACTCTACCACTGAGCCACCTTTAGTTGATGAAACTGCAGTAAGCAATTATGTTTAGAAAAGGATCTAGTTCTTTTGCGTAAACATCTTTCTAAATGGCCCTGAGCTGAAGCGTTGATGGAGTGTATTCCAGCTTTATAATCAATATTATTGCTGCAAGATGTAACCCCTCTGCCACCTTTACGGTGGCTCACGTTCCAAAAATAAATTTAAATCCCATCAGTCTTCACAAAGTGCTGAAAATACACAGATCAACCAGCATCTGTAAGGACGAAACACAGGCCCTTGCTTGTCTTTCCCCCTTCAAATACTGACTTATTGTATAGTTTATATAGTTCCTACATTTTGTTTGTATTGGAAGGAACTTTGATTTATTAAGTGCCTTTTATGACCTCAGGGCTTCCTTAAGTAGAGGAGAAAAAGTGACAGCTAAGTCACACACAACAGTTGGGTAAAATGAGTTAATTATGACGTTGATTGGAGAGATAATATTGGTAACAGCGCCCGGGAAATCTCCTCTCTGCACTTTCTGACCGTTCATGACATCAGAAATAAAAAATGGTATCTCAGTTTACAGTTGCACTTACTGACAGTTCAGCACTTCCCCCAATGGTAAAAGCTAGATTATTGGCTCAAGTCTAAGGTGATTGTGCCACAGCTAAGCCTTGACAGCCACTTAGGTTTATTTATTTGATTTGATTCCCCTACTACATCTCTTGCCCCCCCCCCCCCCAACTCCCCATGCATTGAAATTGCATGAGTCGGCCTGCCTAACATGATGTCAACTTGTAGCTCTTCCAAGCAACCACATCTGTTAAAGATGATGTAGCTCATTAATCTTTATTTGAAACCTAGGGTCTTCCAATGCCCTGTACGAGATTGGCTGAGAAAGCAGCAGCCCTTCTTTGCTGTGAACGCCTGCACAAAATAGGTAAGTGATAAACAGACTCATTCTCTTGCATTTGATCCCCTGGAAGAAATGCTTGTGGTATTACAGCTTCTCAATTGATGCAGGTGAACTGGACGATCACTTGATGCCGGTCGGAAAAGAAACAGTGAAGTATGAGGAAGAGCTTGATTTGCACGACGAAGAAGAAACCAGTATTCCTGGGAGACCCGGTTCCACAAAAAGGAGACAATGCTACCCTAAAGCAGTGAGTAAATTTACTTCTGGAAAGAAGAGGCTAACCAGAATGCTGAGCAAGCCACAAAGTGCTGGAGTAACTCAGCGGGTCAGGCAGCAACACTGGAGGCCATGAATAAGTGGCATTTCGGGTCGGGTCCCTTCAGTCATTGGATTAGAGAGTATTTTAGCTATAATGAGAGGTTGGAGAAACTTGGATTGACTTCCAACCATTGGAATCTGAGGAAGACCTGATAGATGTTTATAAAATGATGAGGGCCATATATAGGGTGGATAGTCAGAACCTTTTCCCCTGGGCTGAAATGTCAAAGATTAGAGGACATAGCTTTAAGATGAAAATGGCAATGTTTAAAGGAAATGTGTGGGACAAGATTTTTACTCAGAGGGTGCTGGGTTCTTGGAACGCACTGCCCGGGGTGATGGAGATAGTGGCATTTAGGAGGCTCTTAGATAGTCACCCGGATATGCAGCCGATTAAAGGAAATGCATCGCGTGCAGGCAGAGGAGATTAGTTTATCTTGGCACCATCTTCGGCACAGTCATTGTGGGCCGAAGGGCATGTTCCTGTGCTGTACTGTTCTATGAGTGTGTGTATAAGAAGGGTGGGCAGGAGTGAACCATCCTGCCCCTTGCGATGCTCTGCCATTCATCGAGGTCATGGTTTCACTTCTACCTCAATGCTATTTTCCACATTGTCTCCAAAAACCTTGATTCCCTTGAGATTTGCATGTCGGGGTATTCAGTGTTTAGCTACCTATTATCCCTCTGAGCTTTTAAGTACCTACATGCAGTGTCCTTCCTGTGCCTTAAAAACGTTACTATCAATTGCAAATCATTTGTTTCTTACAAATGTTTTTTCTCTTGTCTATATCCTCCCGATCCCTTCATTTAGATTCCTGAATGTCTGAGGAACAGTTACCCCAAAGCAAATCAACCTTGCTACCTTTATGTGATTGGCATGGTGTTGACCACTCCTCTTCCTGATGAGCTCAACTTCAGAAGGAGAAAGCTGTACCCGCCAGAAGATACAACCAGATGTTTCGGGATTCTGACTGCCAAACCAATACCGCAGGTACTTTTAGTCATCTCGTTACACTTTAGGTTTTGCCGTGTTGCGGCTGGTTGGGAAACCCATGAGCAGTTCTTTAGACGTCAGAGATATAGCATGGAAACTGGCCACGGCGTCCAGCGGCCACCCCATATGCGAGCACTAACCCTCACACAGGGGACAATTTACTTTATTTTAAGCCAATTAAACTGCTAACCTGTTTGTCTTTGGGCTGTGGGAGGAAACCGGATCACCCGGAGAAAACCCCACAGTCAGAGCGAGAACGTACAAATGCCGCACAGACAGCCGTAGTCATTATCCAAGCCTTTTCTGGTGCTGTAAGGCAGCAACTGTACCGATGCACCACTGTGCCGCCCTGACAGAAGAAAAGAGGCAAGAGTAGGGAGAGTTTATGGGTGAACAATTATTTTCATGTATCCAAGTCTAAACATTTCCAAATGTCATTTTGAGTTATAAAGAGGGATCTGTATAGACTAATTTTTTTTTTCTTGGACAGGCGGCTGTAGATGCTTGTGTGTACACCTTTAATTGCTAGTATGATGTCCATGCTAACCACTCCCCCAGCAGTCAGTATAATTGTAACCCGCACGCCCCTAGCTCTCTCTCTAGTGCTCGTGACAGACCACGTACAGCCAGGGCTATGTATGCTGTGTGTTTAATAAAAGTACTTAAGACTTAAAGACATCGTAGTACGATCTTCATGGTGTCAGAAGTGGGATAGGCGGCAACGTTCCAACAACTCTTTAGCACTGCGAACCGCGCGCTCGGCCAGTCCATTGCTCTGTGGGTATTCCGGGCTGCTGGTGTAATGTCGAAAGTTCCAACGGTCAGCAAACTCTCGGAACTCGGCACTGGTGAACTGGCTGCCGTTGTCCGACTGCAGGCTGGCGGGAGACCCGAATGTGGCAAAGTGGCGGCGCAGCTTGTCGATGACCGCAGAGGAAGAGAGCGAGTGGAGCTGGTCAACTTCGAACCAGCTGGAGTACGAGTCGACAAGCACCAGGAAGTGCTTTCCGTGCCATTCAAAGATGTCAGTTGCTAGCGCAGACCATGGCAGGTCAGCAGCTGGCTGCTGCAGGAGCGGCTGCCGCTGTTGTTGAGGAGCGAGGCTGTTACAGGTAGGGCACGCGGAGACCCTATCCCGGAAAGTAGCGAGGCATGTCGGGCCAGAAGAACTGGCTCTGCGCGACTGCAAGGGTCGCCTCGGCCCCGGGATGTCCACGATGAGCCGTCTCAAAGTATTGTTCTCGTAATGCTTCGGGCACCACCACCTTGTGCCCCTTCACTATCACACCACCACGCAGCACCAACTCATCATGAACCAAGAAGTAAGGCACCGCTGCGTCCGGCAGGGAAGAACGACGGTCTGGCCAACCTTGCTGGATGATCGCGGCCAGCTGCTGTAGGGAAGCGTCTGCTGCCGTGTGCTCGGCTAGGGACTTCAACTGACCAGAGGGCACGAAGTTCACGCCCCAAACCATCAAATCGGACGCCTCATACGGATGCTGGTCGTGGATGAAAGAGGCGCTCGCGACAGCGTGTCCGCAAGAACCATGTCCCTGCCCTTGCGGTAAACCACCGCAAAACTGAAGCGTTGCAGCTGGAGCATCATGCGCTGGAGCCGGGAGGAGGCCATGTGTATTGGCTTGTTGAGGATGGTGACCAGCGGCTGGTGGTCCGTCTCGACAGTGAAACAGCTGCCCAGGATATAGTCCTTGAATTTGGAGCATGCGAAGACAACTGCCAGCAGCTCCTTTTCAATCTGGGCATAGCTTTGCTCAGCGGACGTCATTGTGCGGGACGCGTAAGATACAGGCAGTTGCACCCCGTCATGGATCTGCAGGCAGGCGGCCCGAGGCCAAACTTTGAGGCATCACACGTGAGAACGATGGGGCGCTGGAGATCGAAGTACTTCAGCGTCGCATGCTGACCAGCTTGGACTTTAGGGTGTCAAACGCGCGCTGGTGTTGCGGGAACCAAGCCCAGGCAGTGTCCTTTTTTTACCAGATCCCGCAGAGGGCACTCAGTTCGCTCAGGTCAGGGATGAACTTTCCCAGGTAGTTAACCATGCCCAAGAAACGCTGCAGGCCAGGCACATCCACAGGCGCAGGCATCTCGGATATAGCGGCCGTCTTCTGCGGGTCAGGCTTCAGCCCCGATGCCGTGAAAACATGACCCACGTAGGTGACCTCAGGAACCCGGAATCGGCATTTTTTCGGGTTGAGCTTCAGGTTGATCTCCCGGGCCCGCTGCAGCACCTGACGAAGGTGGCGGTCGTGCTCCCCTTCCCGGCCGCTCCGGGCTGGCTGTGGTCGTCGGCTCTGCCGGTTCCCCTCGCTCCTACCTGGTCAACCGCGACGGCAGGGTGTTCCGCCGGTCCCGCCAGCATCTCCGGCTCGTGAACGAGCCTCTCCCTTCCCCGGCGGCTCCTTATGCCCCTCCGCTGCCTCTGTCGCAGCCCTGTGCTCTGCCAGTTCCTCTGGGGCCGGCCTCCCCTCGTCCTCCTCCGGAGCGTCTTTCTCCGGCTTCCCCGCCGTTCTCTTCCCCTCCCTCCCCGCTGCCTTCATCGCCTAGGGGTTCTCCTGTCCATAGCCCCCACCTTGATCCAGCGTTCCCGCTTGTTGCTGTCGGGGAAGGAGGTGATGGCGAGGTGCGGACCCGGTCTGGTCGCCTGGTCAGGCCGCCGGTCCGCTACGGCGATTACGTGTGATTATGTACACCTTTAATTTACTGTTTGTACTTACCCTGGCGTATGAGACGTGGTCGCCCTGTCACTCACTGCTTGTTTTGGTAGAGGAAGGATGTAGATGCTTGTGTGTACACCTTTAATTGCCAGCATGATGTCCATGCTAACCACTCCCCCAGCAGTCAGTATAATTGTAACCCGCACGCCCCTAGCTCCCTCTCTAGTGCTCGTGACGGACCACGTACAGCCAGGGCTATGTATGCAGTGTGTTTAATAAAAGTACTTAAGACTTAAAGACATCGTAGTACGATCTTCAGGGGCTTAATCTCAATGGGGAGTGCAATAAGGGTTAATGTTTCAGGTCTATGACCTTTCATTGGAAGCTTTTAGATTTAACCACAAATGATAGAAATGTTGAGATCCGATATTAAATTTTCTATTTTTATATTGGCATAAATGTGTTTATGACAGTCATGGTTAAGGAACACAAATTTTAAAATCTGGTTGAATGGAACTATGTGTATTAGCATTCCATAGTTCAGGGCTTGGTTATATGATGCACATTTGAATTATTTCTTCAGCTTCAGAGAAGGAAAAGTGTAACTACATATTTTTCATTGGAGGATGAAGCTAATTGACTTTAGGATTGCATCAGGAACTTCTAACAGATATAATGCTATTATTTTGCAACATCTCTAAATTAAACAACAGACAAAATAACTATTGTGTAAAAGATGGTTTAAAATGGGAATAGGAACCACATTTATGTTTTATGATGGAAGCAAGATAAAATTATATAAGTAAGCAAATCCAAACCTTCAATGCCACCTCCTGCAGTTTAGATCCATTTCTTGCAAAGGAGGATGCCCTAGGGAGCATGGAAATGGCACAGCGTCTCCTGCATTATTGCCATCCGACTCCCTCTAAATCTCTTGCCTTGAGTTTTGTACAGTCTTGTTCCAGGCTGGAGACGAGGAAATGCAGATGCTGGTTAAAAACACACAAAGTGCTGAAAAATTAGTCTGATGAATGGACCCGTCCCGAAACATTGGCTATCCATGTCCTCCAGAGATGCTGCCTGATCCGCTGAGTTATTCCAGCACTCTTCTTTGTACAAGGCTAGGAAATACCAGCCTGTTGAAACTAATTCTGATCATGTTTGGAAAGTCTACAGTTTTAATGAATCTCAAAACGGAAAGAAATAATTCTATAAAGAATAATTATTGAAATGTTTCATTTGGCAGATTCCACATTTTCCGGTATATACACGTTCTGGTGAGGTTACCATATCCATTGAATTGGGCAAATTGGACTTCACATTGAGTACCAAGCAACTGGAGCTGATCACTAGGCTACACCAGTATATCTTCTCTCACATTCTTCGTCTGGAGAAACCTGCACTAGAATTCAAGCCTACAGAAGCTGATGCAGCCTATTGTGTTCTACCTCTCGATATAGGTAACCATTGTTGCCATTGGTCTTTCAATAAAGTGTAATGGTGGGTGGGTGAAGTGGGATATTTCAGGGTATAGTCCTCTTATTTGTAGCAATGTATCTTGCAATTACTGCTTATGCTCTTCAAGCTCTGCTTACATTTGGGTAGTTTAGCTTAGTTACAGTGTGGAAACAGACTCATGCTTTCGTTCAATTCTACACGTTATGGACTAGTTTACAGAAGCCAACTTTACGTCTTTAGAGTGTGAGACGAAACCAGAACACCCGGAGAAAGCCGATGCCGTCACGGAGAAAGTATAAACTGTACAGTCAGCAACCGAGATCAGGATCAATCTGGCTCTCTGGTGCCGTAAGGCAGCAGCTCTACCACTGTACCACTGTGTTGCCTCGAGTGTTGATGTATTACTGACCGTGATGGTGGGAGAATTGGATATCAAATTAAATATACCACAAAAAGGATGCTTGGGTGATCTGAATATAATACTGGCTGGCATAGAGAACCCCTGATTGCTTCCCTGATGCACTTTCCATGGTAAAGGACCTATTTATTTAAGAAGATCTCCTGCTTTGCTGCCTTCATAGCTTTTCCCCATCCCCTGTTTTCATGCATAACTCTCATCTCTGATCATTTAAAGCTGAATCCTTGTTAATGTCCACAGTTTCATATTAGAGTTTAGTTTAGAGATAGCGAAAGGTCCTTTGGCCCACCGAGTCCACTCTGACCATTGGTCACCCGTTCACTACTTCTGTCGTTCCCACTTTCGCATCCACTCTACTGACAATTTACGTCTTTGTGATACGGGAAGAAACTGGAGCACCGGAGGAAACCCACGCGGCCATGGAGATCGTGCAAATACAGACAGCACCCAAGGTCAGGATCAAACTCGGGTCTCTGACACTTTGAGGCAGTTGCTATACCATGCGTTCAATGATTGGGGAGTTTGGATGACTCATCTTAAAAAGAATGTTTGTCAAATGTTTCCATTGTAGTTGATGGTTGCAGCCATTTGGATATTGACTTCACCTTTATGGAAGATATAGAAAGGTCAGAAGCTCGCACAGGCATTCCCAATACACAGTACACAAAGGACAAGCCGTTCACATTTAATCTGGAAGATTATCAGGATGCAGTTATCATTCCAAGGTAGGAAAACCTTTTTGTTTGTTACAAAAACAGTGGGGACTCAGTGAGGAGCAGACCGCCGTGACGAACAATGGGATTCCTGTATGGGGGGGGGGGGGCCGCCGTGATGAACAATCGGGACCCGGTGTGGGGGGACTTCCGTAAAAACCAATGGGGACCCCGCGTGGGGAGACCGCCATGAGGGACGATGGGAGAACAAAGGGGAACCAGGTGTGGATGGGGGGAGAGACTCACACTCTAGTTTTAGAATCCTCTGCCTAGCGGGTAAGTCTGCGTTTGTTTGTTCTTTCCGGTTAAGGCACTGTGCACACAGCAGCCAGCCAGCAGTCGCTTGTCTTTTTCTTTTTGTTTTCACTTTTATTTTAATTTTTACTTTCAAAGTTTTTGTGTACCTTGTGTGTTTGACTGTTGGCAGACCAATTTCCCTCCGGGGTTGAATAAAGTTCTATTGTATTGTATCGTAGTGTTAACTTCCAGGTTAGGGTATCCAGGTTCTGTTCTTATCGGCTATGAGCTACTCAAGGACATCTGCTTAATGCCTGTTTTGCATTATAATTGATTGAGTACTTGTGTTGGTTTATTGTTACGTACCGAGATATAAGAAAAGTTTTGTTTGCATGCTATCCAGTCAAATTATGCTGTACATTTTTTTTTGGGGGGGGGGGGGTGCCTCGGCTTGTTTTATACTAGATTTCTAACCAGCTGTATAAATCTACTCAATGTGGCACAGATATCGAAACTTTGACCAGCCTCATCGCTTCTACGTGGCCGATGTGTACACAGATCTCACCCCTCTCAGTAAATTCCCTTCTCCCGAGTACGAAACATTTGCAGAATATTATAAAACCAAGTACAATCTGGATCTGACCAACTTGAACCAGCCTCTGCTGGACGTGGACCACACATCTTCCAGGTAAGCAGAATCTCAAGTGAAGCTGCCTGTCGGAACAGTAGCGTGAAAGGGATGCTGTGTGAGGCGTTTAGAGAATACACTGGAGCCACCCAGTGGTGGGATAATTATGCACTCAGATGTTTTCATCTCACTGCCCTGATGTGTCACAGAACATGGACAGTACAACACATGAACAGGCCCTTCTGCTCACAATGTTTTTGCTGAACATAATGCCACGATAAACTAATCTCTCCCTGCACAAGATCAATATTTGCTACATATACATGTGCCTGTCTTAAGCCTATTAAACATTATCATATCATATGTGCCTCCCCCAGCAGTGTGTTCCAGGTAGCCACCACGCTATTTAAAAACTTGCCCACACATCTCCATTAAACTTTGCTCTTCTCACCTAAAGCTAAGAAAAGTCATTTCCACTGTGGGGCGAAATGTCCAGACTATCTATGCTATCTGTGTCTCTCACCATTTTATTTACTTATATCAGGTCTCCCCTCAACCTCCAGTGTTCTAGAGAAAACAATCCAAGTCTGTCTGATCTCTTCTTGAGGCTAATATCCCCTGATCCAGGTAGCATTCTCATGACCTAGTTCTGCATCCTCTCCAAAGCCTCCATTCTAGTACCTTGTCTCCAGCATTTTTTTCCTTTTGTGTGAGCTTTGTGGTGTATGGAGTGCCATGTATACATGTCACAAAATGGAGCAAAGGACAGATCAGTAAAATGACTTTTAGCTGCCTTATTTCCGTCGTTTGACAAGATTCCACATGGTAGGCTGGAGCTCATGGGATCTAGTCAAATATGCAATGGTTAATGCATTGCATCTTTTTATACCTTTACGGTTATATTTGAGTTCAACTTGTTTAAAAACAAAACGAGCGGATCCATTTCTATCCCTCCAGACTGAATCTTCTCACCCCTCGTCACTTGAATCAGAAAGGAAAAGCACTTCCTTTAAGTAGCGCAGAGAAGCGCAAGGCCAAATGGGAGAGTCTGCAAAACAAGCAGGTATGTACTTCTTGAATATTCATCTCTGTCGCCAAGATGTTCAATCTAATCATGGGAGAAGAGGGATTCTGGGTCCTTTCTAGCATCATTGGGGTGTTCATATATCATAAAACAGTACAGCACAGGAAAAGGCCCTTTGGCCCACAATGTCTATGCCGAACTGGGTGCCAAGTTAAATAATCTCCTCTGCCTGCACGTGATCCATTCCCTGCAGATCCATGTGCCAGTCCAAAAGCCTTTTAAACGCCACATTCGTGTCTGCCTCCACCATCTCCCCTGGCAGCTAAATGACCTATTTCTCCTAATTTGTATGTAAGATTACAGATTTAACAAACGCATAATTGTGAAATTATATTTTAATTCTTTAGAAACAATCTACAGAGGAATGTGGAGCAGATGTTTTGGCACCGTGGACACACTTCCATTAACACAGCACTATTTGCTTCTGCCGCCTTTCAGATTTGTTGATAAGCAAAACTAAAATGCTGCAGATGTTAGATAATTGAATAAAAACCAAAAATGGCTCGGGTTAAAAACCCAACTAGTCTGACACCATCTGTGGAATAGAAGCCAGTTAATGTTTCTAGTCGTGACCAGAAGTATTGCCTGTCCATTCGCTCCACAGATGCTGCCTGATTCGCTGAGTTACTCCAGCACTTTGTGTTTCAATGTTTCATGTGGACGATCATATGTGCGTTCTGTATTTTCTCATGTTGCTCAGTTGTGATAAGTCAGTAATCAGTTATCTCGACGCAAAACGTCACCTATTTCCTTCGTTCCAATATTGCTGCCTCACCCGCTGAGTTTCTCCAGCATTTTTGTCTACCTTCGATTTTTCCAGCATCTGCACTTCCTTCTTAAACAATCAGTTATCCCTGTTCAGTTGGAGATAAAATGTGATGCTTAGTCAACTTATCTGTTTTCTCCTTGCAAGATTCTTGTCCCAGAACTCTGCGCTATTCATCCTATCCCAGCTTCCTTGTGGAGAAAGGCCGTATGCCTTCCCAGTATTCTTTATCGACTGCACTGTCTATTAACAGCAGAGGAGCTGCGAGCCCAAACAGCGAAAGAAGCGGGTGTGGGAATCGAAGCTCTCCCATCAAACTTCAGGTGTGTGAATGTTTATTATAAAAAGGAAGGCTTGCAATTGTGTAGTACTTTCTGTATCCTTGTAACTTTCCAAAGTGCTTTACAGCTGAAGAAGGGTCTCGACCTGAAATGTTGCCTATTTCCTTCGCTCCATAGATGCTGCCTCACCCGCTGAGTTTCTCCAGCATTTTTGTCTACCTTCGATTTTCCAGCATCTGTAGTTCCTTCTTAAACATTACAGCTAATGAAGTGTTTTTTTTAGGTCTCTGGTCAGAGATAATCTCTGTGTTCAGTGTCCCCATTTTCCATTTATTCTCTCCAGCCCCTGCTCCCTTCCACCTACTATCATTCCCTCTGGTTTTATATTTAACTCCTCTTCCTTCATTATCTGGCACTCTTTTATTTCCATTTAATCTCCAGCCTTCGTTACTATCTCCATCCGAAAAAACTCCCCCCCCCCCCCCCCCCCCCTCCCCCTTACCTGTGACTTGGTTACAAGAAACTGCAGATGCTGGTTTTTAAAAATAGACACAAAGTGCTGGAGTAACTCAGCAGGTCTCTGGTAAACATGGATTGGTGATGTTTTGGGCAGGGACCCTTCTTCTGATCCAAAACGTAGCCTATCCATGTTTTCCAGAGATGCTGCGTGATCTGCTGAGTTACTTCAACACTGTCCTTTTTTTCCCCATCTATCACTTGCCAGTTTTTACCTCTTCCCCTCGCCCTTCTCTTTACCAGCTTTCTCCCATCTGCTCAGTCTGAAGAAGGGTCTTGATCCGAAAAATCTGTCCCATAGCCTTCCACAGATACTGCCTGACCCACACCAGCACTTTGTGCGTTGCTCAAGATTCCATCATCTGCTGAAGTCTTCTGTTTTAATAGACAATAGGTGCAGGAGTAGGCCATTCGGCCCTTCGAGCCAGCACCACCATTCGATGTGATCATCGTTGACATTCCACAATCAGTACCCCGTTCCTGCCTTCTCCCCATATCCACTCTCTTTAAGAGTCCTATCTAGCTCTCTTGAAAGTATCCAGAGAACCGCCCTCTGAGGCAGAGAATTCCACAGACTCACAACCCTCTGTGTGAAAAAATGTTCCCTCATCTCCATTTCTAAATGGCTTACCCCTTATTGTTAAACTGTGGCCCCTGGTTCTGGACTCCCCGAACATTGGGAACATATTTCCTGCCTCTAGCATGACCAAACCCTTAATAATCTTATATGTTTCAATAGGTTCAAATCTCATCCTTCTAAATTCCAGAGTATACGAGCCCCGCCGCTCCATTCTCTCAGCATATGACAGTTTCACCATGTAAACAGATAATCACTTCTGCTCATTTGGATTGAGGACCAAGTATTGGTATTGGGGAAGCTTTTAGGGTCTTCAAAATTCAGGGATGGGAACTTCTGTGAGACATTACATCCATGAAATAGTTCTTTTAAAACTATTGCATTCCCTCAGTGTTACACAAAATGCAATATTGTATTGCTGGCAGTGATTGAAGACAAATCATTATTTCTCCCATTTATGATCTGGTGTTTAGTGTACCTGTCCCCTTTATCTTTCAATCTCTGAATCTTGTTTGTTTTAATTCGAAATGTCTTGCCATCTGATTGTCTGGATTCTGTGATCAGTGCAAAGCAATAGAGGTTGGCATTGATCTATTGAAAAACTGGCCGCTCCTTTTTCCATTGTCGTTTCTGTCGGCCATTATTCAAGCAAAACCCCAGCCTCCAGCTGCCATGTCATCAAGCAAGTTGAACAATCCCCGTTAAAGACTCTTTATATAAACAGTAAACTAGTAACCTGAGAGCACAATTTTTTAATTAACTTTTAAACATCTTAGAGTCTAAAATGAGTGGAATTTATGCACGTTTCCTAAAATATTATACATGGGACTTGGATACATAAATACAATTTAATTATTGATTTTAATACTTGATTATTTGATTATATTTTGAAATAAGATTTGTATTGTGTCTGAGGGAATTGCAATCTCAGTGCAAAATGAACTGAAAAGCTGGCAATTTTGCTAGCCAGCAATTAATGCCGCTTTGCCGGTGGCCCTTACTGACCTTGTATGGCAGTGAGACGACGTTTTCATTGAGACGAGACTACGCGTAATTCATCAATTCAACTTATTTTGACTCAGAAATTGACTGAACCTGTCAAGGAGGGCAGAATCACTGCCGGCATCAGGATTTCCACATTAAACTCAAAATTGCTGTTCTTTTTATGAAACATGAATGGCAATCAATAGCATTTGAGCCATTGTTGCAACCGTAGAACCCAGACCACTTGTGTTTTTAAAAGGTTGAACCTCAATCATATTAAGAGGCTAGTTATTTATGAGATGCCAATGTATCTGGATCTTGGAGAGGTTGATTTGGGATCAGGAATAAATGCTGCTGCATTCAATCATCTGGGGAAGTTGGGGTAGCCGAGGTTACTGTAACCCATGACTAGATCTATTGATTAACAGTGACAAGCATATCTTATTTGGGCACATAAAACCTTCACTCCCACCACCTTGCTTGCATGAGCTGGGAGGAGTGCAGTGAAGATTAAAGAGGATGTTTCCATGGCCTCTAAACCTCTGTAAGGTCATTCCTATAAGCTAGGGCACTGTTCAATTCTCTACCCCATTGAGGACCTTGGACTTTGTCTGTGGAACTGATGTGCTACAATGCTGAGAACTATACTCTGCACTCTGTATCTTCCCCTTTGCTCTGTATATTGTACTTGATTTTAAACTGATTGTATCTATGCAATTTGTATCAGGTATCTATCGTATATCTGGTCTGTTTGAATAGCATGCAAACAAAGCTTTCCATTGTACCTTAGCATATGTGAGAATATTAAACCTAACAACACTCAGATACACAGAAAAACCTGCAGATGCTGGTTGTTGAACAAAACAGTGCTAGAGGAACTCAGTGGGTCAGGTAGCATCTGTGCAGGGAATGGGCAGGCAACGATTTGCGTTGGGACGCAGTTTGAAGCAGGGTCCCGACCCAAAGCACTGTCTGTCCATTCCCTCCACAGATGCCGTCCGACCTGCTGAGTTCCTCAAGCACTTTGTGTTTTTATTTGTTTTCTTGGCATGGATGGAAACTGCAATAAAGAATGAGGATTTTATGTCATCGTGTGCTTTGAGTGAAGAGAATAAAGAGTGATGCATTTAAATGTTTTTAAAGGCCATATTTGTGCATTCACTTTCCAAGTAGGGATTAATGACCATATGTATATACAGAATTAGTATTACGCTTCATTTAGTCGTCTCTCAATCCTTCAGAGACTATGAATCTAACTTGCAGCATTTGGAGACATCAGATCACGTCGGAGTAACTGTGTTTGGACGAAACATCATATACAGTTGACATAAGAGGTGAAGTTCAGATCAGGAATGCTGGTAACAGGCCAGAGTAAACACCAGCAATGCAATCATTTTTACAGCGATTATTGTATTATACAAAATAGCGACTCTCTCGGGAAGGAATTTACAAGGCTCTAATCTAATAGAAAGGGTTCAAATGTCATGAAACCGTGAAGGCAAATAGTAAGTAGTATATAACGTCATCTGAAACCCTGAGATTTGATTCCACTCTTGAACTTCATCTGTGGTGTCTGATTATGTAATGCATAAGGTATGCTTTTTAAGTTAGAAATACTAGTGTTTGGATGAATTTGTGTCCTGGTGCTGTAAGGTTTGAGAGGTTTTCATCTTTGTGACCCTGCGAGAACTATTTTGTGAATAACTTGCTGCAAATTTCAGGAAGGATCTATCGGTGGCATTTATACAGTTTAGCTTGAGGCAATAACACAATGTCATCTAGTCATCCAATCTGAAGATTGTATTACAGCAAAATCCTGACTCCTTGTATAAATGTTTGCTCACTTAAGTGGTTGCACTGAAGTGCCCCTGAGGGCTGAGCAGTCGCTGTGACAGTGGTGGAAGGCTGTGGGTTCATTGAATGTTCAGTGAGGTGTAGATGTCATAGTGCTTTCCATTCAATGATAGGAAGAAGGTATTTTCATTCGGAGAACAGTGCCAACCAGTTTTGTAGAGCTGAGGCAAATTAGTTCCTGCCTGAAACCCCAGGCAACATTATTCTGCTTCCCCCTCTTGCTAATTAACTGCATTGTCCCTGAATGTTGTAGATTTGCTAAAGACTCTCACAGCTGTCGCCTCATTCATTCATCGTTAACATTAGAACAAAGGTTTCAAAGGTCTTTTATTGTCACATGTACCAATTAAGGTACAGTGATATGCGAATTGCCATACCAGAGGGAAAAAAAGCAACAAGACACACACATCTACATAAAAGTTAACATAAACATCCACCACAGCGGATTCCCCACATTCCTCACTGATAGAAGGCATAAAAAAGTCCAATCTTCCTCTTTATTGTCCCGCGGTCAGGGTAGTCGAACCATCCTTCAGGGCGATCGAAGCTCCCTCAGCCGGCGATCGAAACTCCCACGTCGGGGTGGTCGGTTGGTGCTCCCGTGCTGGGGCGGTGGTGCTCCCGCGTCGGGGCGGTCGAAACTCCCGTGGCTTGGAGTTCCCGAAGTCAGTCTCTGACCAGAGACCGTGGGTTCCGTGATGTTAAGTCCGCAAGCACCCACAGTTGGTCGATCCCTGGCAAAGGGATCGCGGGCTCCACGATGCTAAAGTCCCATCTGCTCCCCGCGGTGCAGCTTTCAAAAGTCTGTCTCCAGCAAAGGCGCCAACTCCTTGATGTAAGGCCACAGTGTGGACGGAGATACAATACGGGAAAAAATTGCATCTCCATCGAGGTAAGAGATTAGAAACAGTTTCCCCCAACCCCACCCTCCACATAAAAATCAGCTAAAGAACATTTAACACATACTATTAAAACACAAAGAAGGAAAGGACAGACAAACTGTTGGCGAGGCAGCCATTGCTGGCGCCACCCGGTGGTCTAGTTTCTAGGTAAATGAAAATTAATAAACCACAGATCCTCAGTTTGAATTTTTTTTTATTCTGGAAAGGCTCAGCCTGTTAGTAGCTTCCAAGGAACAAGAAACTATTTGTTTTAATGGTCAAAGATCCAGAAACGTTAATTGTTTCTATTTAGCAGCACCTTCTATTTTGATGTTAATTTATTTTGGAGACCTTGATATGTATTTCAAAATGCAGGCTAGTTTTGAGTATCGTTCGAAATTTGTTTTCTGCCAACTGGACAAGGAACTTTAGTTTTCAAATTGAGTTAAACTTTCTTATGAGAAGCGCATAATTTCAAGAACACAATGCCTTTGTTGAAAAACGCAAAGCTTCTTGAGGTCCTTGCTTTTCCCTTCTGTGCACGGGGTTGTCAAAGAACAACACTCAAAAGTATTTTAGTTTCGATTTAGATTTTTAGTTTGGTAAAACCCAGAATCATTTTATATAAAACATTAAATAATGGTTCTATGTGTAGGAAGGAACTGCAGATGCTGGTTTATACATTGAAGATAGACATAAAATGCTGGAGTATTCCTTCTATCCAGAGATGCTGTCTGTCCCGCTGAGTTACTCTAGCATTTTATGTCTAAATAATGTTTCTATACTGTTCTTAACAGCGGGAAACTTTGATACTGCTGTGGGGATGTTTATGTTAAGACTATCGTGTTCTGTGTTCTTTATTTTATTCGCATGGCTGTATGGTGACCACAAATTTCACTGTACCAAGTGGTACATGTGACAATAAATGTCTCTTATCTCTTGTCTTAATTTGGAAATGTAATATGTTCTTTTGTATTCCAAAAACTGCAAGCATGCATTTCTATCAAAACATAAGTTTTGAAGGTAGACAAAAATGCTGGAGAAACTCAGCGGGTGAGGCAACATCTATGGAGCGAAGGAATAGGTAACGTTTCAAGTTGAAACACTTCTTCACTCTGCAGAACTGAAGTATGCTGCCTCATCCGCTGAGTTTCTCCAGCATTTTTGTCTACCTTCGATTTTTCCAGCATCTGCAGTTCTTTCTTAAACACAAGTTTGGTTTGATTGTCTAACCCTATCTAAGAGGCAGAAATTATAATTACATCTCCTTTCTGAAAAACTGGTTTGTTGTGTCAAGGACTACATCAAAATTGAAAAGGATGGGATAAATAGCAGTGATTGGATTTAAAATTCTGCAGATTGTATAAGGAAGACCAAGGGTTTGAGCAGTTTTGCTTCTCTGATAGGATAAGAGCAATGGTGCGTGTGATGAGCTTAGCGTGTTATAAAATAAAACGGGTCTGGGAAGAATGACCATACCGCAGGTCAAGAAGTAACACCTTAAAATTCTGTCATGGCAAGGTGAAAAATTCATTTTGATAAATGTAGCAACTTGGAACTTGTGAATTCCCAGGGAGCTGCCTTGCTGATTCTGACACATGACTACATTCCTGGATACATGGTTAATCCTTACTTGAAATGAATTACAGTGGTAAATTCAAAGACATAATCATAAATGTACAAGTAGGATTTTGAATTTTCTCCTGGAAAGATGAGCTTGTATCTTTTTTTTCTGAAAGAAACAAAGTGCTGGAATAACTCAGCATCTCAGGAGAACATGAATAGTTGACGTTTTGGGTCAGGACCCTTCTTCAGACTGTCTCTTTTCTTGTAAACCAACATCTGCAGTTGTACTACTTGTATTTAATTTTCCTGTGTACATTTTTATAATGTTCTTCTCTGTGGAACTTACCAATGTATTATTGTAAACTTGTGATCTTCTTTGTTAGGTATTCCAACCTAGACTTTGGGTGGAAAAAGTCTATAGACAGCAAAGCTTATATCCTGGCTGACAGCTCCTGTACAGATGAAAATGAGTGTTATTGTAAGCACAGCACAACTGTAGCCCCTGAAGATGCTGCACATCGAGGTGCTATCAACGAGAGCTCCTCAATTGAGAACCTTCACCAGATGTCTGTGAACAAAACCACCAAGAGTCTGTCGCCCAAAAAGCTCTTTAGTGCTGACAAAGTCACCAAGAGCACAATACCAGTTAATGGTGTAGTTTGCACCGAAAGCCTAACCAATGGAAGTGCTGAACTGCTAAACCAAGGGTGCATTTGCCATCAGAATCAAATTAACTCTTACAGGCATGACCTATTCGTACAACCAGCTACCTCAGTTCCCGTGCATAACACACATCGCAGTGAGAACCAGCCCAAACCCAGTTTTGAATGTAATCTACAAAGTAATAACCGAGACGGAATTACTAACAAATCTACCTCAGATTGTTGCTCAAAAGAGGCAGTTTCCTGCAATTCCTCAGAGCCTCTGGCAATTCCGCAATGGATTTTGGATTCGGGTGACTGTCCCCCTGACGCGTATACAACTGAAACCCTCGGCCCTAACCCTGGTCTGATTCTGCAAGCCCTGACCTTGTCAAATGCCAGTGATGGCTTCAACCTGGAGCGCCTGGAGATGCTTGGCGATTCGTTTCTGAAGCACGCCATAACAACGTATCTCTTCTGTACATACCCAGATGCCCACGAAGGGCGGTTGTCTTACATGAGGAGTAAGAAGGTAAGTGTAAACATTTCCTTCTCTAAAGGCACGGGCATTGAAAAGCGTATTGTAACTTAGTACAGCCGTGGTCTATGCTGTTTCGCCCCCTCGCTTACTAGCATCTGAATACTCAAAGGTGGAAATATGAATGCTGTGTGTGAAAATGTAGCCGTCTGCAATGTGAAATGAAATCATTATAAGCAGGGTCAGGAAATCTCTTTGCTTGCAGATCTTTAGTTTCTCACTTCCATTTCTTCTTACCTTCATGTATTATTGGATATAAGTAAGCCACAGTTACTTACAATTTCAAAAATTGTTTGAATTCTATTTAAATGAGTGCCTGATAGCCGCAAGCTCTTAGAACGTAGTACTAAGTAGATCAGTAGAGCACCGGAACAGGCCCTTCGGCCCACAATATCAGTGCTGAAAATGATACCAAGACCAATTCTCATCTGCCTGCACATAATCCATATATCCTTCATTCCCTGCATATCCATGTGCCTTTACAAAAGTTCCATAAATGCGTGTCCGCCATTCCTGGCAGCATGTTCCAGGCACTCACCACCTTCTGTGCAAAAATAAAACTTGTCCCACATATATTCCTAAACTTTGTCCCTCACACCTTAAAAGTTATGCCCTCTAGTATTTGCTATTTCCACTTGGAGGAAAAAGGTTCTGACTGTCTGCCCTATCTATGTCTGTCGTGACCCTCTAACCCAGGCATCATTCTGGTAAACCTCCTCTGGATCCTTTCCAAAGCCTTTGCATCCTTCCTGTATTGGGGTGACCAGAACTGAAGCCTAATCAAAGTTATCTGGTTGAGATTAGAACTTTCTCTGTAAGTATTAGGGAATTTAGTACTCCAGAGGGCCTTGGATGTTCAGTCATTGGATATTTTTAAGATAAATTAATTATATTTCTGGTGACAAGGGAGATGGGAGAGTGATTTTGCAAAGAGAATTCTAGCACTGAATGTTTAGTTTTCTACCGTGATTGAAACCTGCTTTCCCGTTTAACTATCAACCGTAACCTTGCAAAGAGAGAGAGTAGATGGTGCTTAACGGGCTGTTCTATCGCATTCCAGTCTGTAAGGAGAACACGCTTTGAACACCTTTAAAGTAGTTACTGATGTCGATTCAGTCCTGGTGGTGAGAAGTAAAGGTAACTAATGTAAATAATGAGCCGCTCTCGATTTAAACACACATTTTCACAAGATTAGCCATTGGATAATTCCTTCATTAGCGTCCAGGTATTCTTTTTCCCTGAACTTATAAGTCACCGCACTTAACGTTCAGCAGTATTGAAGAAGATTTTTGCAGAAAAGCGATTCCCCTACACATTCCAAGTTGTAACAATCACAGTATATTGGAAATTCAATATTTTACACTTTTTATTTGTGAAGTTGTTGCTGCAGATTGCTTCAGAATAGGAAAATATTTCCCTATTATTTCAATATTATCCAAACAGAGTCCTCACTTGTTAAGTGAATCAAGTGCAGCACTCTTAAAAGCTTGCAAATGGAGCTCTCGGCCCGTTCCTCCGACAAATATTGAATTGCAGCTAATGTGTGTAATTTTTAAGATTTACTTTAAAGCAGGTTATCGGCCTTTTAAGAAATAAATAGCCCTTTTGAAATGACAGGTACTGTTTAATTGTCACAAGTGACTATCTGGGCAAGTGAAATTAAATGTCAGGTTTCAACATGGTATGTCAAAGTCTTCCTGCAAAAGCCTTTTTGTGTTCATGCAAGCATCGCCAGGGACAATTAACCCTGTCCGTCGTCTTAAATTGCTAGACTCAATAAAAAGGGAGAAGGGGAGGATAAAAAAAAGGCTTTTGATGCACATTCAGCCGCACGACAGGAAAATGTAAGGAAATCAGATTTGGAGAATGTTTAAAAAAAATCCCATCGGTTCCAAATTGTCAAAAGAAATCAAATGTCATAACAATAATTATTATTTTATAAGTGCAATGCAATATTTCCAAACATCTCGACACTTGTACTTTTCATTTGGGTTACTGAATGATTACAGAGTCTGCCAACATCAATCCTGCAGAGTCTTCTAGGTGTCACCATAATGACAGATTGTTAGAAGCATATTTATACATTATACTGTAATACATTGGGAATAATGTTCCGAAGCCCATGTTCTGACAGAATAATTTCAGATTGGGGGGAATATTGCAGTGTTTAATTATTTCAGAGTGTGGTGTGTAAAGAATAAAATGGATGATTTAGCAGGAAATGTGTTCTAAATTATATTGTTGTAATTGCAACTGTTTCCTTAATAAATCAATTTTAAAGAAAATAGAGAGGGGGGCACCTGGAAAACATTACCAGTTTCTGCCTAAATAGTCGCCTCTGGCTTTAAATATGACGGGTGTGCTGTTGGTTAATTGATGCACTGAACTAAATTGATGCAGTCACAAGGATGCAGTGAAATAAAAACGCAAAAGACTGGAAGTTCTGAAGAGACAGGTTAACATTGTAGGCTACTGGCAAACCCCTGGCAGTGTCCAGCTCTGTTACTATACTTTTTGTTCCACAATTTGCGGTTTTTACTATAATGAATGAAAAAATTATAACTCCCATTCTGAAAAATCTTTAGTTTGCAATTTTCTCCTCCTCAAACTGGAAACTAAATCTACTCTCAAAGCACGGGTGGCCCAGGGCATAAAGGGCTTGTCCCACTTGGCAATTTTTTTGGTGACTGCCAGCGTCGTATCAGAGTCGCCAAAAGATTTTGAACATTTCAAAATCCAGCGGCGACACAAAAATGTTGCGACACTTGAAAAAACACCGCGCGTCAATACGTTACCACGCCGAATCATGCCAAGAATTTTTTGGTGGCCTGATACGTCAGTCAATGATGCCGGCAGTCGCCGAAAAAAATCGCCAAGTGGGACAGGCCTTTAACTGGTAGAGCTACTGCCTCACAGCACCAGAGACCTGGGATCGATCCTGTCCTTGGGTGTTGTCTGTGTGAAGCTTCCTCCAGCTTCCTCCCATATCGCAAAAACATGTTGGTTTGTTGTCTCTATAAATTGTCCCTAGTGTATAGGGAGTGGATGAGAAAGTGGGATAACACAGAACTAGTGTGAACGGGTGATCGATGGTCGGCATGGACTTGGTGGCATGAAGAGCCTGTTTCCATTCTGATTCTCCAAACTAATCTAAAATGAAACTAAGGTAGACACAAAATGCTGGAGTAACGTCTACCTTAATGTGTCTACCTTTGATTTAAACCAGCATCTGCAGTTCTTTCCTACATAAAAAGAAACTAAGTAGAATTAGCATTCAGCAGTTAAATGTGACTTGAATTGTGTCATGTGCTTGTGTGAGCTTTGTCAGCATGTTTGTATATTACAGTTTTAAGATTTATTCTTGAAAACGTATACTTTATTTATGATTCCTGGTATTACTTTGGGTGATTGAAAAGTAAACAAGTGCTGATCGTTTTTTGTGCTGAGAGGATCTTCTAACATTTAGTCACTGCTTGTATTATCTCCTTTTACTCAGTTATATTCAATGATACTTTATTGTCACATGTACCTGGGTACAGTAAAATGCTTTGTTTCACATACAACCCAGTAAAATCATACAGCAGACCTCATGTAGGCAGTACACAAGATTTGCCATATTTCTAGCGCTGACAAAGTTACAAAAGTTCACCAAACAGTTTCTCTGCTGTTCCTCAGGATGTTTTAGTACATTTAGACTATAGTTTAAATGAAAGGCAATAGTAGCATTTTAACCATTTCAGAGGAATGAATTGGAACTGAATTCAGCTTTTTAAAATGCTGTCTGTTTAGATTATTAAGCCAAAGGCAATAATGCCTTACTGTCATTTTCTCATTTCCACACATTCATATCAGCTTGAAAGCCCATACAATTTCTGTTTTTTTTAATTAACGTGAAAGCTTTTCGTAAATCGTCACCAGAAGGGATACATTTTAACTACTGCAAGGGGACAATATCAGGAAGGTTCAAGATTCCATATTACTATAGTAGCTGTATCAACTATTGCCTCTGGCAGCTTGTTCCATATACTCACCACCCGCTGAGTGTTCCTTCCCAGATGGTACCATCCAGATATCACCATCACACACAATAAATGTGGCAACATTTTGTCACCTTTTGACTGAAGGGCAAGTATTTGAGTCACAACATGTAAGTAATGTTAGTAAGATTTTGGCAGAAATGGCATGGTCTTGCTTTTGCAGCAGTCATATATATTTTTATTAAATTGTCCCCTTTTTCATTCTTCTGAATAATCATTAGATCTTCCATGAGGTACGTTTTGAGTCTGAGTTCATTTATTTCAACACTCATTAAAAGTTTTTTGGAGGAATAGGTCTAATGGCAAGATTCTGTTCCTCTTGGGATTTTGAAGTATGGCCTGGTTAGGATCTGTCCAGTGACTAATCGCTCTTGTACAGTTTTCAATTTGGCGCTTGCACTGTGGAAAATCACTGAACTGGCATAATCTGAATTGAAATTTTTTGTTCATTAGGCTTCATCGAGTCCAGTTTTCAGCCGCTGACATTTTGCTGCACCAGTTAGTTGTCTGCTGCCAGATGCGGCTCGGTCATTTTTATTTTCTGATTCTAAACTCATTCTGCCGCTGTGTTTTGTACCAGTTGCCTCTTCAGTTTTATCTCCAAACAAAATGCAAAAAGCTTTTATATTTTGTTATTTCAACGGTTGCCAACATACACCCTCTTGCTTTCCTTTTCCGAGGACTACTTACCTCACGGCACTTGCTAACTTTTTCCTAGTGCCTTTGGAATGCACCCTGAACCTTGGATGACCTGACCGTGGCCAAGTGCTCCGCTTTCATTTGTACAATGATTACACTATTTTTGTCCACACCTATGTTGTTAGCAAGTCGTTGGAATGGGAACTTGTTAAAAACGGCTTCCTTTATAAGTGAATTCTGTTTAATTAGTGCTAAAAACTCAAGACGGTGCTCTGACTCTGGTTAAGTTGCCCTCTCTCTATGACTTTGATGCTGTGTGATCTTGGCTAAGCTGCACCTCTGTGTACTAGCCACTGCAAAGACCCTATGTTTCTGCCTTTGGGGTTTCATATATCCATGTCACAATGACCCGTGCTGTCACAAATACTTATCCACATCTTTACCTTCACTACATGTCCTTACTGCTGCTTTGGGATTCTTATGTGCTGCCGCAGGTACAATTATTACAGCATTTAAAAGGCATTTATACCTCTACCTCTATAGGAAAGGAGTAGATGGCTAAAGGTCTAATGCAGGCAAATGGGATTAGTGTAGAAAGGCATCATGGATGAGTTGTGCTGAGGTGCCCATTTCTATCCTGTATAGCTCTATGAATCAATGACTACCCTTCACAAATTCAAACTCGCCAACATCCATATGGCTTAATTCCTGTCCTTTCCATTTTGATTGGCCCCTATTCCCACTTGTATTTATTTCAAAATCGTGGTACAAATCTCCATCTTTCCCTTGTCGGTCCCTGTATACTATTTCAATGACTCATGCCTCTTCTGTTTGCACAGGAGAACTTTGCAAAGTTGAATGGGCTGGGGGCAATATTTTAACCTAGGCGGACGGTGGTTGGTCCATCTGGTTTTAATCGTTATTTCAAGGTGATGGTTACGATGCAGTTGTGAAGAAAGTAGCAGTGAATTACAGTGAATGGGCAACCGTGTGGCAGATGAAGTTGAGGTGCAGATTTCCAATGTGTCCAACTGAAATGCAAGTGGTGTGGTTGTGTTAGTGAGTGGATGGCTGGCTGTCCAAATGGTCACTCAGATGAGGGCACTGTCATGGCCCCAATAAATACATATTGTGATATGTAATTGAACATTGACATTTTATATAGTTGTGAAATGTTAAAGCTGCACCGGACGGATGCCCAGTGTCTCCTGTTTGCTTGACTTTTTTTAATTTAGAACTGTGAAGTGGTTTTGTGATAATTTTGCCCAAGTCTGAAATGGCAGCAGGCATCTGAAATGACAGCTGATGACTGAAATGATAGTAGACGTCTGAAATGATAGCAGGCGATAGAAAGCTGTACAAAACGTATTGAAATGATTTGCAGTGGATTGCTAGAAAATTGCTTCGGAGTAATTTTTGAGCCCTGCAGTCAATTTAACTGTCTTAATGCAGGACTAGTTGCTTAACTAATAATATCCCCATTCCTTTAAGGCAAGCAGTTGAGAGAAATCAGTTCCCACTGTGTGATGGTTTTGGGTATTTCCGTTTCCTGTGTAAAACTTTCTCGGTGGTTTTAGCTTTGTTGGCTAAAATTAATAACCAATCTTTTTGCTACGTTTCATCAGGTCAGCAACTGCAATCTCTATCGCCTTGGAAAAAAGAAAGGTCTTCCTAGTCGAATGGTCGTCTCAATATTTGACCCACCCGTTAATTGGCTCCCTCCTGGCTATGTGGTAAATCAGGACAAATACATTGCAGACAAGAGCGAAATGAAAGACATGGTAAGCGTAACCTACTTTTGATAAAGGAGGTGGATAAAGCACTTCTTTAAAAAGAAAATGATCTGTCCAGGTTAGGGGGCCTCCCAGATCCATGTTAATATGAAGTAATATTTTCCACATTTACTTTAAAACAACTTATTTGAATCTGCACCAGTGCCTGAATCCACAATGGACAGTAAACATTTTGTTGCTGAGCAACATTTTGGCAATATCTTCATCTGCAAGTTTGAGAGCTTTCTGTTGATAAGTATTAGTAATTGCAGAAATGGTTACATTTGCTTGTACAAGGCTCTAGTGAAACCATACCTCGAGTACAATGCAATTTTCGTCGCCTTACCAATGGATAATATAAATGTTCCTTAGAATAGAATTCTTGAAAAAAAATTGGTTGACCAAATAGAAATCTGAAAGAAAAGGGGGAACTTCCAAATCTTTCTTTTCCCCAATTCCCATGTCTCTTTCATGTGACAGCTCCCTCCTGCACTCCACTCTCCCAATATGGAATAAGTGGAGGAAGTAGTCCCTGTGCAGAGAAAACATTGCAGCAATAGGCCCTGGTGCAAAACATGTCCAGCTGGTTTTAACTCCTGTTCCAGTGCCGAAAAACGTTTTACAGGTGTTTACATAGCATCTGAGTTCCACCCAAAGCTGGTTTCAATTTATACCCTGCCCACAAAAACAACGTACATTCATGTAGAATATATTTAACATTATAACAATTCAATTCAATTCAACTTTAATGTCATTGCACAGATACAAGTATGGGTACAACGAAATGCAGTTTAGCGTCAGTTCGTAGTAATAGCAATATATAAATAGATACAGAATGCAGACAATGTGGACGGAGAGACTGGAGAAATCTATCGGCGGGACTCCTAGTTCAGCAGTGAGATGGTGTTGTTATAGAAGCTATTCCTCATCCTACTAGTGCGGGACCTGAGGCTCCTGTACCACCTCCCTGATGGTAGGAGGGCAAACAGTCCATGGTTAGGGAGGGAGGGGTCTTTGATGATCTTCGCGACCCGTCTCAGACACTGTTTTTGGTGGAGGGCATCCATGGCAGGGAGCAGGGCACCGATGATGTACTGGGCGGTTTTCACCACCCGTTGTAGTGCCTTCCTGTCTGCTACGGTGCAACTGCTGTGCCATACCGTAAAGCAGGTGGTCAGGATGCTTTCGATGGTACAGTGGTAAAAGTTGGTCAGGATCTGGGGGGACAGGTGGGCTTTTTTGAGCCTCCTCAGGAAGTAAAGACGCTGCTGCGCCTTTTTGATCAGCTGGTGGTGTTGAGGGACCAGGACAGATCCTCCGAGATGTGTACCCCGAGGAATTTGTAGTTGGAGACCCGCTCCACCTCAGTCCCGTTTATATGGATGGGGGTGTATCTACCCCCTCTGTTCTTTCTGAAGTCGACAATGATTTCCTTCATCTTCTGGGAGTTAAGGACGAGGTTATTGTTGGCACATCAGGTTGTCAGGTGCTGGACCTCCTCCCCGTAGGCTGACTCGTCGTTGTCGCTGATCAGTCCTACCACCGTGGTGTCGTCGGCAAATTTTATGATGGCGTTGGAGCCATGCCTTGGGATGCAGTCATGGGTGAAGAGGGAGAAGAGGAGAGGGCTGAGCACACAGCCCTGTGGCACGCCGGTGTTCAGTGTTATAGTGGAGGAGGTGAGGTTGTTGACCCTAACAGACTGATCTGTTAGTGAGGAAATCCAGTGTCCAATTGCAGAGGGAAGTGGAGTCCCATGATGTTCATAATAGTTACTGACCTCTATTTTTATAGAGGTTTTCCACGCTTACCTAAGTCACTTGCCATGCAATGAAAGGGGTTTTGGATGAAAGGTTAGACCAGCGAATCTGAATGGGTTTACTTGGATAAGAGAAACTTGAGAGAAGTACTGAAGCAGGTGTTCAAAATATTAATTGGTTTGGATATGAAGTGAGAGTCTTTGCATTAGCAGCGGGCTTAGGTTTAACACGATTGGCAAAAGATACAGGTTTCTTTATATTGTGGAGATACCGTGTGGCCCACTGAGTCCACGCTGAGCAACAATCACCTCGTATATTAGAGCTATCCTACACTCTTGGGACAATTTACAGTTTACAAGGAGGCGGCACGATGGTGCAGCAGTTGAGTTGCGGGCTTACAGCACCAGAGACATGGATACTATCCTGATTGCGGTGCTGTCTGTACGGAGTTTGACTTTCTCCCTGTGACTTTCGTGGATTTTCTCTGGGATCTTCGGTTTCCTCCCACACCCCAAAGATGTACAGGTTTGTAGCTTAATTGGATTCAACAAACTGTAAATTGTTCCTGGTTTGTGCAGGGTAGTGTTAATGTGTGGGGATCGCTGGTCGGCGCAGACTCGGTGGGTCTAAAGGCCTGTTTCCACGCTGTATCTCTAAACTAAACTAAACTAAGTCAATTAAGCTACAAACTTGTATGTCTTTCAAGTGTGGGAGGAATCCAGAGCACCCGGAGAAAACCCACCCAGTCACATGGAGAATATGCAAATTCGTACAGACAGCACCTGTAGTGAGGATCTGACCCGGGTCTCTGGTGCTGTAAGGCAGCAAATCTGCCACTGTGTCGCCCAGACATAAGGAAAACATACCTACTTGTAACAAAGTAACAGGCCAATCTGCCCATAATACATCCCTAATGAGCAACCCCATTTCTCAGCAAAACACAAAGTTCTGGAGGAACTCAGAGTCAGGTAGCAATGGTGGAGGGAATTGGACAGTCAATGTTTCAGGTTAGGACCCTCCTTCAGGCCCAAAGTTCCGAGCTGACACGAAATGTCACCCATTGATTTCACCGTCCAAATGCTGCCAGGCCTGCTGAATTCTCCAGCACTATGTGTGTTTGTTCCAGATTCCAACACCTGCAGAATCCTGTTCCTTCTCTAATTCCCTTGTATCCCTGTAGCTTATATTTTCTCTCTCTCACATGTCCATCAACACTCCTTTCATTCATTTTGCAGTAAACCTATTCTAAGACATAATTTAGCCAATTAACCAACCAGTACAACTATAGAATGTGGGAGGAAATTTGAGCACATCTATTAGATACAGAGAGGAAACTATTAGATACTATTAGAGTGAATGTGCAAACTCCAAACTGACAACACCAGAGATTGAAATTGAACCCTGGGTCCCTAGAGCTCGGCAACCTAGATTGCTCTGCCTGAAAGTGTGGTGATTGCAGATTAATTTTCGATTTTAAAGATAATTGTATAAATATCAGAAGGTAGAAGTATTTACAGTGCATTCAGAAAGTATTCAGACCCCTTCACTTTTTTCCACATTTTGTTACGTTACAGCCTTATTTTTAAATGGATTTGATTATTTTTTTTATGAATCATCGATCTATAATCAGTACTCCAGAATGAAGAAGCGAAAACAGGTGTTTCGAAATATTTGCAAAGTAATTCAAAATAAATAAATGAAATTTTTACATAAGTATTCCGACCCTTTGCTATGACATTCGAAATTGAGCTTAGGTTCATCCTGTTTCCATTGATTATCCTTGAGATGTTTCTACAACTTGATTGGAGTCCACCAGTGGTAAATTAAATTGATTGGAAATGATTTGGAACGGCACACACCTGTCTATATAAGGTCCCACAATGCATGCCAGAGCAAAAATCAAGCCATGAAGACGAAGGAATTGTCCGTAGACCTCCGAGACAGGATTGTGTTGAGACGCAGATCCGGGGAAGGGCATAAAACAATTTCTGCAGCATTGCAGGTCCCGAAGAGCACAGTGACCTCCATCATTCTTAAATGAAAGAACTTTGGAACCACCAGGACTCTTCATAGAGATGGCCGCCTGGCCAAACTGAGCAATCGGGGGAGAAGGGCCTTGGTCATGGAGGCAACCAAAAACCCGATGGTCACTCTGACAGAGCTCCAGAGTTCCTCTGTAAAGATGGGAGAACTTTCCAGAAGGACAACTATATCTGCAGCACTCCACCAAGCAGGCCTTTATGGTAGAGTGGCCAGACGGAAGCCACTCCTCAGTAAAAGGCACATGACAGCCTGCTTGCATGAAAAACAAGATTTTCTGGTCTGATGAAACCAAGATTGAACTCTTTGGCCTGAATGCCAAGCGTCACGTCTGGAGGAAACCAGGCACAGCTCATCATCTGGCCAATATCATACCCATGGTAAAGCATGGTGGTGGCAGCATTGTGCTGTGGGGATGTTTTTCAGTGGCAGGAACTGGGAGACTAGTCAGGATTGAGGGAAAGATGAATGGAGCAAAGTACAGAGAGATGCTTGATGCAAACCTGCTCCGGAGCGTTCTGGACCTCAGACTGGGGCGGAGGGTCACCTTCCAACAGGGCAACGACCCTAAGCACACAGCCAAGACTACGCAGGAGTGACTTTGTGACAAGTCTGTGAATGTCCTTGAGTGGCCCAGCCAGAGCCCGGACTTGAACCCGATCGAGCATTTTTTAGAGGAACCTGAAAATAGCTGTGCATCGATGCTCCCCATCCAACCTGACAGAGCTTGAGGATCTGCAGAGAAGAATGGGAGAAATTGCCCAAATACAGGTGTGCCAAGCTTGTAGCGTCATACCCAAGATGTCGAGGCTGTAATCGCTGCCAAAGGTGCCTCATCAAGGGTCTGAATACTTGTGTAAATGTGATATTCCAGTTATTTATTTTTAATTACTTTGCAAAAATTTCTAAACACATGTTTTCACTCTTATTATGGGGTATTGTGTGTAGATTGATAAAATAAAATAATTTAATCCATTTTAGAATAAGGCTATAACGTAACAAAATGTGGAAAAAGTGAAGGGGTCTGAATACTTTCTGAATGCATTGTATGTGGCTGTGGGGAAAGAATGTTGGAATGTGACTGTTTGCCCTGCAAAACAATGGAATGAGATGAACCAAATATCCTTCTGTGCTGTAAAATTCTGATTCTTATCCATATCATTAGCCTATTCTTTAGGCTCTTTGTTAACCTAATCTACTTGTATCCAACTCGTATACAATTTTATTGCTCTCATGCTGCCTCGCTAACTCCCTTCTGGCCAGCATATTTTTGCAGATAAACACAGCTTGGAAATTCTCTTTGCAAATCTTTCAACCGTTTAATCTCCCTCTACCTCGTGTTCTGCTGCTCTTTCCCCCATCCCACTCCCTGTGTTAGTTGTGTCTGGCTTAGATTCATAGTCATACTGCACGTAATCCAGCCCTTTGGCCCAACAAGCCATGTCGACCAAGATGTCCCATCGAGGCTAGTTCCACCTGCCTGTGTGACATAGCTGCCAGGGAACAAATAACAATTCTGCCTAACAATATTATTTTTGCTTCAGGCTGAATCAGGGCAAGTGGCTAATGGTGATCCCTATGATGATGATGATGAAGAAGATGAAGATGATGACGATGATGATGATGATGACGATGATGACGAAGAGGATGATGACCCCGATTTCCCTGAAGATCTGTTGTGGACAGCACAGAAGGAGGAAGCAGAATACGATGATGACTTCTCAGAGTACGATCAAGAGCATATAAAGTTCATCGACAATATGCTAATGGGGTCTGGGGCATTTGGGAAGAAGATCTCTCTGCCTGCTTTCCCGCCTGCTGATCCAACCTTTGAATGGAAGCCTCCGAAAAAAGCTGCCACAGGAAACGGCCATCCTTTCTCTGGCGATGAGTTTGACTACAGCTCGTGGGACGCCATGTGCTACCTGGACCCCAGCAAGGCCACTGATGAAGATGATTTTGTGGTGGGTTTCTGGAACCCCTCCGAAGAGAATGGTGGCGTTGACACGGGCAAGCAGAGCATTTCTTATGACTTGCACACGGAGCAATGCATAGCAGACAAGAGCATTGCTGATTGTGTGGAGGCTTTACTGGGCTGTTACCTGACCAGCTGTGGTGAGAGAGCTGCCCAGCTTTTCCTCTGCTCACTGGGTTTGAAAGTCCTTCCAGCAGAAGGGAAGCTGGGCGATGAGAGAAAATGGCCGCCAGAGGAGCAGGGCACCTTTAATTTGAATGATAAGCCAGGAGGGATTAAAATTGTTTCTTTGTCCCACTTGAAATCTCCCTGCAAAGGTCAGGAATATGGACACCTTCAGATTCCCCCAAGATGCATGTTTGACCACCCGGATGCCGACAGAACGCTGGGCCACCTAATATCGGGTTATGAAAACTTTGAAAAGAAAATAAACTACAGATTCAAAAACAAGGCCTACCTTTTGCAGGCATTTACTCATGCCTCCTACCACTACAATACAATCACAGGTAAAAGGTTCTGCTACTTATTCTCTACCGATTTTTACCATTACTGTATACATTTACTGCGCTGGGGTGGAGGTGTATAGGGTTGTTAAGGAACCAGTGAAGGAGTCCGATGAATGGTTCAATAAAACAGCACCTATCCTTCTCTCCAGAGATGTTGCGTGACCCACTGAGTTACTCCAGCATTCTGCGAAACGTCACCTATCCATGTTCTCCACAAATGTTGCCTAACCCACTGAGTTACTCCAGCACTTTGTGTCTATCTTCAGTGAAGGACATAAGGTCATAAGGATTAGGAGTAGAATTAGGCCATTCGGCCCATAAAGTCTACTCCATTCAATAATGGCTGATCTATCTCTCCCTCCTAGCCCCATTCTCCTGCCTTCTTCCCATAACCTCTGACATGCGTATTAATCAAGACTCCATCTATCGTTGCCTTAAAAATATCCACTAACTTGGCTTCTACAGCCTTCGGTGGCAAATAATTCCACAGATTAACCACCCTCTGACTAAAGAATAGTTCAGTGGAGACACAAGGGCCTGCAGATGTTGGAACTTCAGTCTGAAGAAGGGTCCCAACCCAAAATGTCATCTATTTATTTCTCTTCATAGATGCTGGTGACTCTGGTCCTTGTGTTTTGTTCAAGGGCATAGTTCATATCTTGGGGATTTAGAGCCAGTTGTCGGCTGGCGATATTGAAACCTGGCCCAATGCTCATAGGCAAGGTCTAAAAGCAGTAAATAAAGTTAGACGGCATTTGGTTTATTTGCAATGGGAATCTCGCTTCCTCTCACCTCCTCTGTACACAATGGGAAAAGGTAGATCAGTTGATCATGAATTGTTCTCTCACCTACACCATGAGCATGGTGATTGATTGAATATTTTCAAATGTGTCAAACATTTTAGCTACAGAAACCTGTTTTGACATTGATATATTTTTTTAAGCCTGTCGTACAATCATACTCATAGAAATAGGCTCTGACTCACCGCGTCCAGCACGTCTACCAACTGCGGAACCGTGCTACCTCTTTGTTCCACCCATGTGTTGTGATATTTAATTGATTTTCTTCACCTGCGTTATTTTTCTTCTAACTTAAACACGTTTAAATGTTTGTTTTTTTCAGATTGTTACCAGCGGTTGGAATTCCTTGGAGATGCAATTTTGGACTACCTCATTACCAAGCACCTTTACGAAGATCCCCGGCAGCATTCCCCTGGAGTGTTGACAGACCTGCGTTCAGCTCTTGTGAACAACACCATCTTCGCTTCTTTAGCTGTGAAATACGACTACCACAAGTACTTTAAAGCCATCTCGCCTGAGTTGTTCCATGTTATAGACGACTTTGTTCAGTTCCAGTTAGAAAAGAATGAAATGCAAGGAATGGACTCCGAGGTTAGTACTTACATTCTGTGTCATGTGCAACTGCTATATTGAGAACTGCGGCCCCTGGGGAGAAAGGTTTTCAGGATTGTTTTGAAAAAGCACAACTTAGTAAAACATAGCCAGGCAACGCCAAAAGTCTAAGCGCAATGTGCTGAGGAACTTAGCAGCTCAGGCAGCACCTGGGGAGGGAAATGGACAGAGGTGTTTTGGGCCGGGATCCTTCACAAAATGGCCGTTTCTTTTAAGTCGCCTATTTCCTTCGCTCCATAGATGCTGCCACACCCGCTGAGTTTCTCCAGCAATTTTGTCTACCTTTGGGAGGGGGGGAAAAAAGCTTTTTGGCTGATGCGAGTTAAGCGGAATAATCTGTGTACAAATCACCTGGTGTACGGGGCATTGTGGCATTGTGATCCTTGGTCTCGACCCGAAACGTCGCCTATTTCCTCGCTCCATAGATGAGTTTCTCCAGCATTTTTGTCTACCTAGGCAGATATGATGGTGGCTTTTAAGAGGCTTTTGGATTGGCATCTTATTATTGCGGGGAATGGAGAGATAAGGATAATATCTTTATATATTATAGTTTAACTTGGTCAAGAGTGTATAACTGTCATGTACTGAAAATGGAAAAATGAAATTCCGATTGCAACCGCATAACACAGATCTGTAAACACAGTACTCATAGAAAGCATAATAAACAAAAATAAAACAATACATTTAAAAAACACAATAATAGTGCGCAAAATAGTCCAAAGCCCCGAGTGCAGCCAAGACAATTTGCAGTTCATAGTGTAGTTGCAGCTGGTAATGTTCAAGAACCAGGCGGTTGGTTGTTGGGAAGAAGCTTTTCCTGAATCTGAAGGGCACAGTTTTCAGACTCCTGTATCTTCTTCCTGATGGAAGGAGAGAAATAAACTTGGTGTCCTGTTCAGCATGGACATTGTGGGCCAAAGGGCCGATTCCTCTGCTGTACTTCTTAAGTTCAGAAGTGATAAGAGCAGAATTAGGCCATTCGGCCCATCAAGGCTACTCCGCCATTCAATCATGGCCGATCTAGCTTCCCCTCTATCTTCCATTCTCCTGCCTTCTCTCCGTAACTTATGTTCTAAATGGTCTATATTCCAAATTACTGATTATTCTTTGGTGGAACGGTTGTCTCTGAAGCTAATCCCATAGAGTGGATCAAATTTATGATTTAATATCTGCTGCTTCCTTGTTGTAGGCTACTTTGCCCATCAAAAATCAGTAATTCTCAATTTGTATGGTTATATTTATTCATTCTTGGAATCACGATGTCATTCTCCTCCGTAATTCCCTTGAATTGAGCAGTTCAAGAGTTTGCCAAAGTGGTCACATTAAAAGGGCATGGCTGACAGATATCCTGAAGTGCAGCAGTAAACCAGAGGGCATGATGGCAATCTGACCACAGATACTAATCTTATATTCCAGCTTTATTTACTTAGTTAAATTGGAATTCCAAGATGCTTGGGTGAGATGTGAACTTGTATCCACATCTCTGGATACTGATCACTCTACCTTAATTGATTAAGTGACAATAAACGCGAACTTGAACTTACATATCCATTCTGGGTCTGAAGAAGGGTCTCAACCCAAAATGTTACCAACCCTTTTTCTCCAGAGATGCTGTCTGACCCACTGAGTTACAACAGCTTTTTGTGTCTATCTTCGGTTTAAACCAGCGTCTGCAGTTCCTTCCTACACATATCCATTCTCATGCCTACCTTCATCATAGTGCATTTGTGCTGTTGATTATATTGCTTTAATGGCCTTTCTTCAATTAATATGGTTTATGGTTCATAGGACTGGCAGTGAAAAACAAAAACATTGATGGGTTGCAGCCCTTCAGAAATAGGCAGCATGAGGGTCAGGGGTCCAGCTGTCTGTTGTCGAGAGAATCAATTGCGTAATGCTTGTTTGGTTCACTCAGAGTTATGGAATTGAAAAAATACTCCAATTGCCTCCCCACCCCTAGCTGGGTGTGAACATGGACAGTTTCCAGTTTGTTTTGTAACAGGCTGGAAATTGAAACCGGCAGTTTCATTTCATCTACAGCTCTGGAGAGCTGCACTCCAGAATTAGCTGATCCAATGCAGCTACAACGCTGGCATCGATCTGACAAGATGGAAAGTTGCCCAGGTGTGTCCTGTTCTCAAAGAGCAGAACAAATCCGTTCTGGCTAAGTACCACCCAGCCAGTCATAACATAAACAGGTCCTTCGGTCCACCGTGTCCATGCCGAACATGATGCCAAGTTAAACTAATCTCTGCCTGCACGTGATCCGTATCCCTCCATTCCCTGCATGTTCATGTGCCGATCCAAGTCTACCCTTAATCATCACCAAAGCAATAGAAGCTGTCATTGACAATGCTATCATGTGGCCAGTTTGGATTTCAGCTCCAGGCCTCATTACAGCCCTGGTCCAAAAGGAAACCCAAAGACAATGGCCATCTCGAACAAGAAGTAAAACCATCTGCGGCTTTCCTGAAATTGGAGAGTTCAACTTTCATGCCATTAGGTTGTGGGCTACCCAAGGAGAACATGGGATGCTGTTCTTCAAGTTTTACATATGGCCTCATTCTGATGGTGGAAAATACTGAGGACAGACATGTTAATACGGGATTAGGAAGGGGAATTAAAATGGCTAGCAACCGGATGCATCAGTTGGCCCTGGCGGGTGGAGTGCAGATGTTCGACAAAGAAGGCATCTTTTGACAGAGAGGATTTGAAGTCCGATAAACAGGTTTGGGAGAAATTGATCCATCATGTCATTGAATTTTTACGTACAATGAATAGCATGTGGACAAAGAGTAGGCAATTAACAGAAATAAATAGTCAACTGTCCAAGGCACAAAAGGCTGCCATTACTTTTGCAATTGAATGAACCAAGAAAGAAATTCAACCATTCAACCAAGAGTCCAAATGTGAATTGTTTGGCTGACCTGCAACGTCTTCTTGAGGAGAAATAATTTTGACTGGGCGATCAGCATTGTATTTAGCTCTGAGTGTGAATTCCAAGTCAAAACCTTCAATTAAATGGGAATAAGTGACTAATTAAAACTCTTCATTGGACAATTGTTCCCGTTCCTACGCACAAAGTTACTCATCTATCTGGAATGCCTAACATAATTTTGTTTTGTTTTCTTAAAAGCTAAGAAGATCTGAAGAGGATGAAGAAAAAGAAGAAGATATTGAAGTTCCCAAGGCCATGGGGGATATCTTTGAATCTCTCGCTGGAGCCATCTATATGGACAGCAGGATGTCCTTGGAGACGGTTTGGCAGGTGTACTACCCCATGATGAGACCCCTAATAGGTAATTCCTTCTTATTGACATCCTCCTGTCATCGTCATGGTTGCTTCAGCTTCAACACTAATGCTTCTTATTGCGTTTCACCTTTCAGAGAAGTTTTCAGCGAATGTACCACGCTCTCCTGTTCGTGAGTTGTTGGAAATGGAGCCAGAGACGGCCAAATTTAGGTAAGGAGTTGGAAAGATGACGCACGCCATGAAATTGTGCACTAAACAGTGAGACTGATGTATCGCATGTCAGTATCTAAGTGATGAGTCTGGAGATGTAAGGAACTGCAGATGCTGGAATCTTGAGTAAAACACACTGTGCTAGAGTGAGTGGAATTCATTGCCACAGACGGCCGTGGATGCCATGGTTATGGATATTTTTCAGGTGGAGATTGACAGATTCTTGATTAGTATAGGTGTCTGGGGTTATGGGGAGATGGCAGGAGAATTTGGTTGGGAGATGGATCAGTCATGATTGAATAGCGGAATAGATTTGATGGGCTGAATGGCCTAATTCTGCTCCTACAACATATGAACTCAGCAGGTCACGCAGCATCTGTCAGAAGTAGGGTCACAACCCGAAACATTGCCTATCCATTCCCTCCACAGATGCTGCCTGACCTGTTGAGTTGATCCAGCGCTTTGTGTTTCACTAAGCGAAGAATCTGATTGACCACATCTGTCAAGAGGATACAAAACACCCAATTATATAATCTTACGCATTGATTTTTTATTTTTATCGCACTTTTTCATCTCCAAAGACAGTTGGAGCTACAGACAAATTCAAACACATTTAAAAAATCATCTTAGGAAGTTTTGGACTCGACTCAAATGGAAAAATATGAACAGCTAGAAGAAAGGGTGCTTCAGGATTCATAGAGGACGTTAATGTCATTTCTGTACGGCCTCTGAATACAGAGAACATAAAACACAGGAACAGGTTCTTCGGCCCACAATATCTTAACCGAATATGATGCCAAGATAAACTAATCTCCTCTGCCTGAACGTGATCTATAATCCCTCCATTCCCTGCATATCCATATGCCTATCTAAAACCCTCTTAAACACTATTGTATATTTGCCTCCACCACCACCCCTGGCAGCACCTTCCAGGCACCCACCATCCTCCGTTAAAAACACTTGGGGCCCCCTTAAACCTTAAAGCTATGCCCTCTAGTCTGATATTTCCACCCTGGAGGAAAAAAAAGTTCTGAAATACAAAGAATATAAGCTGATAATGTATATTAACCTGTGATTTGTTCAGTCTTCTTCCATTATGAATAGCAACGGATAAGGTTCTGAGTTGAGCATCAGGAATGGGATGTTGAAAAAAATTAAAGGTGCTTCCCATTTGAAATGAGAAAATTAACCATCAATTTATTGGTGATTCTGCTCTTCATATACATTCTTCCTATTTTAATATTAATTAATCCGGTACCCGGTAAGGATTCTACTTGTGGACAAATTGGTAAGAAGTGACCACCTTTAAAATAGCAAAAAAATATTATTTCAGCCGAGGGTGAACAGAATGTGGAATGTTCTGCTGTAATCTTTGACTAAAATAGGATGTGCTGTTTAAGAGCTGACAAGCAAGGGAATGAGATGAAATTTGAGAGCGCGTGGAAACAATTAATGGGACAGACCCAATATGCCAAAGGGCTGATGTGTGATCCTGATTACATGCGTAAATTGAATGGTATCTTTCACGAAACAAAAATAAACCACTTGAGGTTAGAGTTACTCAACAGCCAGGCAATGAATATTTAAAATAAAGGTCAAGGTGGTGTTTCAGCCACATTCCAGTCCTTCTCTCCGATGTCTTTAGTCCAGTTCTGTGTTTCAGTTTTTATTTCAAATTTCCAGCCTTTAATTTTCTCCAGCTTCACAGCATGAAGGGACTACTTAGTCAGAAGTCTGAATATATTCTCCAAATGATCAATGTTTCCTGGAGGTAGACAAAAATGCTGGAGAAACTCCAGGAAAATTGTTTAAAAAGGAACTGCAGATGCTGGAAAATCTAAGGTAGACAAAAGTGCTGGAGAAACTCAGCGGGTGAGGCAGCATCTATGGAGCGAAGGGTCTCGACCCGAAACGTCACTTATTTTCGCTCCATTGATGCTGCCTCACCCACTGAGTTTCTCCAGCATTTTTGTCTACCTTTGATTTTCCAACATCTGCAGTTCCTTCTTAAACAATTTTTTCTGGAGTATCAGAGACCCGATAGAAGTAGATAAAATGATGGGAAGCATAAATAGGGTCAACAATCAGAACCCTTTTCTCAGGGTGGAAATGTCAACGCTGAGCAAACATGGTTTTAAAGTGAGAGGGGTAAAGTTTAAAGGAGGTGTGCAGGGCAAGTTTTTTGTACACAGCGTGGTGGGAGCCTGGAACACACTGCTGGGGTGGTAGTGAAGGAAGATGCAATTGAAGAGGCTTTTAGATAGACGCATGGGTATGTACGGGATGGATAAATATGGATCATTTGCAGGCAGAGCAGATTAATGTAACTTGACTTAGAAACATAGAAAATAGGTGCAGGAGTAGGCCATTCGGCCCTTCGAGCCTGCACCGCCATTCGATATGATCATGGCTGATCATCCAACTCAGTATCCCGTACCTGCCTTCTCTCCGTACCCCCTGATGCCTTTAGCCACAAGGGCCACATCTAACTCCCTCTTAAATATAACCAATGAACTGGCCTCAACTACCTTCTGTGGCGGAGAATTCCAGATATTCACCACTCTCTGTGTGAAAAATGTTTTCTCATCTCGGTCCTAAAAGATTTCCCCCTTATCCTTAAACTGTGGATAAAATCCTTGTCCTGGACTTCCCCAACATCGGGAACAATCTTCCTGCATCTAGCCTGTCCAACCCCTTAAGAATTTTGTAAGTTTCTATAAGATCCCCCCTCAATCTTCTAAATTCTAGCGAGTACAAGCCGAGTCTATCCAGTCTTTCTTGATATGAAAGTCCTGACATTCCAGGAATCAGTCTGGTGAACCTTCTCTGTACTCTCTCTATGGCAAGAATGTATTTCCGCAGATTTGGAGACCAAAACTGTACGCAATACTCCAAGTGTGGTCTCACCAAGACCCTGTACAACTGCAGTAGAACCTCCCTGCTCCTATACTCAAATCCTTTTGCAATGAATGCTAACATACCATTCGCTTTCTTCACTGCCTGCTGCACCTGCATGCCTACTTTCAATGACAGGTGTACCATGACACCCAGGTCTCGTTGCATCTCCCCTTTTCCTAATCGGCCACCATAACCTCACATTATCCACATGATACTGCATCTGCCATGCATTTGCCCACTCACCCAGCCTATCAAAGTCACCTTGCAGCCTCCTAACATCCTCCTCACAGCTAACACTGCCCCCCAGCTTCGTGTCATCCGCAAACTTGGAGATGTTGCATTCAATTCCCTCGTCCAAATCATTAATATATATTGTAAATAGCTGGAGTCCCAGCACTGAGCCTTGCGGCACCCCGCTAGTCACTGCCTGCCATCCTGAAAAGGACCCGTTCACTCCTACTCTTTGCTTCCTGTCTGCCAGCCAGTTCTCTATCCACATCAATACTGAACCGCCAATACCGTGTGCTTTAAGTTTGTATACTAATCTCCTGTGTGGGACCTTGTTGAAAGCCTTCTGAAAGTGCAGATATAACACATCCGCTGGATCTCCCTTATCCACTCTACTAGTTACATCCTCAAAAAATTCAATAAGATTCGTCAGACATGATTTACCTTTCGTAAATCCATGCTGACTTTGTCCAATGATTTCACCACTTTCCAAATGTGCTGCTATCCCATCTTTAATAACTGACTCTAGCAGTTTCCCCACTACCGATGTTAGACTAACTGGTCTGTAATTCCCTGTTTTATCTCTCCCTCCCTTTTTAAAAAGTGGGGTTACATTAGCTACCCTCCAATCCTCAGGAAATACTCCAGAATCTAAAGAGTTTTGAAAAATTATCACTAAGGCATCCACTATTTCTGGGGCTACTTCCTTAAGTACCCTGGGATGCAGCCTATCTGGCCCTGGGGATTTATCGGCCTTTAATCCATTCAATTTACCTAACACCACTTCCTGGCTAACCTGGATTTCACTCAGTTCCTCCATTTCATTTGACCCGTGATCCACTGCTATTTCCGGCAGATTATTTATGTCTTCCTTAGTGAAGACAGAACTAAAGTTGTTATTCAATTGGTCTGCCATGTCCTTGTTCCCCATGATCAATTCACCTGTTTCTGCCTGCAAGGGACCTACATTTGTTTTAACTGATCTTTGTCTCTTCACATATCGATAAAAACTTTTGCAGTCAGTTTTTATGTTCCATGCCAGTTTTCTTTCATAGTCCATTTTCCCTTTCCTAATTAAGCCCTTTGTCCTCCTCCGTTGTACTCTTAATTTCTCCCTGTCCTCTGGTCGCTTGCTTTCTCTGGCTAATTTGTATGCTTCATCTTTTGTTTTTATACTATCCCTGATTTCCCTTGATATCCACGGATACACTACCTTCCCTGATTTATTCTTTTGCCAAACTGGGATGAACAATTGTTGTAGTTCATCCATGCAGTCTTTAAATGTCTTCCATTGCATATCCACCGTCAACCCTTCAAGAATCAATTGCCAGTCGCTTTGCCAATTCACATATCATACCCGCAAAGTTACCTTTCTTTAAGACATCATGTTTAGCACGGACATTGTGAGCTGAAAAACAAACAATAATAGCCCTTGTAGTTCAGAGCTTATTTGGAGGTTGAGTGGTAGTGTTTAATAACCGAATGGTTGTGGGGAAGCAGCTGTTCCTGAACCTGGATGTTACAGTTTTCAGGTTCCTGTACCACCTTCTCAACGGCAGGGGTGAAATGAGTGTGTGGCAAAGGTGGTGTGGGTCTGTGATTATGCTGATTAAACTAGTTCAATAGACAATAGGTGCAGGAGGAGGCCATTTGGCACTTCGAGCCAGCACCACCAATGTGATCATGGCTGATCATCCCCAATCAGTACCCCATTCCTGCCTTCTCCCCATATCCCCCGACTCCGGTATTTTTAAGAGCTCTATCTAGCTCTCTCTTGAAAGTATCCAGAGAACCGGCCTCCACCGCCCTCTGAGGAAGAGAATTCCACAGACTCGCCACTCTCTGTGAGAATAGCTGCTGACCTTTCCTTGGGGCAGGGACGTCTAAACTACATGGCATGGGATTAAGGTAAGAGGGCAAAAGTTTAAAAGGGACATGAGAAGCACACATAGTGGTGTATATATGGAGCGCGTTGCCAGCGGAAGCAGTGGAGTTGAAGATTTGGAGAGATCGATGGATGTGAAAGGTTTGGTGGGATGTGGGACTAGCATGGTTAGGCAACTAGGTCATTGGTGAGTTGGGCTGAAGGCTGTGTTTCTGTCCTGTACAGTTGCGTGACACATCTCCAGAGGCCAAGACAGCAATACAAGCTCAAATCCCATCACAATAACTGGGGAAACTTCATGTTTGAGAAATGCCTTTTATAAATACTTATACAGAGTTTTATTTACATTACGAATAAACAACCATATCCTGTGATCAAATGTTTTGTTTTTTTTAAACAAGAAATAGTTGAACAGCACCACAGACTTGGACCAAGCTGAAAAGGTTACAGAGACGATTTACGAGGATGTTTCCAGGACTAGAGGGTGTGAGCTATAGGGAGAGGTTGAGTTGGCTGGGACTCTATTCCTTGGAGCGCAGTAGGATGATGGGTGATTTTGTAGCAGTGTATAAAATCAGGAGAGGAATATATCCGGTAGATGCACAGAGCCGTGCCCAGAGTAGGTGAATCGAGGACCAGAGGGCATAGGTTTAAGGTGTAGGGGAAACGATTTAATAGGAATCCGAGGGGTAACATTTTCACACAAAAGGTGGTGGATGATCAGCCATGATCGCAGTGAATGGTGGTGCTGGCTCGAATGGCCGAATGGCCTACTCGTGCACCTATTGTCTATTGTATTGAACAAGCTGCCAGAGGAGGTAGTTGAGGCTGGGACTAGCCCAACGTTTAAGAAACAGTCAGACAGGTACATGGATCAGACAGGTTTGGAGGGATAGAAACAGAAAAATAGGTGCAGGAGTAGGCCATTCAGCCCTCCCGGCCAGCACCGCCATTCAATATAATCATGGCTGATCATCTAAAATTAGTACCCCGTTTCTGCTTTATCCCCATATCCTTTGATTCCTTTGGCCCCAAGAGCCAAATCTAACTCCCTCTTGAAAGCATTCAGTGAATTGGCCTCCACTGCCTTCTGTGGCAGAGGATATGGGCCAGACTCAGGCAGGTAAGATTAGTGTAGATGGGACGAGTTGGGCAGGTTGAGCCAAAGGGTGTATTGCCACACTCTATCACTCAATGACACATAATGCTGCACTATATTCATTCTATTCCTGAGTAAGATATTGAATATTTTTATCTGAAAAGGAGCCCCATGTTCTCCTGAGATGCTGCCTGATTTAAGCTATATTTAAGAGGGAGTTAGATGTGGCCCTTGTGGCTAAAGGGATCAGGGGGTATGGAGAGAAGGCAAGTACAGGATACTGAGTTGGATGATCAGCCATGATCATATTGAATGGCGGTGCAGGCTCGAAGGGCTGAATGGCCTACTCCTGCACCTATTTTCTATGATTCTATGACCCGCTTGATCTACTCCAGCACTTAGTCTTAAAGACTGCAACCTCCAAATAACTACATAGACTTGGGGCCATTGGTTTTGTCTTTTCGCACTATTATTGTTTCTTTTTGTGTTGTGTGTGTATGTGTACATACATATATATATATAAATGTGTGTGTGTGTGGAGATATATTCACACTGAACTTTTTCTTGTTTATTATATTGTTTACAGAGTACTGTGTTTAAATATTCTGTTCTGCTGCAAGTAAGAATTTCATTTCTGGGACATATGACAATAAACACTCCTGACTCGTGTTTTGCAAACCAGCATCTGCAGTTCATTGGTAGACACAAAATGCTGGAGTAGCTCAGCGGGACAGGCAGCATCTCTGGAGAGAAGGAATTATTTTAGACTGTAGAAGGGTCTCGACCCGTAACGTCACCCATTTCTTCTCTCCAGATATGCTATCTGTCCCGCTGAGTTACTCCAGCATTTTGTGTTTACCTTTGATTTAAACTAGTATCTGCAGTTCCTTCCTACACATCTGCAGTTTTTTGTTTCTACTTCCCAAATATTTTAGCTTGTGATTTGACTGAAATGTCCCCATTTAAACGGGTTTCTTACTAACCAGTACGTCTCCTTTTAAAGCCCCGCAGAGAGAACGTACGATGGCAAAGTCCGAGTCACCGTGGAGGTGGTTGGCAAAGGAAAGTTCAAAGGAGTCGGCCGCAGTTACAGGATTGCCAAGTCTGCGGCAGCTCGCAGAGCACTAAGGAGCCTGAAGGCAAACCAGTCTCCATTGCAAAACAGCTGAGGAGCCATCCTCCCTAATCCCACACCCCAGCCCAGCCCACACCTCTTCATAAGCTCACCTGGGGTCACAAGAAAACAAGACTGGGTCATCGAATGTGAGCCAGTTACTCTATGAAGGTGTAAAGTGTTTGTACTACAGTAGTATAATTTAGGATTCATTGTGGACTATAGTAAGCTCTTGCGCGAACACAATCCTTCCCTCCTCCTGCCCTATTTTGCTAGATTAATCACAAGAGTGCTTTATATTCATTTTGCAAGCATTTTAACAGTTGTCAGGTTTCCCTATGATGTTTACTTAATTTTTTTAAATATAGCTTTTTGCTTGGTGTTTAGTGAGCCAGGAAGCTTATGCTGGTAAAGTGATTAGTTATTAGATTGCACATTTTTAGTAATCTTGAAATTCTTGACCTGTGCACTAGTGCCAGTCCAGCAGCAGTGTGTAAAACTGTCTTGTATGAGCTGGTGAGAGCAAGCGAGTGTGCCAGTATTGTCCTGTTTCCTCGTCATCCATTCACATTTAGAGGTGACATTCCCAATCCTTGTTTTTGCACTTAATTTAAATAGGAACAGGTTTCACTTAAAGCAACTGGCATTTACAGTGAGTAGCATTTGTTCAACGTAATGCCACACAATGAGTCTCTTGCATTTAATCAAAAGGGTTTTGCCTTAATTAAAAATAACCCCCACTTGTTTTGTTTTCTTGAACCTTTTGATACATTTTTATGGCTGATTTTACATTCCCATTTAATACACGTTATATGATAACTGACGGCAGCCATCGACTGACCTCCATTGGAGCTGCGGTTGTGTAACTTATTGCGGAGCGAGATGGAGCTACACGTATATTTTAATACAGATACAATGGTTTCGGATACTTCGATTTGAAGTGTTGACAATTTTCTTTTCGATGCAAGAAGTGGCTGTATTTCCACTCTGGTCTTTAGGGAAAGTGTGCATTGTGCTGGCGATGTGAGTGCGGGGCTTCCCAACACAAATTTGGTGCTGCAGTACAGAAACCGTCGCTCTGCCGACATGGTGACTTTAGACATATCATTCGTAAAATATGCTGCAGAATTTTTTTGTAAAATATCGGAAGCGTTATTTTATTGTTGACCAGCACCTTTCCATTTGTAAGATGCGCAGGTGCACGTACACCAACCCACGCAGACGCGAGTGCATGCAGCGTACAATGTGTATATGCAAGAGCGCACACACACACACACACACACACACACACACACACACACACACAAACGGACGTGCGGGAACAAGCAGACACAGAGAAGTACATGCACTCCCTCTGTGCTTGAACAAAAGCACCTAACTTTTACACCAAAGTTGTGTGTTTGTGAAGAAACCCTGTTCGTGTTTGCATCGTTTTGTTTTATAAAAGTTAAAACCTACGTGGCACAGACAAGGAACAGAAAATCTTGTGATTAAAACATGATCTTGTTTAATCAGTCTTCAGCATTCAAGCTTTTAAAGAGAGGATGCATCCTACTTGGCTCAGCTCAAGGTCGTGGTTATGTTTTCAGTAGAAACCAATTAGGCGTTCTTCCCTTTGAATACCTCAGTTCTTATTTGCATGAGTTTTTGATTTCTCGTTATTTTTGGTGCTATGTTTTTATATATTATGCTTGAAATGTTTAAATAATTGTTTTTGCACTGTAACTATAATACCTCTTTTAATTTTACTTTTTGAAAAAAAAATTACATTAGGGAACTTTGTCTCAATGCTCTCCAGAAAAATCCTCTCAAGTCCCCTGCAGTTGTTACTCACCTTTACCACCAGATGAGCTTCGGACGTTTGAAAGCAAGTCTTTCTCGCTTTAATTGTTCATGCGAGTCGGGAGACATGAACTTGAAAGGCGTTCGTGTGTACAGTTTTTACATCCCATCCTGTCGCATCGTTCCTGTCACTTGCAAAAAGTAAAGTCTTTTAAATCTCTCAAAGTTAACAACTGAAGAAATATAGCTACCTTTTATTAATGTACAAACTGAAAAAATGAGTCATTGTTTTTAACACTGCTGTCACATGTACCTGATTGATTGCCGCGGGTTCATTTTAATCTGCATCATGGTCCAGAAAATGGATTTGTTCCTGTCTCCACACACTGTTACCCCAAAACCTGTTTAGATATCCCCGTCGTACAGGCATAGACCAAGGCAAGTACTCATCTCCACGTATCATACGTTCAAACGAAACACACTATGCTAGAAATGTCACAAAGGATTTGACATCAAACGGAATGTCACCAATTTGGGATTATTTCCTTTATATTCATTTATGAAAACCTATTTTTCCACTGTAACAGCCTTCTGATTTAAAGTCCTAATCAATGCTGCAATTTATTTCCTCCCTGTCTTTGTCAAGACACAAAACACAGTCCCCCCCCCCCCCCCCATTGCTGTTGTATACATGTAGCACGATTTGAGCATTGCACTTGGCACCATGCTTTACCTCATTTCAAACGAGAAATGTATATGCTAATATGCTTAATAAGAAAAAGTATTGTTTTATTTTAGGTTTGGGCCTTGCTGCTGTAATAAATGCTAGGGTTTTATTTGTGAAAGGTGATGAACTTGCTATCTTCTGTGTTCCTGCAGTCCCTCACTCACTGTACAACACATTACTTTAAATGCACTCTAACCTCATTGCAAGGGCAGGTCGGCAGCAGTAGTGGCAGCAATCTATTCTTTTGTTGGTATTTTGTACCAGAATGATAACTGTGACATTTAAGAAGAGAAAAAGTGCGTGTTTGTGAGGTGTTTGAGTTTTGCGGGCGTTTGCTGTAATGTAAATAGTGTGATTTTTAAAAGCACCTGCAGGAGAATGGGAGTGAATACAAAATGTATTGGAACTAAATTAAGTGCATCATCACATACTGCAGCAGTCTGTAAGGGACAGAGAATATATCTCATTCATACTGTAAACATGCTGCAGAGATTTGCATTCTGCACCTTATGGATCACAATTTCGCCTTTTAATGGTTTCTTTTTGTAATTGTAGCTTAAATATCAACAATAAAGTATGGTCTGGTTGGTCATTATTTTTGACGTCTGGACTTTTCCTTGTATCAAAATGGTGAACTTCAGTTTAGTCTACTGTCACGTGTACCGAGGTACAGTGAAAAGCTTTTGTTGCGTGCTAACCAGTCAGCGGGAAGACAATACATGATTACAATCGAGCCATTTACAATGTACAGATAAAGGATAGGGGAACGTCTGAGCTCGGAGGAACGGCAATGTTATTCAAAGGCCTAAGATAAACAGAGTAACTCAGCCAGGTCAGGCAGCATCCCTGGAGAAAAGAAATAGATGACGTTTTGGGTCAAGACCCTTCTTCAGAGGCCTGTTCCCCTCTAGCCAGCACATTGTTAATGCTGTTAATCCTGCGAGACTGACTATTCTGTGCCAAAACCCATGTTGATATTTATGCTCCAATCAAACCAACTTCCTCTAATCTTGTCAGCGTTTCTTACTTTCTCCCATTGCATGTAATGGATTTATTATCCATAACGACTCTTTCGGCACAATTTGGAACTCGCTACCAAATTTCCTCTTGGATTTATTGGCGAAGTTCTTTTGTTGGCCTCTTGTCTGTCCTTTCCCTTTGAATGGAAGTATCATTTGTTTATCCTGTCAAACACTTTTGTCGTCTTAAAGATAACTATAATGCCGCCACGTAACTTTCTACTATGGTGAACAGAGCACACATCCTTGCCTTTGCTGTGGAATAATTTCATCGTTCTGGCATCACCCTTAAATCCCTGCATCTTTTATAGTGCCTCTCCACATGCCACAGAGAACCACAATTGTTTTCAGAGTTCCTAAATATGGGGTGTCCATTTTAAGAAGAGACCTAGACCTCAAGCTGGGTCATGTATTTTACACTGATCATCTGGCAGAAATGCTATACAGCTGTGCGCTGCATTATTTAAAGCGTGCAAGGATTGGTGAGCAATGTTCAGAGACATACTAGAAAATATGTGAGGTGCCAAGACTTCAGACTTTATAGATACAGCGTGGAAACAAGCCCTTAAGCCCACTGAGTCTACGCCAACCAGCGATCACCCCGTACACTAACACTACCCTCCACACGGGCGACAATTTACAATTTTACCAAAGTCTACAAACCTGCATGTCTTTGGAGTGTGGGAGGAAACCGGAGCACCTGGAGAAAACCCACGTGGTCACAGGGAGAACATACAAACGCTGTACAGACAGCACCTGTAGTCAGGATCGAACCGGGGTCTCTGGTGCTGTAAAGCAGCAACTCTACCTCTGTGCCGCCCCAAATCCTATAAAGGGCGAGCAACGCAAAGTGATGTTTCTTATGTTTTGCAACCGTGAAAATGACCAAAGTGTAGATTAGGCGCAACGTCATACATTTCCAGTTTTGCAGTCACTGGAATTTGGTAGTGAGTCATGTAGATCGCCAGTTGTGAATAACTCCAACTGTGATAAAGACTTGCTTTCGAGTTGAGTCAAGTTTATTGTCATGTGCACAAGTATGATGAGGCACAGGTACAATGAAAAACGTGGTTGCAACAGCATCACCGGCACTCGGGCGGACTCAGACAACGTGGAACATAGAACAGTGCAGCAAAGGAATGGGTCCTTCGGCCCACAATGTGCGGAACATGATGCCGAATTAATCCGATCTTATCTGCCTGCACGTGATCCATATCATTTGGTGATTTTTTTCCAATATTCAAAAGATTCAGGATTAGTTCCTGTGGATTGGAGGATAGCTAATGTTACCCCACTTTTCAAGAAAGGAGCGAGCAAGAAAACGGGGCATTACAGACCAGTTAGCCTGACTTCAGTGGTGGGAAAGATGCTGGAGTCAATTATTAAAGAGGTAATAATGGGGCATTTGGATAGCAGTAAAAGGATTAGTCCAAGTCAACATGGATTTATGAAAGGGAAATCATGCTTGACTAATCTTCTGGAATTTTTTGAGGGTGTGACAAGTAAAATGGATGAAGGGGTGCCAGTGGATGTAGTGTATCTAGACTTTCAGAAAGCCTTTGATAAGGTCCCACACGGGAGACTGGTGACTAAAATTAGAGCACATGGTATTGGGGGTAGGGTGTTGACATGGATAGAAAGTTGGTTGGCAGACCGGAAGCAAAGAGTAGGAGTGAACGGGTCCTTTTCAGAATGGCAGGCAGTGACGAGTGGAGTGCCGCAAGGCTCGGTGTTGGGGCCGCAACTGTTTACCATATATATTAATGATTTGGAAGAGGGAATTAGGAGCAACACTAGCAAGTTTGCGGATGACACAAAGCTGGGTGGCAGCGTGAACTGTGAAGAGGATGTTAGGAGGTTGCAGGGTGACCTGGACAGGTTGAGTGAGTGGGCAGATGCGTGGCAGATGCAGTATAATATAGATAAATGTGAGGTTATCCACTTTGGCGGCAAAAACAAGGGGGCAGATTATTATCTCAATGGGGTTAGGTTAGGTAAGGGGGAGGTGCAGCGAGACCTGGGTCTCCTTGTAAACCAGTCACTGAAAGTTGGCGTGCAGGTACAGCAGGCAGTGAAGAAAGCTAATGGAATGTTGGCCTTCATAACAAGAGGATTTCAGTACAGGAGTAAAGAGGTTCTTCTGCAGTTGTATAGGGCTCTGGTGAGACCACATCTGGAGTATTGTGTACAGTTTAGGTCTCCTAATTTGAGGAAGGACATCCTTGTGATTGAGGCAGTGCAGCGTAGGTTCACGAGACTGATCCCTTGGATTGCGGGACTGTCATATGAGGAAAGATTGAAAAGAGTAGGCTTGTATTTACTGTAGTTTAGAAGGATGAGGGGATAATAAAATTATAAAAGGACTGGACAAGCTAGATGCAGGAAAAATGTTCCCAATGTTGGGCGGGTCCGGAACCAGGGGCCACAGTCTTAGAATAAAGCGGAGGTCATTTAAGACTGAGGTGAGAAAAAACCTTTTCACCCAGAGAGTTGTGAAATTATGGAATTCCCTGCCACAGAGGGCAGTGGAGGCCAAGTCACTGAATGGATTTAAGAGAGAGTTAGATAGAGCTCTAGGGGCTAGAGGAATCAAGGGATATGGGGAGAAGGCAGGCACGGGTTATTGATAGGGGACGATCAGCCATGATCACAATGAATGGCGGTGCTGGCTCGAAGGGCCGAATGGCCTCCTGCTGCACCTATTTTCTATGTTTCTATATCCCTCTGTTCCTTGCATATCCATGTGCCTATCTGAAAGCTTAAACACCGCCATCCTATCTGTATCCACCACCACCCCTGGCACTGCGATCCCCACTCTCTTTTAAAAAAGACTTGATCCGCACATCTCCATTAAACTTACCCTCTCTCGCCTTATGGCTAACCTCTCTCGTGCTGGACATTTCCACCCTGGGGGGAAAAGGTTCTGGATGTCTACCCTATCTGTGCAAGAAATAAATTATACCCAATTACAAAATATTTCTAAAACAAAAGACTCCAAAGAAAGAAAGCAAGCATTGAGTAAATTGGGAGGAAAAAAATAATCATGGTAGTGGAAAAAATGGTCTGGAATGCTCTGTGGCTGAGGTAGGATTAGGGTTGAATCAAGAACCTAATTGTTGTAAGAGCATGCCAAAACAAGGCTTCTGTACATCCTGGCTGATGGTAGCAGCAAGAAGAGGCCACAGTCTAAATGTGGGTGTTTAAGAAAAAACTGCAGATGCTGGAAAAATCGAAGGTAGACAAAAATGTTGGAGAAACTTAACGGGTGAGGCAGCATCTATGAGTTCTCCAATTTCACGTGGTCCTTGCTTTCTCCCTCCTTCCCCTCCCCTTCCCAGCTCTCCCACAAGCCCACTGTCTCCACCTCTTCCTTTCTTTTTCTCGCCCACCCCCCTCCCAGACATCAGTCTGAAGAAGGGTCTCGACCCGAAACGTCACCTATTCCTTCTCTCCATAGATGCTGCCTCACCCGCTGAGTTTCTCCAGCATTTTTGTCTACCATCTAAATGGTGGGGATCATTGATGATGGATGCTACCTTCATGAGGCAACGCCTTAGAATCCTACCAACCCTACAACGGTCGGCGTGTGCAGGTTGGAATTGAGAACCAGAGGTCATAGGTTTAAGGTGGAAAAGGTGCAGAGAAGATTTACGGGGATGTTGCCAGGACTCGAGGGCCTGAGCTATAGGGAGAGGCTGAGCAGGCTAGGACTTTAATAACGTCGCAGGAGGATGAGGGGTGATCTTATAGATGTGTCCAAGATTGTGAGAGAAACAGTGGGGATAAATGCAGAGTCAGAGTAGGAATTGAGAACAAGAATATATACTGTAGGTTTAAGGTGAAGGGGGGGAGGAGAGGTTTAATAAGAACCTGAGGGGCAACTTTGTGCACGCAGAGTGTGGTAGGTATATGGATAATTATATAGAGGGTTGTGTGTGTGTGTATATATATATATATATATATATATTATATATATATATATACACATATATATATATATATACACATACATATATATATATATATATATATATATATATATATATATATATACATACATACATATATACATATATATATATATATATGTATGTGTGTGTATATGTATATTTATGTGTGTATATATTTATATATATATATATATATAATATATTTATGTATGTGTGTGTGTGTGTATATATATATATAGATAGAGAGAGAGAGATATGAAGAGAGAGAGAGAGATGAAAGGTAGGCATTTAGATAGAAGGTTGACAAAATGCTGGAGTAACTCAGCAGGACAAGCAGTATCTCTGGAGAGAAGGAATGGGTGACATTTGGGTCGAGTCTCTTCTTCAGACTGATATATGTAGATAGATATAGATTAAAATATATAGATATATCGTAGATATAGAGGGGATAGAGTTGAGGCATGTACCTGTACTACAATAATGTGTAAGAGATATTTGAACAGGTACATGGATAAGAAAGGTTTAGAGGCATACTGGCCAAACGCAGACAGGAGGTATGGGGAAGATGGGGCATCTTGGTCAGGATAGACAAGTTGGGCCGAAGGGCACTTTTCCATGCCCTATGACTTATAAAGTGCTGGAGTAACTCAACGGATCAGGCAGAACCAACGGAGAACATGGATGGGTGACGTTTCGGGTTTGGACATTTTCAGACTGATGAGAAGGGGTGAGAAAGCTGGAAGAGAGGTGGGGGAGGGGGGTGGGGCGGAACAAAGCCTGGCAAGTGATAGGTGGGTGCAGGTGAGGTGGCACAGCTCGTCCCCCGAAGACCAGGAGGATGGAGATGACGATGGAGGCAACAAGAGAGGAGGGAGGTAGGAGGGAAACGGGGGTCTGGACCACCGCGTGCTCCAGCTCAGCTGCGGGAGGCTCTACCTGGGGAAGCAAAATGGGCGGGTGGGGAGAGGGCATCTGCTGCTAGTCATCCCTGCATGACTCTAGTATCCTAGCCTGTCGCCCATTCCGTCACATAGAGCAGACCCCACCCCTCCACCCACATCAATTCCATCAACACTTCACGCTGCCTCGGGAAAGCAGCCAATATAATCAAGGACCACAGTGGGCGCAGCGGTAGAGTTGCTGCCTTACAGCGAATGCAGCACCAGACACCCGGGTTCCATCCCGACTATGGGTACTGGCTGTATGGAGTTTGTACCTTCTTCCCGTGACCGCGTGGGTTTTCTCCGAGATCTTGGGTTTCCTCCCGCGCTCCACAGACGTGCAGGTATGTAGGTTAATTGGCCTGGCGTATGTGTAAATTGTCCCCTGGTGTGTGTAGGACAGTGTTGACGTGCGGGGATCGCTGGTCGGCGCAGACTCAGTCTGCGGGGAAAGCCATTTAAAATGGAGACGAGGGAAAACACTTTTTCACACAGAGAGTTGTGAGTCTGTGGAATTCTCTGCCTCAGAAGGCAGTGAGGCCAGTTCTCTGGATACTTTCAAGAGAGAGCTAGATAGGGCTCTTGAAGATAGCGGAGTCAGGGGATATGGGGAGAAGGCAGGAAAAGGGTACTGATTGTGGATGATCAGCCATGATCACACTGAATGGTGGTGCTGGCTCAAAGGGCCGAATGGCCTACTCCTGCACCTATTGTCTATTGTAGTCCCGATCTTCCAACCAACTTCATTGTGGACCATGCACTTTTTAAAAATCTGCACTTTCTCTGTAATTCTAACAATGTACTACTATATTCTGCACTCTGGTACTTTTCTCATTACACCAACTGTGTGAAGTTTGATTGTAGTTGTATATAGTATGGTTGGATTAAAAAGTTTTTCACTGTATCTCGCTACACGTGACAATAATAAACTAATACCACATCTCAGTCCACCTTATTCTCTGTTTCAGATCTGCATTCGATTCTTCTTTGAAAGCTGCTTGTTTCAAAGTCTGAAAGTCTGAAGGTCCTCGAGCATGCATTAAAAATGGTGAGGCTTCAACCTGCACCTCTCTCCCCTCTGTGTCCTTCACCCACCTCCCAACCAGTGGCACGGTGGCGCAGCGGTAGAGTTGCTGCCTCGCAGCCAATGCAGCGCCGGAGACCCGGGGTTCGATCCCGACAACGGGCGCTGTCTGTACGGAGTTTGCACGCTCTCCCCGTGACCTGCGTGGGGTTTTCTCCGAGATCTTCGGTTTCCTCCCGCACTCCAAAGACGTACGGGTATGCAGGTTAATTGGCTTGGTGTAAATGTTAAAAAATTGTCCCGAGTGGGTGTAGGATGGTGTTAATGTGCGGGGATCGCTGGTCGGCGCGGACCCAGGTGGGCCGTAAGGTTCCTGTCTCCGTGCTGTATCTCTGAACTAATCAACCCAACCCCAGCAACATCTGTTCATCCACTTGTGGAACAGTTGAATGTCGAGCACAGTAGTGTTAGGACACACTTCTTGAATCTTGGACTGCCATTGTTTACCATGGCAAGCAGTTATGTGTCTTGGACCCCTGTCAAAACTATTATAGCCATGACTCCTGTAGTTAAAACCAACATTCGCTCGGTAACACAGCTTGTTCAGCAAATCCTACGTGGAGGAGGGGCGGGGAGTTTAAACCTCCTGGTGGGGGCGATATGTTTCCAGTTTCCTGCCATTGGAGGTTTTGGGGGGGGGTAGGAGTAACAAGGGTTCGGGGTGGGGGGGGAACGGACCCTTTACCAGGCTGCTGATCAGTTACAGAACGAACTAACACTCTTTCCCTGTTTGGACAAAGGGAACCGTTTGTTTCACCTGAAGTATTTGTAAAGGATTGTGGGTGAGTTATTAAGAAGATGGAACAGTTTAGCACAGGATAAGGGGTAAGCCATTTAGAACGGAGACGAGGAAACACTTTTTCTCACAGAGAGTGGTGAGTGTATGGAATTCTCTGCCTCGGAGGGCGGTGGAGGCCGGTTCTCTGGATGCTTTCAAGAGAGAGTCAGATAGGGCTCTTAAAGATAGCGGAGTCAGGGGATATGGGGAGAAGGCAGGAACGGGGTACTGATTGGGGATGATCAGCCATGATCACATTGAATGGCGGTGCTGGCTCGAAGGGCCGAATGGCCTCCTCCTGCACCTATTGTCTATTGTCTGTTGTCTATTGACCTGCAGGAAGGAACTGCAGATGCTGCTTTATACCAAAGGTAGACACAAAACGCTGGAGTAACTCTGAAGACCTGAAATGTCACCTATTCTTTTCCTCAAAAAAATAATTCGACTGCATGTAGGGAAAAATTATTTTCTCCCATCCGACCCGAAACGTTACTTATTTTTCTGTAAGAGTTTCTCCAGCATTTAGTGCCGGTCTTCAGTACAGAACGGGAACAGGCACTTCAGCCCACAATGTTACTGAACATGATGTCAAGCTAAATTAATCTCCTCTGCCTGTACGTTACCCATATACTTTAATTCCCGGCTTATGTAAACGGTTCTAAAAACACCACTATCGTATCTGCCTCCTCCGCCACCCCTGGCAGTGGGTTCCAGGCCCCCTCCACCCGCTGCGTAGACATGACCTGCCCTGCCTTTAATCTTCGTTAAGCATTTCCCCGTTTCACCATCAACCCATTCTTTGGGATTTCCACCCTGTGAACATTTGAATACTTTGTGCTTTAAATGCTTCATTGTTTCCTGTGACTAATCACAGTGCAATTCTTGGCTTGCGTACCCACGGTATGCAAATAGTGGCCCATAAAGGGCACTTACAAATTTTTCAAATCGCCCCTGTCGATACAATATGATCAACTTTTTTCATCCCTGGAGGTGAAATTGGTCTGCCGACAGTCACGACACACAAAGTAAACACAAAACTTGATATTAGAAGCAAAAACAAAAAGAAAAAGGCAAGCGAGTGTTGTCTGGCTGCCGTGTGCACAGCGCCTTCACCGGAACGAATGAACACAGAATTATCCCCTGGGCAGAGGATACTAAACTAGAGAGCCCCCCCCCCCCCAACACCAGGTCCCCCTTTGTTCTCCCACCGTCCCCCCCATGCCGGGTCCCCATTGTCCTCCCCTCCCCCCTCAGGCTCATCGACCACAAGGCCCCACCTCCGCCGAGGCTCCCACAGCCGCCGAGGCTCCCACAGCCGCCGAGGCTCCCATCGCTGCCACCCGCTGAGGCTCCTTCAGCCCAGACAGGCCTCGCCACCCGGCTTCACCACAGTCCCCTGGGAAGCCTGTGAGGAGAGTCGGGCCTAGCCGGGCACGTTGCGGTCTTCGGTCGTCGGTCTGGTCGTCGCCGTCGACGGCGGGTGGGTCGGGGCTGCGCGGCTCCCCGGGACACTCCCGCTGCCAACGCGGCTCCCCGGGACACTACCGGGCCTCTTAAACGCATCTGCCTCCACCACCACCCCTGGCAGCGTGTTCCAGGCACCCACATGGGTGGATGTTGCTCTCTTTAGAACGGGACCAGGTGATTTGAAAGGGAAAACAGGATCTTGATTTAACCAAAGATGGACGCAAAAAGCCGGAGTAACTCAGCGGGACCGGCAGCATCTCTGGAGAGAGGGGATGGGCGACGTTTCGGGTCGAGACCCTTCCTCAAATTGAACCGACCTCCCTTCCATTGACTCCATCTACACCTCACGCTGCCTCGGCAAGGCCGGCAGCATCATCAAGGACCAGTCTCACCCCGGCCACTCCCTCCTCTCCCCTCTCCCATCGGGCAAGAGGTACAGAAGTGTGAAAACGCACACACACCTCCAGATTCGGGGGCAGTTTCTTCCCGGCTGTTATCAGGCGACTGTCTACAACTAGAAAGCGGTCCTGAACTACCAACTACCTCCTTGGACACCCTCGGACTATCTTTACTGGACTTTACCTGGCACTAAACGTTATTCCCTTTATCCTGTATCTGTTCACTGGGAACAGCTCGATTGTAATCATGTATAGTCTTTCCGCTGACTGGTTAGCTCGCAACAAAACCTTTTCACTGTACCTCCGTACACGTGACAGTAAACTAAGGCAAGCCAAAAAATAGACACAGGCGTCTTTCATGGGTGACATTTCAAGTCGGCGCCCTTTGGTCTGGAGAAGGGATCAGACCCGAAACGTCACCTATCCATGTTGTCCAAAAATGTTGCCTGACCTGCTGAGTTGCTCCAGCCCCGAGCGTCTTTTCCAACGGTGTCAATGGTTTCTTTATGGTCACGTGCACCATGGACAGTGAAATACATTTGTCGCGTGCAGATCCGCAAGACTATGCCTGTACGTAAACACAATGGCCCCAGTTACTGCAGCCATCACAGGGCTCACCACCGAGTCAAACCAGCATCTGTAGATGGTCTCCATCCGAAACGTCACCCATCCCTTCTCTCCAGAGATGCTGCCTGTCTGCCCGCTGAGTTACAATAGACAATAGGTGCAGGATCGCCGTTCAATGTGATCACGGCTGATCATCCCCAATCAGTGCCCCGTCCCTGCCTTCTCTCCATATCCCCTGACTCCGCTATCTTTAAGAGCCCTATCTAGCTCTCTCTTGAAAGTATCCAGAGAACCGGCCTCCACCGCCCTCTGAGGCAGAGAATTCCACAGACTCACCACTCTCTGTGTTTCCTCGTCTCCGTTCTAAATGGCTTACCCCTTATTCTTAAGCAGTGGCCCCTGGTTCTGGACTCCCCCAACATCGGGAACATGTTTCCTGCCTCCAGCGTGTCCAAACCCTTAATAACAGTATATGTTTCAATAAGATGGAGTTACTCCAGCATTTTGTGTTTATCTTCGATTTAAACCAGCATCTGTATTTCCTTGTTTCCACTTCTTGGTTTATAAGGTGCCTGCTTTATAATTGGTAGGAAGGAACTGATGAGGGATTTGGTTTAAACCGAAGATAGACATTAAATGCTGGAGTAACTCTTCAGTCTGAAGAAGGGTCTCGACCCGAAAGGTCACCCATTCCTTCTCTCCAGAGACGCTGCCTGCCTGTCCCGCTGAGTTAATCCAGCGTACTGTGTCCATCTTTGATTTATAATTGGGCCAGCTTAGATGGGATATAGTGGTGAGCATGGACAAGTTGGGCCAAAGGGCCTGTTTCCGTGCTTTATGACTATGAAAGGAAGTGCTTCTGAAGTTGGTCTCTAATCAGTGCTGCGCTGGAGTCCCAATTAAATCAAGTGCGGTCCTGGAAGGTTTGATAGAACGGATTTGATTTGCTCTGAGCAGGAAGGACCTGCAGACGCTGGTTTAAACCGAAGATAGGCACAAAATTCTGGAGTAACTCAGCGGGTCTGTGGAGAGAAGCAATAGTTTAGTTTAGAGATACAGCACGGACAAAGGCCCTTTGGCCCAGTGAGCCAGTGCTGACCAGCGAACCCCGCACATTAACACTATCCTACACACACTAGGGACAATTTTACATTCATGCCAAGCCAATTAACCTACAAACCTGTACGCCTTTGGAGTGACGTTTCGGGGTGGAGATCCTGAATTGAACAATAAACGTAACTTGGTAATGAAAGGTGCGATTTAAAAAAGGTGCGTCAGATGTTAGCTGCTATTTCTTAGTTCCTGTGTGAATGAAGCAACACTCTCGAGCCTACACAAGATCCCACCTTGGCGTCCGCCAGTAGAGGGGGCGTGTGAGCAACTTGCTGATGGATCAAGATGCACATTGTTTTAAAGAAGGAACTGCAGATGCTGGAGAATCGAGGGTTACACAAAAAGCTGGAGAAACTCAGCGGGTGCAGCAGCATCTAAGGAGCGAAGGAGATAGGCGACGAAGAAGGGTCTCGACCCGAAACGTCGCCTATCTCCTTCGCTCCTTAGATGCTGCTGCACCCGCTGAGTTTCTCCAGCTTTTTGTGTACCCAAGATGCACATTGTCCCTGATCAGCTCTAGTTGAGTTTATTGTCAGGCGTACCGGGGTCCAGTGAAAAGCTTTTTTGATGCGTGCTATCCCGTCAGTGAAAAATACCATACAAGGGAATAAAGTCCAGGAATGAGTGGGTTAGCATATGATGAGCGTCTGACAGCACTGGGCCTCTACTCGCTGGAGTTTAGAAGGTTGAGGGGGGGACCTCATTGAAACTTACAGAATAATGAAAGGCATAGATAGAGTGGATGTGGAGAGGATGTTTCCACTGGTGGGAGAGTCTAGGACCAGAGGTCACAGCCTCAGGATTAAAGGGTGCTCTTTTAGAGAGGAGGTGAGGAGGAACTTCTTTAGTCAGAGGGTGGTGAATCTGTGGAACTCATTGCCACAGAGGGCTGTGGAGGCCAAGTCAGTGGATATTTGTACGGCAGAGATAGACACATTCTTGATTAGAACGGGTGTCAGGGGTTATGGGGAGAAGGCAGGAAGATGGGATTAGGAGGCAGAGATCAGCCATGATTGAATGGCGGAGTAGACTCGATGGGCCGAACGGCCTAATTCTACTCCTACAACGTGGACTTGTGAACGTTTAACTTGTAAGATAAAGTCAAATAAAACATATTTCGAAGGTGTCCAATGAGGTAGATGGGATTTCAGGAGCGCTCGCCTGTTGATGAGAAGACGGTTCAGTTGCCTGATAACAGCTGGGAAGAAACTGCCCCTGAATCTGGAGGTGTGCGTTCTCACACTTCTGTACCTGTTGCTTGAGGGGAGAAGAGGGAGTGGCCGGGGGGCGAGACTGGTCCTTGATGATGCTGCCGGCCTTGCGAGGCAGCCTGAGGTGTAGATGGAGTCAGTGGAAGGGAGGTTGGGTTGGACAGATGGTCTGGGCTGCGTCCACAATTCTCTGCAATTTCTTGCGGCCTTGGATGGAGCCGTTCACAAACCAAATACTAAAGGAGATGTGCGGGGCAGGTTTTTTACACGGAGGGTGGTGGGTGCCTGGAACGGGCTGCCAGGGGTGGTGGTGGGGGCAGATACGATAGCGGTGTTTAAGAGGCTCTAACATACATTGCGGGCGGAAGAGATTAATTTTAGTTAAGTGTAGTTTAGTTTGGAGATACAGAGCGGAAACAGGCCCTTCATCCCATCGAATCTGTGCCGACCAGCGATCCCCGTACATTAACAATATCCTTCGCACACTGGCGAACACCGATTTACACTTACACCGAGCCAATTAACCTCCAAACCTGCACGTCTTTGGAGTGTGGGAGGAAACCGAAGATCTCGGAGAAAAACCCACGCAGGTCACGGGGAGAACGTGCGAACTCCGTACAGGCAGCAGCCGCAGTCGAGATGGAACCCGGGCATCTGGCTCTGTCCGGCAGCAAATTCCAATGCTGCAACACCATCCCGCACCAAACCTGACATCGTGTTGGCCACAGGCGTTGTGGGCAGAAGGGCCTGTTCCCGCAATGCAGTCTTCTCCATTCTACATAATGCCTCCAAAGATCTAAGTATTCTACATCCACTGGTTCACCTTTTTATCCAGTACATCGCATATTACTCTTCCCAAGATGTCCAATAAAACATGACTTACCTTTCATAAGCCCATGGTGACGTTGCCTGATCACTTTAAATTTCTCTAAGCCCCCCCGCTCTAAAGTGTTTAATATCAGTTTCTAACATTTTCTCTCTGACAGATGTCTGACTAAACTCCCTGTCATTTCCTGCTTTGTCTCATTCTCTTTTTTTAAAATAAAAGAATTGTATTTGCAATGTTTTCCAATCGAACGGACGCTCACCTAAATCATATAACATATAACATATAACAATTACAGCACGGAAACAGGCCCTCTCGGCCCTTCCAGTCCGTGCCGACCATTTGTTTTCCCCTAGTCCCATCTACCTGCACTCAGACCATACCCCTCCATTCCCTTCACGTCCATATACTTATCCACTTTACTCTTAAATGTTAAAATCGAACCTGCCTCCACCACTTCTGCTGGAAGCTCATTCCACACAGCCACCACCCTCTGAGTAAAGAAGTTCCCCCTCACGTTACCCCTAAACTTCTGTCCCTTAATTCTCATGTCATGCCCTCTTGTTTGAATCTTCCCTACCCTCAATGGGAAAAACGTATCCACGTCAACTCTGTCTATCCCTTTCATCATTTTAAAGACCTCAATCAAGTCCCCCCTTAACCTTCTGCGCTCCAAAGAATAAAGACCTAACTTGTTCAACCTTTCTCTGTAACATAGTTGCTGGAACCCAGGCAACATTCTAATAAATCTCCTCTGTACTCTCTCTATTTCTTGGAAGTCTTGGAAAATTCAACTAATGGGCCGAGAAACATAGAAACATGGAAAATAGGTGCAGGAGGAGGCCGTTCGGCCCTTCGAGCCAGCACCGCCATTCATTGCGATCATGGCTGATCGTCCGCAATCAATAACCCGTGCCTGCCTTCTCCCCATATCCCTTGATTCCACCGGCCCCTAGAGCTCTATCCAACTCTCTCTTAAATCCATCCAGTGATTTGGCCTCCACTGCCCTCTGTGGCAGGGAATTCCACAAATCGGCCTGTCCCACATGCCGATTTTTTAGGCAACTGCCGGTGACTGTCATGGTCGTAGTAGGTCGTTGAAAAATCAGCAACAACCCACGTCATCCCCTGGCGACAGCCCACGACGGCACCTACATCAGGAAAAGTCAAGCTACGCTCTTTGGCATCAAACCCACTGTGGCCAAAAATTTTACACGTTGAAAATTCAGCGGCGACCAGAAAGACACTACAACTTTTTGCGCAACTGAGGAGACGACTCCTGGCGAACATGTGGCGACAAACTAGTCGCCTGTAGTTCCCTAAAAAAATCGCCAAAGTGGGACAGGCCCATCATTTGTCTCTGGAACCACTACTTTTGAGACTTCGGAATGTAGTCCTCCTGGAACTGGAGATTTTTCCACCCGCAGGCAGTGAAGAAAGCTAATGGCATGTCAGCCTTCACAGCCAGAGGATTTGAGTTTAGGAGCAAGGAGGTCCTACTGCTGTTGCACAGGGCCCTGGTGGGACCACACTTGGAGTATTGCGTGCAGTTTCGAGATTCAAGAGTTTATTGTCGTGTGTCCCTGATAGGACAATGAAATTTGCTTCAGCACAACAGAACATAGTCGACATGAATACAGAACAGATCAGTGTGTCCATATACCATTATATAAATATATACTCACATGAATAAATAAACAGGAAAAGTGCAAATAAACAGATGGTACACAAAAGGCTGGAGAAACTCAGCGGGTGCAGCAGCATCTAAGGAGCGAAGGAGATAGGCGACGTTTCGGGTCGAGACCCTTCTTCAGACTGGTCAGGGATCAGGGAAACAAGAGATATAGACGGTGATGTGGAGAGATAAAGAACAATGAATGAAAAATATGCAAAAAAGTATCGATGATAAAGGGAACAAGCCATTGTAAGCTGTTTGTGGTGTGAAAATGAGAAGCTAGTGCGACTAGGGTGGGGGAGAGATAGAGAGAGAGGGAATGTCAGGGCCTGAGGGCTGAGGGAGAGGTGGGAAAGGGAGGAGACAGCAAGGGTTAACAGAATTGAAAAAAATTCAATGTTCAAGCCCAGAGGATGCAGACTCCCCAAGCGGAATATGAGGTGCTGTTCCTCCAACTTGCGGTGTTGCTCACTCTGGCTGTGGACCGGGCTATTAATGTTCAGAGTTTTTTGTTTGAGTTGAGTTTAATAGCCTGATGGCTGTGGGGAAGCAGCTATTCCTGAACCTGGACGTTGCAGTTTTCAGGCTCCTGTACCTTCTACCTGAAGGCAGCGGGGAGATGAGTGTGTGGCCAGGGTGGTGTGGGTCCTTGATGATGCTGCCAGCCTTTTTGAGGCAGCGACTGCGATAGATCCCCTCGATGGTAGGGAGGTCCGAGCTGAGGAAGGACATTCTTGCTATTGAGGGAGTGCAGCGTAGGTTCACCGGGTTAATTCCCGGGATGGCGGGACTGTCATACAATGAAAGAATGGATCGACTGGACTTATATTCACTGGAATTTAGAAGGATGAGAGGATATCTGATAGAAGCATCTAAAATTCTTAAGGGACTGGCTAGATGCAGGACAAATGTTCCCGATGTTGGGGGAGTCCAGAACCAGGGGTCACAGTTTAAAAATAAGGAGTAGGTCATTTACAGTAGGACTGAGATGAGGAGAAACGTTTTCACCCAGAGAGTTGTAAATCTGTGGAATTCAGTGGAGGCCAATTCACTGGAGCTAGATAGAGCTCTTAAAAATAGCGGAGTCAGGGGATATGGGGAGAAGGCAGGAACGGGGTACTGATTGGGGATGATCAGCCATGATCACATTGAATGGCGGTGCAGGCTCGAAGGGCCGAATGGCCTGCTCCTGCACCTGTTGTCTATGTTTCACAGTGCCAATATCCGTTCAGTGTTTTGGAGGCCTGAGACGGGACCTTGCAATGGGTCGATTGGGAGAGTTTATGGGTGAGGCGAAGAAATGTGCAGGAAGGAACTGCAGGCGCTGGTTTAAACCGAAGACAGACACAAACAATTGGGGTAACTCAGCGGGACAGGCAGCATCTCTGAAGGGAAGGAATCTCTCGTTTCCCTTTCCTCTGACTCTCAGTCTGAAGAAGGGTCTCGACCAGAAACGTCGCCCGTTCCTTTTCTCAAGAGATGCTGCCTGTCCCGCTGAGTTACTCCAGCTTTTATGTGTCTGTCTATGGATGAGGTGAGTTGAGTTCAGTCTACTGTCCCGTGTGCCGAGGTACAGTGAGAAGCTTTTGTTGCGTGCTAACCAGCCAGCGCAAAGACAACACACGATTACAATCGAGCCGTCCACAGCTCGTCCAGTACGGTCTGATCAAAGATAGTCTGCGGGTTTCAATAAGCAGTAGACAATAGACAATAGGTGCAGGAGTAGGCCATTCGGCCCTTCGAGCCAGCACCGCCATTCAATGTGATCATGGCTGATCATCCACAATCAGTACCCCGTTCCTGCCTTCTCCCCATATCCCCTGACTCCGCTATCTTTAAGAGCCCTATCTAGCTCTCTCTTGAAAGCATCCAGAGAACCGGCCTCCACCGCCCTCTGAGGCAGAGAATTCCACAGACTCACAACTCTCCGTGAGAAAATGTGTTTCCTCGTCTCCGTTCTAAATGGCTTACACCTTATTCTTAAACTGTGTCCCCTGGTTCTGGACTCCCCCAACATCGGGAACATGTTTCCTGCCTCTAGCGTGTCCAAACCCTTAATAATCTTACATGTTTCAATAAGATCCCCTCTCATCCTTCTAAACTCCAGAGTGTACAAGCCCAGCCGCTCCATTCTCTCAGCATATGACAGTCCCGCCATCCCGGGAATTAACCTTGTAAACCTACGCTGCACTCCCTCAATAGAGGGTAAGGTTCCCAATGAGGTAGATCATAGGTCAAGACTTCTCTCTAGTTGTTGATAGGATGCTTCTAGTTGTCTGATAACAGGTGGCAAGTGAGAGGTTTTCAGAAGCGAGCTGGCAAGTGTACACGGACTGCACGTTCCAGCCAGGGTGAAGGGCTTGGACGCTTACCCTGGTTGAAGGGAGATGTTGAGGCTCTGTCCAGGGGAAAGGAGGAGGTTTATGCCAGATCCAGTCAGTCAGATTCCAGCAAATACCTTGACAAATATAAGAAGTTGGGGTGGCGCAGCGGTAGAGTTGCTGCCTCACAGCGCCAGAGACCCGGATTCCATCCTGGCCACGGGTGCTGTCTTTACGGAGTTTGCACGTTCTCCCCGTGACCATGTGGGTTTTCTCCGGGTGCTCCGGTTTCCTCCCACACTCCAAAGACGTGCGAGTTTGTAGGGAAACTGGTTTTGGTAAAATTGGCGCCAGTGTGTAAAATAGCGCTAGTGCACGGGGTGACCGCTGGTCAGTGTAGACCGAAGGGCCTGCTTCCACGATGTGTCTCTTAATGAAACTAACCTAAAGTGGAGGAGTAGAATTAACGGCAAAATGGTCAGGAGGCAGATGCGGCAGGCAAGGTAAAGGAAAATCCCATTAGATTCCATGGGTATATTAAGAGTAATAGGATGGTTTGGGAGAAAATAGGTACCCTTAAAGATGAATGAATAAGTTTATTGGCCAAGTATTCACATACCAGGAATTTGCCTTGGTGCTCCGCTCGCATGGGACAACATGACATACAGTGACAGTTAGGAATGACACATAAAACATTAAACATTAATAATAAAACATTATCGATTAAACATGTGAATTAAATAGAATACCAGAGGAAAAGAAGGTGACAAATATTTGGATATTGAGTAGAGCAACTACTCGTGGAAAAAAGCTGTTTTTCTGTCTGGCTGTGGCAGCTTTGACAGTCCGGAGTCGCCTTCCAGAGGGAAGTGATTCAAAGAGTTTGTGGCCAGGGTGAGAGGGGTCAGAGATGACCTTGCCCGCTCGCTTCCTGGCCCTTGCAGTGTACAGTTCGTCAATGGAGGGAAGGTTGCAGCCAACAACCTTCTCTGCTGATCGGACGATTCGCTGCAGCCTCCGGGTGTCGTGCTCGGTGGCTGAGCCAAACCAGACCATGATGGAGAAGGTGAGGGCAGACTCTACGATGGCCGTGTAGAATTGGACCATCATTGGATCAGCATTGGATGCAGAGACACAGGTGCTGGGGGAGGTATTAATTAATAATTCTCATCAGTGTTTACTGATCAAGGAAGCAGAGGAATTAGACAATAGACAATAGGTGCAGGAGGAGGCCATTCAGCCCTTCGGGCCAGCACCGCCATTCAATGTGATCATCCCCAACCAGTACCCCGTTCCTGCCTTCTCCCCATATCCCCTGACTCCGCTATCTTTAAGAGCCCTATCTAGCTCTCTCTTGAAAGCATCCAGAGAACCGGCCTCCACCGCCCTCTGAGGCAGAGTATTCCACAGACTCACAACTCTCTGTGAGAAAAAGTGTTTTCTCGTCTCCGTTCTAAATGGCTTACTCCTTATTCTTAAACTGGGGCCCCTGGTTCTGGACTCCCCCAACATCGGGAACATGTTTCCTGCCTCTAGCGTGTCCAAACCCTTAATAATTAAGGCACAAGAGTTGTGATGTCATGGATGAGTTGTGATGGAGCAGAATTAGGCCATTCGGCCCATCAAGTCTGCTCCGCCATTCAATCGTGGCCGATCTACCTCTCCCTCCTCTCCTGCCTTCTCCCCATGACCTCTGACACCCGTACTAACCAAGAATCTATCTATTTCCCTTAAGGATGTTGTTCATTTTCAAGTGCATTAAGTTGGTTGAGTTCCCAAGGTGGCGCAGCGGTAGAGTTGCTGCCTCACAGCGTCAGAGATCCGGGTTCGATCCTGACTACGGGTGCTGTCTGTACGGAGTTTGTACGTTCCCCCTGTGACCCGCATGGGTTTTCTCCGGGTGCTCCGGTTTCCTCCCACACTCGAAAGACGAGCAGATTTATTGGTTAATTGGCTTTGGTAAAATTGTAAATTGTCCCCAGTGTGTGTGGGGTGGTGTTACTGTGCGGGGTGATCTCCAGGCAGTACAGACACGGTGGGCCGAAGGGTCTGATTCTGCGATTGTATCTCTGAAGTCTAAAGTTTACAGCCTGACACCAGTGGTAAGTGGAAGGTTCAGGTTCAAGTTCAAGTGAGTTTATTGGAGTTGATGTGGCCTCAAGGAAGTAGCCACAGAAATAGTGGATGCATTAGTGATGATTTTTAGAAACCCTTTAGATTCTGGAGTAGTTCCTGAGGATTGGAGGGTAGCTAATGTAACCCCACTTTTTAAAAATGGAGGGAGAGAGAAAACGGGGAATTACAGACCAGTTAGTCTAACATCGGTAGTGGGGAAACTGCTAGAGTCAGTTATTAAAGATGGGATAGCAGCGCATTTGGAAAGTGGTGAAATCATTGGACAAAGTCAGCATGGATTTACGAAAGGTAAATCATGTCTGACGAATCTTATTGAATTTTTCGAGGATGTAACTAGTAGAGTGGATAAGAGAGAACCAGTGGATGTGTTTATATCTAGACTTTCAGAAGGCTTTCGACAAGGTCCCACATAAGAGATTAGTATACAAACTTAAAGCACATGGTATTGGTGGTTCAATAATGATGTGGATAGAGAACTGGCTGGCAGACAGGAAGCAAAGGGTAGGAGTAAACGAGTCCTTTTCAGAATGGCAGGCAGTAACTAGTGGGGTTCCGCAAGGCTCAGTGCTGGGACCCCAGCTATTTACAATATATATTAATGATTTGGACGAGGGAATTGAATGCAACATCTGCAAGTTTGCAGATGATACTAAGCTGGGGGGCAGTGTTAGGTGTGAGGAGGATGGTAGGAGGCTGCAAGATGACTTGGATAGGCTGGGTGAGTGGGCAAAATGCATGGCAGATGCAGTATAATGTGGATAAATGTGAGGTTATCTATTTGGTGGCAAAAACAGGAGGGTAGACTATTATCTGAATGGTGGCAAATTAGGAAAAGGGGAGATGCAACGAGACCTGGGTGTCATGGTACACCAGTCATTGAAAGTAGGCATGCAGGTGCAGCAGGCTGTGAAGAAAGCAAATGGTATGTTAGCATTCATAGCGAAAGGATTTGAGTATAGGAGCAGGGAGGTTCTACTGCAGTTGTACAGGGTTTTGGTGAGACCACACCTGGAGTATTGCGTACAGTTTTGGTCTCCAAATATGAGGAAATACATTCTTGCCATAGAGGGGGTACAGAGAAGGTTCACCAGACTGATTCCTGGGATGTCAGGACTTCCATATGAGGAAAGACTGGATAGACTTGGCTTGTACTCGCTAGAATTTAGAAGATTGAGGGGGGATCTTATAGAAACTTACAAAATTCTTAAGGGGTTGGACAGGCTAGATGCAGGAAGATTGTTCCCGATGTTGGGGAGGTCCAGAACAAGGGGTCACAGTTTAAGGATAAGGGGGAATTCCTTTAGGACCGAGATGAGGAAAACATTTTTCACACAGAGTGGAGAGTCTCTGGAATTCTCTGCCACAGAAGGTAGTTGAGGCCAGTTCATTGGCTATATTTAAGAGGGAGTTGGATGTGGCCTTGTGGCTGAAGGGATCAGGGGGTATGGAGAGAAGGCAGGTACAGGATACTGAGTTGGATGATCAGCCATGATCATATTGAATGGCGGTGCAGGCTCGAAGGGCCGAATGGCCTGCTCCTGCACCTATTGCCTATGTCTATGTTTCTATTGTCATGTGTCCCTGATAGGACAATGACATTCTTGCTTTGCTTCAGCACACAGAACATAGTAGGCATTGACTACAGAACAGATCAGTGTGTCCATATACCATAATATAAATATATACACACATGAATTAATAAACTGATAAAGTGCAAATAACAGATAATGGGTTATTAATAATCAGAGTTTTGTCCGAGCCAGGTTTAATAGCCTGATGGCTGTGGGGAAGTAGCTATTCCTGAACCGGGTCGTTGCAGTTCTCAGGCTCCTGTACCTTCTACCTGAAGGTAGCAGGGAGATGAGTGTGTGGCCAGGATGGTGTGGGTCCTTGATGATGCTGCCAGCCTTTTTGAGGCAGCGACTGCGATAGATCCCCTCGATGGAAGGAAGGTCAGAGCCGATGATGGACTGGGCAGTGTTTACTACTTTTTGTAGTCTTTTCCTCTCCAGGGCACTCAAGTTGCCGAACCAAGCCACGATGCAACCGGTCAGCAAGCTCTCTACTGTGTACCTGTAGATGTTAGAGAGAGTCCTCCTTGACAGACCGACTCTCCGTAATCTTCTCAGGAAGTAGAGGCGCTGATGAGCTTTCTTAATAATTGCATCTGTGTTCTCGGACCAGGAAAGATCTTCAGAGATGTGCACACCCAGGAATTTGAAGCTCTTGACCCTTTCAACCATCGACCCGTTGATATAAACAGGACTGTGGGTCCCCATCCTACTCCTTCCAAAGTCCACAATCAGTTCCTTGGTTTTGCTGGTGCTGAGGGCCAGGTTATTGTGCTGGCACCATATGGACAGTTGCTCGATCTCTCTTCTGTACTCCGACTCATCCCCATCAGTGATACGTCCCACTACAGTGGTGTCGTCAGCGAACTTGATGATGGAGTTCGCACTATGACCGGCTACGCCAGTCATGAGTATAGAGTGAGTACAGCAGGGGCTGAGCACGCAGCCTTGAGGTGCTCCCGTGCTGATTGTTATCGAGTCTGACACATTTCCACCAATACGAACAGACTGTGGTCTGTGAATGAGGAAGTCAAGGATCCAATTGCAGAGGGATGCGCAGAGACCCAGTTCTGCGAGTTTGGTAACCAGCTTGGACGGGATGATTGTGTTAAATGCCGAGCTGTAGTCAATGAATAACAGCCTGACATATGAGTTTTTTGTTGTCCAAGTGGTCCCAGAGCGGAGTGGGAGGGCCAGCGAGATCGCGTCCACCGTTGATCTGTTGTGGCGGTAAGCGAACTGCAGTGGGTCCAGGTTTTTGTCGAGGTAGGAGTTGATTTGCGCCATGATCAACCTCTCGAAGCACTTCATCACCACAGGCGTTAGTGCCACAGGTCGATAGTCATTGAGGCACATCACCTTGCTCTTCTTGGGCACCGGTATTATTGATGCCCTTTTGAGGCAGGTGGGAACCTCAGACCTCAGAAGTGACAGGTTGATTCTTAATTGAGGTTGATTAAGAAGGTGATTCTTAAGGACAGGGTCAAGCGGCATTAGAGATAGTCAACAAGGACTCTGTGAATGGCAAATAGTGTCTCATGAATCTTAGTTTCAGTTTTAAGGGCCTGTCCCACTTGGGCGACCTGATCCGCGAGTTCTGGCGAGTTTGCCCTCGACTCATACTCGCGGCAAGGTCGACACGAGGTCGTAGGATTTCTTCGCAACTCTCCTTCATGCTCGAGAGTGGTCTCCGCGTACTGGTTGCCTCAGCTAGGTCACGGCGGTTTTTCAAAACGTTAAAAAAATGCCCGCGAGTAAAAAAGGTCGCCATGGAAAAAGATTGATACTTTTTTTACTCGTAGGTTTAGTCGCAGTAGGTCGCAGTAGGTCGGCATGTTAGTCGTAGGTAATCGAGGGCAGTCGAAGGTGGTCGTAGATAGTCTTCATCAGAGTCGAAGGGAGGTTGAAGGAGGTCCTCTTCACTCTCCACTATTCGATGTCCAATTTTCCCAAAGCTAGTTGAAGCTGGTCTTCAACATAGTCGAAGGAGGTCGTCAACATGACATTTTTTTCAAACTCTTCTAAACTTGTCATTCAGGTCACCCAAGTGGGACAGCCCCTTAAGGTTTAGAGATGCAGTGCGTCTCCATAGCGACCGACGATCTACCTCTCCCTTTAGTTTAGTTTAGTTTCGAGATACAGCGGGGAAACAGGCCCTTCGGCCCACCGAGCCCACTCTGACCAGCATGGGTGGAAATCCTGGGGCCTGTCCCGTCCCGTCCCCCCATGTTTTGCGAGGTGGGGGACAATCCCCCGCATGTTTTGTGACCTGGGCACTACAGCCTGTAACCTACAAACCTGTACGTCTTCGGAGTGTGGGAGGAAACCGGAGCTTCCCGGAGGAAAGCCACGCGGGCCACGGGGAGAAGGTACAAACTCCGTACAGACAAGCACCCGTAGTCAGGATGGAACCCGGGTGCTGTGAGTGGGTGACTCCACCACTGCGCCCAAAGTGCTGAGCTCGACACCATCCCATCACATACTAGGCCACAGGCTGCAGTCCCCCCAGCCCCTGACAAGAATTACTTCCCCTGCTTCCTCTGATAGCTGTTGAAGCATTGATTGCATTGGCATGCCGGGCTGTGGCAAGACAATAGACAATAGGTGCAGGAGCAGGCCATTCGGCCCTTCGAGCCAGCACCGCTATTCAATGTGATCATGGCTGATCATCCCCAATCAGTACCCCGTTCCTGCCTTCTCCCCATATCCCCTGACTCCGCTATCTGTAAGAGCCCTATCTAGCTCTCTCTTGAAAGTATCTCAGAGAACCAGCCTCCACCGCCCTCTGAGGCAGAGAATTCCACAGACTCACCACTCTCTGTGAGAAAAAGTGTTTCCTCGCCTCCGTTCTGAATGGCTTACCCCTTATTCTTCAACTGTGGCCCCTGGTTCTGGACTCCCCCAACATCGGGAACATGTTTCCTGCCTCTAGCGCGTCCAAAGCCCTTAACAATCTTCCAAGACCTGTTCCTCCCACAAGCACTCACCCTGCCTTGTGTCAGCGGCAGCCATTCAATAGCTGAAGAAGTAATCTTGTGATCGGGCTTGACTTCCTATTGCTGTATTATGCACACAAAGACTAATGCTATTTGGGGTCTAATGCGTGAACACAAATCGTGCTTCTCACCGGGATCAGGAAACGATGTAATAAATAGATTATTTTTTACACTGACCCAGATGCCACAGTGGATTTTGTTAAGGGCAGTGTTTTTTTAAAAAAAAGTAACCATATACCCTAGCGACTGCATTTAATAAATATAAAATATTGATAGGAAAAAACGATATGGATACTTTGACAGCAAGAGTTAGGAATACTTTTTCAGCTGCTTTTATCCAAGCGAATGCAGCTGAGAGATGTATAATACAGACTTATAACCTGTGCAGACATTGTGCAGACTCCATGTCATTGAAGTCATTTATTCAGCTTGCTGTAAAAACAAAGGCATGGCAAATAAATATGAGCAGGTTTGCTGTTTCCCAAGAACCCGCTGCCAGAGGACTTCTCGGTGACCTCCTGACGTAGTCCCGGGCCAACACTAAAAGACCCATCACTCAACACAAACACTCACTCGCCTGGCTACATGTTCCTCATTGCCTGCCGTCATCTCTCTCTCTCTCTCTCTCCCCCCACCTCAGCTTCTTTCCTCCTCCCATCTGCCTCACAAACAATGAGGAGGGGAGGAGAGAGGAGGGGAGGGGACGGGGGGGGGGAGAGAAATCAGCTGCAGTTATTTAAAGTTTTTTTTCCCTTTGCAACAGAGGATTACAGTAAATTGGCTGCACCTTGACAAGTACACTGTACAGGACACCGGGCTGCTTATTAATGCTGCCTTGTTTCTGCCTTCACTCAGGCCTAATTAAAACCAGTCGCTGTCCGGTGTTCGAACCGTCACTCCGCGCAGACCCACTTCATCTGGGGGGTGATTTTAACTACCAGCGAGCAGTTTTTCTGCCCCCTATTCCCCTAATGCCATAATGCCCCGTACACCAGGTGATTTGTACACAGATTCCACCGCTTAACTCGCATCAGCCAAAAAGCTTTTTTTCCCCCAAAGGTAGACAGAATTGCCGGAGAAACTCAGCGGGTGCGGGAGCATCTATGGAGCGAAGGAAATAGGCAACGTTTCGTCCCGAAACAATAGACAATAGACAATAGGTGCAGGAGGAGGCCATTTGGCCATTCAATGTGATCATGGCTGACCATCCCCAATCAGTACCCCGTTCCTGCCTTCTCCCCATATCCCCTGATTCCACTATTTTTAAGAGCCCTATCTAGGTCTCTCTTGAAAGCATCCAGGGAACCTGCCTCCACCGCCCTCTGAGGCAGAGAATTCCACAGACTCACCACTCTCTGTGAGAAAAAGTGTTTCCTCGTCTCCGTTCTAAATGGCTTACCCCTTATTCTTAAACTGTGGCCCCTGGTTCTGGACTCCCCCAACATCGGGAACATGTTTCCTGCCTCCAGCGTGTCCAAGCCCTTAACAATCTTATATGTTTCAATAAGATCGCCTCTCATCTTAGAAACCTTGCCTATTTCCTTCGCTCCATAGATGCTGCCGTTTCTCCAGCATTTTTGTCTACCTTCGATTTTCCAGCATCTGCAGTTCCTTCTTGAACATTTAAGCTTTTTTTCCGAACGGTTTTTTAAAATAAGTTTATTAAAGAGAACCGCACAGCCCTGTGATACTGTGATACACCGCCTCAGTGTCATCACTGTAACACCTCTAACACTGATGCACCCCTCACTAATGCACCCCTCACTAATACACCCCTCACTGATACACCCCTCACTGATACACCCCTCACTAATACACCCCTCACTGATACACCCCTCACTAATACACCCCACTACTAATGCACCCCTCACTAATACACCCCTCACTGATACACCCCTCACTGATACACCCCTCACTAATACACCCCTCACTAATACACCCCTCACTAATACACCCCTCACTAATGCACCCCTCACTAATACACCCCTCACTGATACACCCCTCACTGATACACCCCTCACTGATACACCCCTCACTGATATACCCCTCACTAATACACCCCTCACTAATGCACCCCTCACTGATACACCCCTCACTGATACACCCCTCACTGATACACCCTTCACTAATGCACCCCTCACTAATACACCCCTCACTAATGCACCCCTCACTGATACACCCCTCACTGATACATCCCTCACTAATACACCCCTCACTAATACACCCCTCACTAATGCACCCCTCACTGATAACACCCTCACTGATACATCCCTCACACCCCTCACTAATACACCCCTCACTAATGCACCCCTCACTGATACATCCCTCACTAATACACCCCTCACTAATACACCCCTCACTAATGCACCCCTCACTGATACACCCCCTCACTAATACACCCCTCACTAATGCACCCCTCACTGATACACCCCTCACTGATACATCCCTCACTAATACACCCCTCACTAATACACCCCTCACTGATACACCCCTCACTAATACACCCCTCACTAATACCCTCACTAATGCACCCCTCACTAATACCCTCACTGATACACCCCTCACTAATACCCTCACTAATGCACCCCTCACTAATACACCCCTCACTATTACACCCCTCACTAATGCACCCCTCACTAATGCACCCCTCACTAATACACCCCTCACTAATGCACCCCTCACTAATACACCCCTCACTAATACACCCCTCACTAATACACCCCTCACTAATACACCCCTCACTAATACACCCCTCACTAATACACCCCTCACTGTAACACTGTGATATGCCCCGCGTTCATCACTAATAACACTAACACTGATACACACCTCACTCTCACACTGATACACCCCTCAGTGTAACTCTGCTTAGTGTGATCTAGTTTATTGTCACACGTACCGGGGTGCAGTGAAAAGCTTTTTCAAGTCGTGGCGTGTTAACCAGGCAGCGGGAAGACAATACATGACTACAATCGAGCTGTCCACAATATACAGATACATGATAAAAGGAATAATGTTTAGTGCAAGATAAAGTCCGATTAAAGATAGTCCGTGGGTCTCCAATGAGGTAGATGGTAGCTCTGGGCCGCTCTGTAGTTGGTGATACGATGGTTCAGTTGCCTGATAACAGCTGGGAAGAAACTGTCCCTGAATCTGGAGGTGTGCGTGCGTTTTCACACTTCTGTACCTCTTGCCCGATGGGAGAGGGGAGAAGAGGGAGTGGCCGGGGTGAGACTGGTCCTTGATGATGCTGCTGGCCTTGCCGAGGCAGCGAGAGGTGTGGATGGAGTCAGTGGAAGGGAGGTTGGGTTGTGCGACGGTCTGTGGGCTGCGCCCACAATTCTCTGCAACGTCTTGGATGGAGCTGTTCCCAAACCGAGCTGCGATGCATCCCGATAAAATGCTCGCTACGGGGCATCTGTGGAAGTTGGTGAGAGTTGTAGGGGGCATGCAGAACTTCCCAAACCTTCTAAGGAAGTAGAGGCGTCGGTGTGTTTTGTGTGACGCTGCCTGACCTGGTGAGTTGCTCCAGCACCTTGTGTCTGATTATGATCCTGTGATGGCGTTTAACTGTGTTAAACGTGCTCGGTGAGTGCAAATTATTGCTACACTTGAGGGGGTGGGGGGTGAGATTCCACAGAATTGATCGTTAAAGTTGTATAGGAGACCCGCATCACCCTGGCCACGCTCTCATCTCACCACTGCCATCGGGAAGAAGGTTTAGCATAACAAGAGGTAAGGGGGAGGTACAGCGAGACCTGGGTGTCCTTGTACACCGGTCACTGAAAGTTGGCGTGCAGGTACAGCAGGCAGTGAAGAAAGCTCATGGAATGTTGGCCTTCATAACAAGAGGATTTCAGTACAGGAGTAAAGAGGTTCTTCTGCAGTTGTATAGGGCTCTGGTGAGACCACATCTGGAGTATTGTGTACAGTTTTGGTCTCCTAAGTTGAGGAAGGACATCCTTGTGATTGAGGCAGTGCAGCGTAGGTTCACGAGATTGATCCCTGGGATGGTGGACTGTCATATGAGGAAAGATTGAAAAGACTAGGCTTGTATTCACTGGAGTTTAGAAGGATGAGGGGGAATCTTATAGAAACATGTAAAATTATAAAAGGACTGGACAAGCTAGATGCAGGAAAAATGTTCCCAATGTTGGGCGAATCCAGAACCAGGGGCCACAGTCTTAGAATAAAGGGGAGGTCATTTAAGACTGAGGTGAGAAAAAACTTTTTCACCCAGAGAGTTGTGAATTTGTGGAATTCCCTGCCACAGAGGGCAGTGGAGGCCAAGTCACTGGATGGATTTAAAGAGAGAGTTGGATAGAGCTCTAGGGGCTAGTGGAGTCAAGGGGTATGGGGAGAAGGCAGGCACGGGTTATTGATTGGGGACGATCAGCCATGATCACTATGAATGGCGGTGCTGGCTCCTCCTGCACCTATTTTCTATGTTTCTAAGGTACAGGAGCCTGAAAACTGTAACGTCCAGGTTCAGGAACAGCTTCTTCCCTACAGCCCTCAGGCGATTAAACACTACAACCTCAGAAGCTTTGAACTACAATAGACATTATTCTTATTATTGCACTGTTTTTTTGTTTTTTTTAAATTTTGTTATATTATTTAGTAATGATTACATGTTGTGTTGTGCTGCTGCAAGTAAGAATTTCATTGCTCTATCTGGGACACATGGCAATTAAACACTCTTGACTGAGCCAAGATCACATTTGAATGGCGGTGCTGGCTCGAAGGGCCGAATGGCCTCCTCCTGCACCTATTGCCTATTGTCTCTTGACTCTCTTGAAGGAGCTGCAGATGCCGGTTTAAACCGACGACAGACTGAAGAAGGGTCTCGACCCGAAACGTCACCTCTCCAGAGATGCTGCCGGCCCCGCTGAGTTACTCCGGCATTTTGTGCCTATGAGCTTTTAACGTGGTCTGGTCCAAACCATTACATGTGGGGTTGGGAGGACCCCCACATCCCCTTCAAGATAAACACCAACGCAAACTGTCACTGAAAAATGGTGAAGGTTTCCTCAGCGGGCTGAAGCCAATCACGCCTTCAAATTGTATTTCCTGGCAAGGTCTGATTGCAGAGAGCACGGCCATGACCCAGAGCTCTGTCGGAGCCTAAAGAGGAACGTACGCCTCTTTTAAACCTTGCAGCGCTCCCGACTGTTTCACCCCACTGTTGAACACTGGTGCAGTGGCCCAGTGGTGGAGATGCTGCCTTGCAGTGCCAGAGACCCGGGTTACACAATAGACAACAGACAATAGGTGCAGGAGGAGGCCACTCGGCCCTTCAAGCCAGCACCGCCATTCAATGTGATCATGGCTGATCATCCCCAATCAGTACCCCATTCCTGCCTTCTCCCCATATCCCCTGACTCCGCTATCTTTAAGAGCCCTATCTAGCTCTCTCTTGAAAGCATCCAGAGAACCGGCCTCCACCGCCCTCTGAGGCAGAGAACTCCACAGACTCACAACTCTCTGTGAGAAAAAGTGTTTCCTCGTCTCCGTTCTAAATGGCTTACCCCTTATTCCTAAACTGTTTCCCCTGGTTCTGGACTCCCCCAACATCGGGAACATGTTTCCTGCCTCTAGCGTGTCCAAGCCCTTAACGATCTTATATGTTTCAATGAGATCCTCACCACGGGTGCTTGTTCGTAGGTTCTCCCCGTAACCCGCGTGGGTTTTCTCCGGGTGCTCTGGTTTCCTCCCACAGTCAAAAGACGCCGTACAGGTTGGTGGGACAGGCCCTTACGTAGGTGTGGCATGGATTGTACAGATGTTTCACATTCACATTCTGTGTCCATCCTAGCAACATATGACAGTCCCGCCATCCCGGGAATTAACCTTGTAAACCTACGCTGCACTCCCTCAATAGCAAGAATGTCCTTCCTCAAATGTGGAGACCATAACTGCACACAATACTCCAGGTGTGGTCTCACTAGGGCCCTGTACAACTGCAGAAGGACCTCAGTGCTCCTATACTCGACTCCTCTTGTTATAAAGGCCAACATGCCATTCGCTTTCTTCGCTGTTTCTTCTTGTATCGGCCTATCCCTGTACGAAGCCTGTGGAGTGACTTCCAGGTCTCCCGGTCACCCCTGTGACCAGGTGGGAGCAGTTCCTTGGTTGGGAATGGGCATCTTTACGTGGTGGCGGTTTTCATTGCGTTTCCTTGAGGAGACTGTGACAGGGGCTAGACTGTGTGGAGGAAACGCGGTGGGCCGAAAGGGCCTGATTGCGCGCTGTATCGCTCTAAACTGAACTAAAGATGGTGGTTGGTAGGATCACACTTGCGTCGACTGGACACCATCCTCGAGGACGAGACTGTATAAGTTAGCGGAAAGTTCAATGTTAGATGAGGCCGTTTTGTCGTCTGAGAGAGAGAGAGAGAGAGAGATGGTTGGGTTTGCAGTCTCTGTAGATGTGAAGAATAAGAAGTGACCTCATACAGAATTCCCCCAGACTTGGTGGAGTAAAGAACAGACAAGTCTCCAGACACATCTCCAGACGTTTATTACAAAATAACTGATGGAGACAGAGGGAGACTGGAGAGTTTTGTTTAGTTCGGTTCAGAGAAACAGCGCAGAAACAGGCCCTGCGACCAGCGACCGCCCCGCACACAAACACTATCCTGCGCACCCTGGGGACAATTTACGATCTTACCGCAGCCCAATTCACCTGCAAACCTGCAGGTCTTTGGAGCGTGGGAGGAAAGCGGAGCGCCCGGAGAAAACCCACGCAGGTCACGGGGAGAGGACGTGCAAACTCCGTGCAGGCAGCGCCCGTAGTCGGGATGGAACTCGGGGCTGTGGCGCTGTGGGGCGGCGACTCGACCCGCCCCAGAACAAGACCGTGCTTGTGAAGATGCCCGAGGCTGACCCTTGATTTCAGATCCGTGATCCCCTCTGAACTCCATCTAAGCCAGTCCCATCAAATGCTGCAGCTTCTGAACCTTCGCAACATGGCGTGTAGTTCTGCTCAGCCCGTTGCAGGAAAGAGGTGTACAAAATCACCAGGGGAATAGACCGGGTAGATGCACAGAGTCCCTTGCCCAGAGTAGGGGAATCGAGGACCAGAGGACGTAGGTTCAAGGTGAAGGGGAAAAGATTTAATAACCATATAACCATATAACAATTACAGCACGGAAACAGGCCCTCTCGGCCCTTCCAGTCCGTGCCGACCATTTGTTTTCCCCTAGTCCCATCTACCTGCACTCAGACCATACCCCTCCATTCCCTTCACGTCCATATACCTATCCACTTTACTCTTAAATGTTAAAATCGATCCTGCCTCCACCACTTCTGCTGGAAGCTGATTCCACACAGCCACCACCCTCTGAGTAAAGAAGTTCCCCCTCACGTTACCCCGAAACCTCTGTCCCTTAATTCTCATGTCATGCCCTCTTGTTTGAATCTTCCCTACCCTCAATGGGAGAAACGTATCCACGTCAACTCTGTCTATCCCTTTCCCATTAATAGGAATCCGAGGGGTAACTTTTTCACACAGAGGGTGGTGGGTGCATGGAACGAGCTGCCAGAGGAGGTAGTTGAGGCTGGGACTATCCCAACGTTTAAGAAACAGTTGGACAGGTACATGGATAGGACAGGTTTGGAGGGATGTGGACCAATTGCAGGCAGGTGGGACTGGTGTAGGTGGGATACGTTTGTACGTTCTCCCCGTGACCTCGTGGGTTTTCTCCGGGTGCTCCGGTTTCCTCCCACACTCCAAATACGTGCAGGTTTGTAGGTTAATTGGCTTCTGTAAGATTGTAAATTGTCCCCGGTGTGTGTGTATGTAGGACAGTGTTAGTGTGCGGGGATCGCTGTGGGCAAGTTGGGCCGAAGGGCCTGTTTCCACACTGTATAACTCTGGAGTGGGCGCAGCGGAGGGTTCCCAGGATTAGAGGGTATTGACTATGAGGAGAGGTTGGATTATTTTCTCTGGAACGTCAGAGGTTGAGGCAAGACCTCCAGAAGTGTAATAACTGGAGCGCCCACTGGGATATCCATGGTCCACAGGCCAGGGCAGCGTACAAATGGAGTCAGTGGAAGGGAGGTTGGTTTGTGCGATGGTCTAGGCTGCGTCCACAGTTTTCTTCAAGTTCTTGCGGTATTGGATGGAGCTGTCCCAAGGGTCTCTGTCACAGACACCAAGGTGCAGGGAAAGTCCTTGTTCATACCAAGCTCTTGTTTATCGCCTGTTGTCTAAGTGTAGTTTTGGGATACAGCACGGGAACAGGCCCTCCGGCCCACCGGGTCAACGCCGGCCAGCGATCCCCCCACAGTGCCACTACCCTACACCCACTAGGGACAATTTGTACATTTACCCAGCCAATTAACCTGCAAACCTGGTAGACAAAAGTGCTGGAGAAACTCAGCGGGTGCAGCAGCATCTATGGAGCGAAGGAGATAGGCAACGTTTCGGGCCGAAACCCTACATCAGTCTGAAAGAAGGGTTTCGCCTATTTCCTTCGCTCCATAGATGCTGCGATAGTTTCTCCAGCACTTTTGTCTACCTTTGATTTTCCAGCATCTGCAGTTCCTTCTTAAATGACCCTCCAAACCTGCACGTCTTTGGAGTGTGGGAGGAAACCGAAGATCTCGGAGAAAATGCGCACCGGTCACAGGAGAGAGCGTGCAAACTCCGTACCGACAGCGCCCGTAATTCGCTGTAAGGCGATGACTCCACCACTGCGCCCACCGTGACCGCCCTCAGCTCGCAGAGTGAATCGTCGTGAAAACACACAAAACTAACCTCCCTTCCACCGACTCCATCCACACCTCTCGCTGCCTCGGCAAGGCCGGCAGCATCATCAAGGACCAGTCTCACCCCGGCCACTCCCTCTCCTCCCCTCTCCCATCGAGCAGAAGGTACAGAAGTGGGAAAACGCACGCACACCTCCAGATTCAGGGACAGTTTCTTCCCAGCTGTTATCAGGCAACTGAACCATCCTTTCAACAACTATGGAGCGGTGCTGACCTCCCATCTACCTCACTGGAGACCCTCGGTCTATCTTCAATCAGACTTTGCCGGACGTTATGTGTGGGAAAGGACTGCAGATGCTGGTTTAAATCGAAGTTAGACACAAAATGCTGGAGTAACTCAGCGGGACAGGCAGCATCTCTGGAGAGACGGAACGGGCGACGTTTCGGGTCGAGACCCTTCGTCAGTCACCCATTCCTTCTCTCCACAGATGCTGTCTGCCCCGCTGAGTCACTTCACACTTACTCTTGCAATAGCGTTTTTGCCATTATCCTGCATCTGTACGCTGTTGGTAATCATGTATATACATCGTGTAGCCATGTGGGTATAGGTGGTCTGTTGTATCATGTGGGCAGTCTTTAGACAACAGGTGCAGGAGGAGGCCATTCAGCCCTTCGAGCCAGCACCGCCATTCATTGTGATCACGGCTGATCATCCCCAATCAGTACCCCGTTCCTGCCTTCTCCCCATATCCCCTGACTCCGCTATCTCTAAGAGCCCTATTTAGCTCTCTCTTGAAAGCATCCAGAGAACCTGCCTCCACCAGCAAATTCCACAGACTCACCACTCTCTGTGAGAAAAAGTGTTTCCTCATCTCCGTTCTAAATGGCTCACTCCTTATTCTTAAACTGTGGCCCCTGGTTCTAGACTCCCCCAACATCGGGAACATGTTTCCTGCCTCTAGCGTGTCCAAGCCCTTAACAATCTTATATGTTTCAATGAGATCCCCTCTCATCCTTCTAAACTCCAGAGTGTACAAGCCCAGCTGCTCCATTCTCTCAGCGTATGACAGTCCTACCATCCCGGGAATTAACCTGGTGAACCTACGCTGCACTCCCTCAATAGCAAGAATGTCCTTCCTCAAATTAGGGGACCAAAACTGCACACAGTACTCCAGGTGTGGTCTCACTAGGGCTCTGTACAACTGCAGATGGACCTCTTTGCTCCTATACTCGACTCCTCGTGTTATAAAGGCCAACATGCCATTCGCTTTCTTCACTGCCTGCTGTACCTGCATGCTTACTTTCATAGACTGATGTACAAGGACCCCCAGATCCCGTTGTACTTCCCCTTTTCCCAACTTGACACCATTCAGATAGTAATCTGCCTTCCTGGTTAGCGTGCAACAACAAAAAAAAAAGCCTTTCACCGTAAGCCAAACTAAACACCGGGCACGGTGGCGCAGCGGTAGAGTTGCTGCCTCACAGCACCGGGGGCCCGGGTTCGATCCTGACCACGGGTGCTGTCTGTCCCGCGTTAGTGACCCGCCTGGGTCCCCCCCGAGATCTTTGCTTTCCTCCCACACTGCAAGGATGTACAGGTTTGTAGGCTAACTGGCTTGGAATAAGTGTAAAACGTAAAAATGGCCCCCAGTGTGGTGTAGTGTTAATGTGATCGCGGGTCTGCAGGGAGGCGCTGGGCCGAAGGGCCTGGTTCTCCATTTGCGCTGTATCTCCAAAATCACCAGTGATTTTAAACCTTGCAGCAAAATGAAAGGAGGCGATTCCAGTCTTGCACAAATCTCCACCTCCTCTCCCTCCCCCCTCGTCCCCCTCCCCCCTCCCTCTCCCCCCCCCTCCCTCTCTCCCTCCCTCAGCTCCTCCCTGGGTCTGAGTTTGGGGGTTTTCATGGCGAGGTTGCAGGGAACGCTGGCTCTTGTCAACATTCAGCTGCCCCGTCTGTCAATACCCGCGCGCTGACTATTCCACATGAGGTCGCCAGGGCTTTTCCTGTTGTGTTTGGAGCTCCCCCCGTCATCCCCCTCCCTCCCACTCCCCCTCTCCCCCTCTCCTGTTCTCTCCCTCACTCCCTTTCTCCCTCCCTTTCCCCTCTCCCGTCAGCCTCCCTCTCCTTCTCTCTGTCTCTCCCTCTCTCCCTCTCCCCCTTCCTCCCTCTAGCTCTCCCCTCTCGCCTCCCCTCTCTCATTCCCTCCCTCCTTCCTTCACTCTCCCCATCCTCTGTCTTTCCCTCTCTCCCTCCTTCTCCCCCTCTGTCTCTCCGCCTCTTGCCCCCTCTCTCCTTCTCTCCCTCTCTCCCTCTCTCTCCCTCCCTCCCTCTGTCTCTCCCTCTCTCCCCCACACTCCCTCTGTCTCTCCCTCTCTTGCCCCCTGTCTCATTCTCTCCCTCTCTCCTCCTTCTCCCCCTCTGTCTCTCCCTCTCTCCCTCCCTCCCTCCCTCCCTCTGTCTCTCCCTCTCTCGCCCCCTATCTCCTTCTCTCCCTCTCTCCCTTTCTCCCTCTTTCTCCCCCTGTCTCTCCGTCTCTCGCCCCCTATTCCTTCTCTCCCTCTCTCCCTCACTCTCCCTCCCTCCCTCTGTCTCTCCCTCTCTCGCCCCCTGTCTCATTCTCTCCCTCTCTCCCTCCTTCTCCCCCTCTGTCTCTCCCTCTCTCCCTCCCTCCCTCCCTCCCTCTGTCTCTCCCCTATCTCGCCCCCTATCTCCTTCTCTCCTCTCTCCCTCTCTCCCTCCTTCTCCCCCTCTGTCTCTCGCCCCCTATCTCCTCTCCCTCATGCCCTCTCTCTCCCTCCCTCCCTCCCTCTGTCTCTCCCTCTCTTGCCCCCTGTCTCATTCTCTCCCTCTCTCCCTCCTTCTCCCCCTCTGTCTCTCCCTCTCTCCCTCCCTCCCTCCCTCCCTCTGTCTCTCCCCTATCTCGCCCCCCTCTCCCCTTCTCCCCCCGTCCCCGTCTCCCCTGGGCTGTGCTACATGGAGACTGTCAGATGTAATGAGTTCTGACAAAGGTATTTAGTGGTTGTAATTCAAATCTAATTCAGAACATCTTACGGAGTGGCCTGTCGGAGCTGTAAGTACGCTGTGCAGATCCGCAAGCCTCCATTAAGTTCCCAATCACTGCTCTGTGTGGCTTCAGGTTGATGTAAGTGTCAACATGAGTGCCTGCAATAACACGGCCCTTGAAGTGTTCGCAGCAGCCAGCGCAAAGGCATGTACACTTGTCCACACGTTAGCCGCGGGAGCTTAAATCACCATCGTGTGTGATGCAGCCTGCACGCCCTGTCTGGGCCTGGTAACCGAGGACTCACACTGCCGCCTAATCCAGCTGGGTGAGGGTCATGTTTGCAGCCTGAAATCGGGGGGTAATCGCTGGTTCGGCGCGCACTCATTGGGCCGAACAGCCATTTTCCCCGCTGTTAAGAATGGGTCGACCGGGCTCGTACTCACTGGAGTTTAGAAGGATGAGAGGGGATCCTAAGTAAGTAAGAAAGTAAGTTTATTGGCCAAGTATTCACATACAAGGAATTTGCCTTGGTGCTCCGCCCACAAGTAACAACATGACATACAGTGACAGTTACGAATGACTCAGAAAACACTAAACATTAATAATAATAAAACATTAATGATAAAACACCATTGATCAAGCATGTGAACCAACAAAATACCAGATCAAAGGGAGGCTACAGATTTGTGGCTGTTGAGTAGAGCAACTACTCGTGGATAAAAACTGTTTTTATGTCCGGCTGTGGCAGCTTTGACAGTCCGGAGTCGCCTTCCAGAGGGAGATCTTATAGAAACATATACAATTCTCAAGGGATATGACACGCTAGAGGCAGGAAACATGTTCCTGGAGTCCAGAACCAGGGGCCACACAGTTTACGAATAAGGGGTCGGCCATTCAGGACTGAGATGAGGAAAAACCTTTTCACCCAGAGAGTTGTGAATCTGTGGAATTCTCTGCCACAGAAGGCAGTGGAGGCCAATTCACTGGGTGTTTTCAAGAGAGAGTTAGATTTAGCTCTTAGGGCTAACGGAATCAAGGGATATGGGGAGAGAAAGCAGGAACGGGGTACAGATTTAGGATGATCAGCCATGATCATATTGAATGATGGTGCTGGCTCGAATGGGCTGAATGGCCTCCTCCTGCACCTATTGTCTATCATTTCCATCCTTAAACTCTAAAAGATGTGCCACAGAAAGCTCACTATACCCATAGGAAGGAACTGCAGATGCTGGTTCAAACTGAAGACAGACACAAAATGCTGGAGTAACTCAGCGGGACAGGCAGCATCTCTGGAGAGAAGGGATGGGTGAGGTTTCGGGTCGAGACCCTTCTTCATTCTGTCGTTTTGCTTCACAGCTTGGTTTGGGAACAGCTTCCACTTTACTTTAGAGATATGGTGCGGAAACAGGCCCTTCAGCCCTTCACCGCGCATACTAGCACCACCCCACACACACTAGGGGCAATTTACAATGTTACCAAGGCTAATTAGCCTACAAACCTGTACGTCCTTGGAGTGCGGGAGGAAACCGGAGCACCCGGTGAAGACCCACGCAGGCCACGGGGAGAACGTGCAAACTCCACACAAGACAGCGCCCGTAGTCAGGATCGAACTGGGGTCTCTGGCGCTGTGGGGCAGCGACTCCACCGCTGTGATTTGTACTGGTGTTAGAGGTTATGGGGAGAAGGCAGGAAAATGGGATTAGGAGGGAGAGATAGTTCAGCCATGAGGAGGCCTGATGGGCTGAATGGTCTAATTCTGCTCCTATCATTTATGACCTTGTGACCAGTGGGCCGCTGCGCAGCTCTGTTCAAGAGCATACGAAAGTGCAGAAAGTTGTAGATGTGACTCAGTCCCTCACACAGACCACACTCCCCACCATTGTAGATGTGGCCCGGTCGCTCACACAGACCACACTCCCCACCATCGACTCCATCTACACTTCACGCTGCCTCGGGAAAGCAGCCGACACAATCACAGACTTGTCCCACCCCGGTCACTCCTTCTTGTCCCACCCCGGTCATTCCTTCTTGCTTTGTTTTGCACGCTATCCAAACAGGTCATGATACTACACATGAACACACGCAAGACAAACTCCAGTACAACAGGTGGAGCAAAGGGGAAGATACAGAGTGCAGAATATAGTTCTCAGCATTGTAGCGCATCAGTTCCACAGACAGAGTCCAGTGTCCGCAATGGGGTAGAGGTGAATCGGACAGTACCCTAGGTTATGGAAGGGCCGTTCAGAAGCCTGATAACAGAGGGGAAGAAGCTGTTCCTGAGTCTGGTGGTGCGCGCTTTCAAGCTTCTGTACCTTCTGCCGGACGGGAGCGGGGAGAAGAAGGAATGACCGGGGTGGGACAGGTCTGTGATTGTGTCGGCTGCTTTCCCAAGGCAGCGTGAAATGTAGATGGAGTCGATGGTGGGGAGTGTGGACTGTGTGACGGACCGGGCCACATCTACAATGGTGGGAGTGTGGTGTGTGTGAGGGACTGGGCCACATTTACACTATCTGCACTTTCTTGCGGTCTTGGGCAGAGTTGTTCCCAAACCAAATTGTGAAGCAACGCGACAGTATGCTTTCTGTGGTTCATCTTTTAGACTTTAGATTTTAGAGATACAACGCACAAAAACAGGCCCTTCAGCCCATCGAGTCTGCTCCGACCAGTGACCTAACCTACACACACTGAGGACAAATTTACAATTTACCAAAACCAATTAACCTGAAAATCTGTAGGTCATTGGAGTGAGGGAGGAAACCACAAGCTCCCGGAAACAATAGACAATAGGTGCAGGAGTAGGCCCTTCGAGCCAGCACCTCCATTCAATGTGATCATGGCTGATCATCCCCAATCAGTGCCCCGTTCCTGCCTTCTCCCCAGATCCCCTGACTCCGCTATCTTTAAGAGCCCTATCTAGCTCTCTCTTGAAAGTATCATGAGAACCGGCCTCCACCGCCCTCTGAGACAGAGAATTCCACAGACTCGCCACTCTGTGTGAAAAAGTGTTTCCTCGTCTCCGTTCTAAATGGCTTACCCCTTATTCTTAAACAGTGGCCCCTGGTTCTGGACTCCCCCAACATTGGGAACATGTTACCTGCCTCTAGCATGTCCAAGCCCTTAATAATCTTATATTAGACTAAGTGGGACCCGTTGGGTCCCATGTTCTTATGGGAGGGCTGGTGAAGCAGAGTGCAGGCCACCAAACTCAATTTCACAACATTTCAAGCAGTGCAGGCCACCAAATTCAATTTCATAGCATTTCAAGCAGTGCAGGACGGCCACCAAATTCAATTTCATAGCATGTCAAGCAGAGTGCAGGCCACCAAATTGCCAAACAACTCATTGCATTGTCATTAAGGGCCAACAAATCATTTATTGCAAGTGCATTGCAGACTCACAGTTCAGTTGATTCACAGCTTAGAATCACAGTTGTGGACTCTCCCTCGCGATCTTCCAGAGTGACTGACTCACGTCCAGGTATCCGGGGTTTTATAGTCCTGCCCCCCCTCCCCCCAGAAGGGGGCGTTACCTTCATCTTGGTGATTGACAGGCGAAAGGACCAATCAGCCGATCTCAAGATTTTCGAGGAGACATTTTGGGAAGGCGTGTCTCGCCCCCGTTCCGTCTCTCCAGAGATGCTGCCCGTCCCGCTGAGTTACTCCAGCTATTTGTGTCTGTCTTTGGTCCAAGAAGTCTTTGCTGGTGAACAGAGGATCTTTATGGCTCCAGCTCTTGAGATGTATGATGTGGAGATTAAGAAGGTGAATGGTTTACATTTAGGCCTGCCTTTACCATTGTCACGTAACGGGGGATACAGTGAAAATCTTTGTTTGTGTGTTATCTAATCAAATCATCATAATCATAATTATACTTTATTAGCCAAGTATGTTTTGCAACATACAAGGAATTTCATTTCCCGTACAGACATACCATTAAAAAGCAACAAAACACACAAAATACATTTTAATATAAACATCCACCACAGTGACTCCTCCACATTCCTCACTGTGATGGAAGGCGAAAGACAGTTCAATCTCTTCCCTTCTTTGTTCTCCCGCGGTCGAGGGTCTCGAGCCTTCCGTTGACGGGATGATCTTGTCTCCCGTAGCCGGCAGCGTTTGAACCCTCGCGGGGGCGCCAGCCGGCTCGGGGCGAGTATCCAAGCTCCTGCATCGGTGGGGGGATGAATCTCGGGGAGCTCCCCCCACGCCGGGCGAAGGGTCTGACCCCGGGTCGGGCTGGTCGAAGCCTTCTGTGTAGTCGTTTTGGAGCTGTGAGCCCGACATCGGTCTCTGCCCGAGACTGCGAGCTCCTCGATGGTGAAATAGGGGGGCCGCATGGCCGCGCGGTTTTGGAGGCATCGATCCCAGCAGGGATCGCAGGCTCCCAACGGTAAGTCCAAATCCCCGCGGCCGGTGGGGCTCAAAGTCATATCCCGAGCAAGGCCGGGGGGCGGGGCAGCTCCACGATGTTAGGCTGCAGAGCGAGGCCGGAGATTATGACCCGGAAGACAATACGATCAGACAATACTATGGAGAGGCACAAAATGCTGGAGTAACTCACTGGATTATTGAGTCTAAAATGGGAACTGGAGTAGTATTGGATATTGGTGGAGACACACAGGGAGAGTGCAGATGTCTAGTTTGCAAAAAAAAGGCGCAAGGCCGTGGGTAACTTACGCGAGTCAGGCAGTATCTCTGGGGAAGAACATGGATAGGTGACGTTCCAGTCTGAAGAAGTGTTCCAACCCAAAGCGTTACATATCTATGTTCACCAGAGATGCTGGCTCACCTGCTACAGCGTGCAAACAGGCCCTTTGGCCCAATGCCACGCTGACCAACATGCCCCATCTGCACTGGTCCCACCTGCCTGCATTTGGCCCATATCCCTCTAAGGTGGCCCCGTGTCCTATCCATGTACCCATCTAAATGTTTCTTACACGTTGCGATAGTCCCTGCCTCAACTATCTCCTCCTCGTTCCATACGCCCACCACCCTTTATGTAAACAGGTGACCCCTCTGGCTCCTATTAGATCTTTTCCCCCTCACCTCGAACCTATGCCCTCAGCTTCTCGATTCCCCTACTCTTGGGAGATAGACAGTAGGTGCAGGAGTAGGCCATTCGGCCCTTCGAGCCAGCACCGCCATTCAATGTGATCATCCCCAATCAGTACCCCGTTCCTGCCTTCTCCCCATATCCCCTGACTCCGCTATCTTTAAGAGCCCTATCCAGCTCTCTCTTGAAAGCAAAGGTGTTTACCTGTCCTAGTCCCCTCATGATTTTGCACACCTCTATAAGATCACCCCTCATCCACCAGCGCTCCGAGGAATAAAGTCCTTGCCTGCTCCACCTCTCCGGGGGTGGGGTCTCCCTGCTCAGCCCTGCGGGTCCTGGCAACATCTTGAGAAATCTTCTCTGTACCCCTTTCCGGCTTGACAACCTCTTTCCTACCACACGGTGCCCAGCACTGAACACAATACTCCACAAGATATCTCGCCAGTGTCTTATATAACTGTAACATGACCTCTTAACTCCTATCCTTGGTAACAATACGGTTGAGTTATTCCAGCACTTTGTGTTTAGTATTGGAGAAAGAGTGACTGGGTGTGAAGAGACTCGGGTTTTATACGACGCTCTGGAATTAGGATGATAGATTGAGAGGGGGATCTTAGTAGGAAACTTACAAAAGGAAGCGGGATCTTAAGGGTTTGGGGACAGGCTAGATGCAGGCGAGATTGTTTCCCGATGTTGGGCAGGTTAGCCAGGACACAGGGGTCACAGTTTAAGGATAAGGGGGAAGTCTTTTAGGATCGAGATGAGAAAAACATTTTTCACACAGAGAGTGGTGAGTCTCTGGAACTCTCTGCCACAGAAGGTAGTTGAGGCCAGTTCATTGGCTATATTTAAGAGTGAGTTGGATGTGGCCCTTGTGGCTAAGGGGATCAGAGGGTATGGAGAGAAGGCAGGTACGGGATACTGAGTTGGATGATCAGCCATGATCATATTGAATGGCGGTGCAGGCTCGAAGGGCTGAATGGCCTACTCCTGCACCTAATTTCTATGTTTCTATGTTTCTATGTATTGAACGTCTTGCAGTTGAGTTTACTGTCCCGTGTACGGGGGTACGGTGAAGAGCTTTTGTTGCGTGCTGCAACGATAACAGTCAGCGGTGGTCGAAAACAATACATGATTACAATCGAGCCGTTGTGCAGATACAAGATAGACATATAGAAACATCGAAAACTAGGTGCATGGGTTGGCCATTGGACGCGGCCTTCGAGCCAGCAACCACCATTCAATACGAGTCATGACTGATCATCCCCAATCAGTACCCCTGTCGGGTACCCACTTCTTTCATCATATGACAGTCCCGCCATCTCAGGAATTAACAACCTGGTGTAACCTACGCTGCACACCCTCCAATAGCAGAGGTAATGTCCTTCCTCAAATTTAGGGGACGCAAAACTGCACACAATGCTCCAGTGCCTTCTCACCAGGGCCCAGTACGCGCGCCTGCAGTAGGACCTCCTTGCTCCTAAAAACACAAATCCTCTCTGCAATAAAGTGGAGGGCCAACATGCCATTAGCTTTCTTCACTGCCCACTGTAACCTGCATGCTTACTTTCAGTGGACTGATATACAAGCACACCCAGTTCTCGTTGCACCTCCCCTTCTCCTAATCTGGCACCAAAGCAGATAAATAATTTCTACCTTCCTGTTCTTTGCCACCGGAAAGTTTGGATAAAGGACGTCACACATAAATTATGCCACATTATACTTGCATCTGCCATGCAAGGGGCTGCCCCACGGGGGTCACGGCCAACCTGTCCCTGCAGCCTCCTAGCATCCTCAATCGCAGCTCAACGGACTGCCACCAGCATTTGTGTCATCCGCAAACTGGAGATGTCACATTTAAGAGCCCCCGCGCTCATCTAAGAGCGAGCATTAACGGGTGACATGCTGCGCGTGAACTTCTAAGCCTTCAAAGGAAGTATCTTTCATTGAGTCTAAGATGTGAACAGGAGTGGTATTGGACATGTGCTAGTTTACAAAAAAAGGCACAGAGTGCTGGAGTAACTCAGCGGGTCAACAGCATCTCTGGAGAATGTTAATAGGTGACATTCCAGCCTGAAGAAGTGTCCCGAAACGTCACCTATCCATGTTCACCACAGATGCTGCCTGACCCACTGAGTTACTCCAGCACTCTGTGAAACGTCACCTATCCATGTTCTCCACAGATGCTGCCTGATACCCGCTGAGTTACTCCAGCAACTCTGTGAAAACGTCACCTATCCATGTTCCCCACAGATGGCTGCCTGACCCGCTGAGTTACTCCAGCCACTCTGTTAAACGTCACCTATCCATGTTCTCCACAGAGGTCCTGACCGGCCTGAGTTACTCCAGCACTCTGTGAAACGTCACCTATCCATGTTCTCCACAGATGCTGCCTGACCCGCTGAGTTACTCCAGCACTCTGTGAAACGTCACCTATCCATGTTCTCCACAGATGCTGCCTGACCCACTGAGTTACTCCAGCACTCTGTGAAACGTCACCTATCCATGTTCTCCACAGATGCTGCCTGACCCGCTGAGTTACTCCAGCGCTCTGTGAAACGTCACCTATCCATGTTCTCCACAGAGGGTCCTGACCCGCTGAGTTACTCCAGCACTCTGGGTCTAGTATTGAGCATTCATGGTTTGATAACTATCTATCTTTGCGTCAACTGGAAGGTATATATTGTCACGGGAGCAGAGAAGATTTACGAGGATGTTGCCAGGACTAGAGGGTGTGAGCTACAGGGAGAGGTTGAGAAGGCTGGGTCTCTATTCCATGGAGCGCAGGAGGATGAGGGGCGATCTTACAGAAGTGTACAAAATCATGAGAGGAATAGATCGGGTGGATGCACAGAGTCTCTTGCCCAGAGTAGGGAATCGAGGACCAGAGGACATAGGTTCAAGGTGAAGGGGAAAAGATTTAATAGGAATCTGAGGGGTGTCTTTTTCACACAGAGAGTGGTGGGTGCATGGAACAAGCTGCCAGAGGAGGTAGTTGAGGCTGGGACTATCCCAACGTTTAAGAAACAGGTAGACAGGTACATGGATAGGACAGGTTGAATGAATGAATAGTTTATTTTGGTCAGACATTAAACAGAACAAAACGTTACAATCAGTGTGAATATGAACCAACACTGTTCACATAATCAACAAAAAGAATAGGCTGAAACCACAAAGTTTATTTTAGCCTCTCCTATACAATCCATAAAATAACCCAGTATATCAGCATTACAAAGGAAAGAAAAACATTAAAATTTACTCTAAATTGTAATCCTTATTGTACATTTTAATCATTTTACATTATAATCCCTAATTATTTTACATTTTAAGGCTTTGCAGGTATATGGACCAAAGGCGGGCGTGTGGGACGAGTGTAGCTGGGACATGTTGGCTGGTAATGGGCCGAAGGGCCTGTTTCCACACTACACTCAGACTCTGTAGCAAGGAAGTCAAGAGATACCTGGAACAGAGGTCTATGAGTGTTTGAAGGGTTAAAAATGGCTGCTTTTCTCCCCCCCACCCCTCACCCCTCCACATCTGGAGTATTGCGTGCAGTTTTGGTCTCCTAATTTGAGGAAGGACATCCTTGTGATTGAGGCAGTGCAGCGTAGGTTCACGAGATTGATCCGTGGGATGGCGGGACTGTCATATGAGGAAAGATTGAAAAGACTAGGCTTGTATTCACTGGAGTTTAAAAGGATGAGGGGGGGATCTTATAGAAACATCTAAAATTATACAAGGACTGGACAAGCTAGATGCAGGAAAAATGTTCCCAATGTTGGGCGAGTCCAGAACCAGGGGCCACAGTCTTAGAATAAAGGGGAGGCCATTTAAGACTGAGGTGAGAAAACACTTTTTCACCCAGAGCGTTGTGAATTTGTGGAATTCCCTGCCACAGAGGGCAGTGGAGGCCAAATCACTGGATGGATTTAAGAGAGAGTTGGATAGAGCTCTAGGGGCTGGTGGAGTCAAGGGATATGGGGAGAAGGCAGGCACGGGTTATTGATTTGGGACGATCAGCCATGATCACAATGAATGGTGGTGCTGGCTCGAAGGGCCGAATGGCCTCCTCCTGCACCTATTGTCTATGTTTCTATGTTTCTATGTTTCCTGGCCGCCCCTTGCTGACTACCTGTGAGGCAGGACTGGTATGTGGGACGGGGAGAAGGTGGCGATACACTTCCCCGCCCCTAACCCAGGCCCCCACCGCCACACAAAGGGATATTGTTTCTTCAAGTCGAAAATGCTCTCGCGCTAACATTTCTCTCCCCCCCCCCCCCCCCAAAAAAAAAAAGGGTTCACGTAAAAGTATGAACCCAGACAGCGAAAGATTTATTGCAATGGTCACAGAAATGATTCCTTCTCAATAGCGATTTAATTGTGTAATTACTGGCAGCTGCTTTGCATTTGCATCGAGGTCCTTTAATTAAGGCAAGGCCCTGGGTTCAAGTGAGCGGACTGCGCGATAAGTTGAAAGGTGACCCGTTCCTTGGCCTGGCCTTAGGGTGATTGCAAGCTGCTCCCTCTCCCCTCTCTCTCTCTCACTCTCTCTCCCTCCCTCTCCCCCCTCTCTCTCTCTCTCCCATCTCCCCTCTCTCTCTCCCCTCACCCTCTCCCTGTTCTCCCATTTCTCCCCTCTCTCTGGCCCCTCCCTCTCCCCTCTCTCTCTCCCCTCTCTCTGTCTCCCTGTTCTCCCTTTCTCCCTCTCTCCCTCCTCCCCCCTCTCTCTCTCCCTCACTCCTCTCCCCTTTCTCCCTTTCTCCCCCTCTCCCTCACTCCCCCTCATCTCTCTCCCTCTCTCCCCCTCTCTCTCTCCCCCTCTCTCTCTCCCTCTCCCTCTCCCCTTCTCCCTTTCTCCCCCCACTCTCCCTCACTCCCCCTCGCTCTCTCCTCCTCTCTCCCCCTCTCTCTCATCCCCCTCTCTCACACCCTCTCCCATATCCCCCTTTCGCCCTTTCTCCCCTCTCCCTCACTCCATGGCCTCCCTCTCTCTCCCCCCCCCCTCTCCCCTGTCCCTCTCTCTCTCCCCCTCTCTCCCTCTCCCTCCCTCTCCCTCTCCTCTCTCCCCCCTTTCTCTTTTTTTTTATGTTTCAAAACCTTTATTCGACACAATCATATAATACAACACATCAAACCATATTCAAAAATTGCACTATATCAAAAAAAAAACATTATAGTACAACAATACAAATCATTGTTCACAATACTCTGAACCACACGCGGTTGACCAGCGCCCACGGAAGGCTCCCCTTTTCTCTCTCCCTCTCTCCCTCTCCCCTCTCCCCCTCTCCCCCCCTCTCTCTCTCTCTCTCTCCCCCTCTCTCCCCTCTCCCCCTCTCTCTCCCTCTCTCTCTCTCCTCCCTCACTCCCCCTCTCCCTCTCCCCTTCTCCCCACTCTCCCTCCTCTCTCTCTCTCCCCCTCTCTCCCCCTCCCTCTCCCCTTCTCCCCACTCTCCCCCCTCCCTCTCCCCCTCTCTCTCTCTCCAATTTGTTATTCCAGTTTATCCGCCAGACTCCCACCGTGCCGAGACCAAGCTTGCAATTCCCTCTTGTTTGTGCCCCCTTCCTTGGGTCCTCATTGGAGACCCTCGGACTATCTATACACAGACTATACCTGGCTCTACACGTTATTCCCTTTACCCTGTATCTGTACACTGCGGACGGCTGGATTGTAATCTTGTGCAGCCTTCCCGCTGCCTGGAGAGCCCGCAACAGAAGCTTTTCACTGTACCTCGGGACACGTGACATTAAGCTAAACTGTAGTCACACAGCGGTAAAGTTGCTGCCCCACAGCGCCAGGATCGATCCTGACTACGGGCCATGTCTCGACAGAGTTTATACGTTCTCCCCCGTGCCCTGCGTGGGTTTGCTCCGGGAGCTCTGGTTTTCACCCACACTCCAAAGTCAACAGACAATAGACAACAGGTGCAGGAGGAGGCCATTCGGCCCTTCGAGCCAGCACCGCCATTCAATGTGATCACGGCTGATCATCCACAATCAGTACCCCGTTCCTGCCTTCTCCCCATATCCCCTGACTCCGCTATCTTTAAGAGCCCTATCTAGCTCTCTCGTGCAGGTTTGTAGGGTTCATTGGCTTGGCATAATTGTAAACTGTCCCTAGTGTGTGTAGGGTAGTGTTAGTGTGCGGCGATCGCTGGTCACCGCATACTCGATGGGCCGAGGGCCTGTTTCTGCACAGTATACCTAAAAACTTTTTTTTTTAAAACAAAATACGCAGGCTGTTCAGGAAAGGTGGGCTGCAGCTTGCCAGGTCCTGTGCGGGTTCAGACCCCCCTGTACCACACTCACTCTCCGAGCTCTCTCTCAGAATAAAGAAAATGCCAATCGGTGGCAGCCAAAAGCACCCAGAGTGCTGGCGTAACTCAGCGGGGTCGGGCAGCATCTCCCACTGTCTTGAATCGGAATATACCTGGCACTGAACGTTATTCCCTTTATCCTGCATCGGTACACAGTGGAACGGTTGGTTTGTAATCAGGTACAGTCTTTCCCCGCTGACTGGAGAGCGCGCGACTAAAATGCTTTTCACTGAGAGAGCTAGATAGGGCTCTTATAAATAGCGGAGTCAGGGGATATGGGGAGAAGGCAGGAACGGGTACTGATTGGGATGATCAGCCATGATCACATTGAATGGCGGTGCTGGCTCGAAGGGCCCGAATGGCCTGCTCCTGCGCCCATTGTCCATTGTCCTCTTGTCACTGTACCTCAGTACATGTAACAAATAACCTAAACCAAAATGTGTGAAGAAGGATCCTGAGAAAGGTGGCCCCATCCTTTTTCTCCAGAGATGTTTCTGCCCCACCCGCTGAGTTACTCCAGCATTGCGTGTCTACTGCAGGTATGGTACTCTGATCGACTAAATGTTGCATTGTTGATATCAAATTTCCGGGCTAAATATCCAATGTATCTGCGGCTCGCTGCACAGGGGCTGCATGGTGGGGCAGCGGTAGAGCTGCGGGTGCTGTCCGTGACGGAGTTTGCACGCTCTCCACCCGTAACCTGCGTGGGTTTTTTTCTCCAAGCTATTCGGTTTCCTCCCACACTCCAAAGACGTACAGGTTTGTAGGTTAATTGGCTTGGTGTAAATATAAATAATTCCTAGTCTGAAGAAGGGTCTCGACCCGAAACGTCGCCTCTCTCCTTCGCTCCTTAGATGCTGCTGCACCCGCTGAGTTTTCTCCAGCTTTTTGTGTAACCCTCACCGGCTATATCTCTCGTTTCCCTGATCCCTGACCAGTCTGAAGAAGGGTCTCGACCCGAAACGTCGCCTATCTCCTTCGCTCCTTAGATGCTGCTGCACCCGCTGAGTTTCTCCAGCCTTTGTGTGTAACCCTCGATTCTCCAGCATCTGCAGTTCCTTCTTTAACAGTTCCTAGTGTGTGTAGGATAGGGTAAATGTGCGGGGATCGCTGGTCGGCATGCGGACTCGTGGGGCCGAAGGGCCTGTTTTCCGTGCTGTATCTTTAAACTAAGCCAAAACCTAGACTCAAAATGCTGGAGTAGCTCAGCGGGAGAGGCAGGATCTCTGGCGAGAGGGAATGGGTGACGTTTCAGGCCGGGACCCCTCTTCAGACTGGGAGTCAGAGGAAAGGGGAAATGTGTCGGGGATCAGGGAAACGAGAGATATAGACGTGATGTGGAGAGATGAAGAACAATGAATGAAAGATAAGCAAAAAAGTATCGATGATAAAGGGAAACAGGCCGTTGTTAGCTGTTTGTAGGGTGAGAACGAGAAGCTGGTGCGACTTGGGTGGGGAGAGGATGGCCGGGGCTACCTGAAGTGAGAGAAATCAATATTCATACCACTGGGCTGTAAGCGAAATATGAGATGCTGTCCCTCCAGTTGGCGTTTGACCTCACTCTGACAATGGAGGAGACCTGGGACTGAAAGGTCTGTGTAGAATGGGAATTGGAATTAAAGTGTTTAGCGACCGGAAGGGTCAGATAAGATCGGACAGAAGGAAGATCCCCAAAATGTCGTGGTCCAGTTCCCTCCAGTTGGGGTCGTAACGGTGGCGCAGCGGTAGAGGCGCAGATTACCGGAGGAGACCACCGCGGGGGGGTTAGTCGGCACATGGTAGGAATTAGATAACCCACCTGAGAACTGCCCGATGGTTGTAATCATGTTTTGTCTGTCTGTCACACGACACTCCTGGGGGTGGGGGGGGGGGGGGGGGGTGGGGGGGGGGGGGGGGGGGGGGGGGGGGGGGGGGGGGGGGGGGGGGGAGGGGGGGGGGCGCGCGGCCCTTGGGGAGCCGGCGTTGTGCCCCCCCGGCCAGACCCGGGTCTCCACCGGGGGGGTTTGGGGGGGGGCGTCAGGAGTGGACACGGCGGTGGTGGACAGCCGGGCACACTGCGGAGACCAAAGAGGGATCTGGTGTGGTGGAGGGGCAAAGGTCAAAGGGGACTCAGCATGGGGAGGGGGGAGAGGTCCTGAGATCAAATGAGGGACTCAGCAATGGGGAGGGTGTGGGTGGTGGGCAAGAATAAAGAGACCCATGTGGGGAGGGGATGCAAGAATAAAGGGGCACCCCATGTAGGGAGACAATAGACAATAGACAATAGGTGCAGGAGGAAAAGGCCATTCGGCCCTTCGAGCCAGCACCGCCATTCAATGTGATCATGGCGCTGATCGTCCCCAATCAGTACCCCGTTCCTAGCCTTCTCCCCATATCCCCTGACTCCGCTATCTTTAAGAGAGCCCTATCTAGCTCGCTCTTGAAAGTATCCAGAGAACCGGCCTCCACCGCCCTCTGAGGCAGAGAATTCCACAGACTCACCACTCTCTGTGAGAAAAAGTGTTTCCTCGTCTCCGTTCTAAATGGCTTACCCCTTATTCTTAAACTGTGGCCCCTGGTTCTGGACTCCCCCAACATCGGGAACATGTTTCCTGCCTCTAGCGTGTCCAAACCCTTAATAATATTATGTGTTTCAATATAAGGGGAGGAGGGGGCAAGATCAAAGGGGGACCCAGCGTGAGGAGAGGGGCTGCCGAGAGAACAAATGGTGACATGCGTGGGGGGGGGGGGGGAGGGGCGCTGAGAACAAACAAAAATGGGGCCATGGGGGCCATTGGGGAATAAATGGAAACACTTTGTGGCCGTGCCACTTTGGGTCAGGTCAAGGCGCCCTTTACATGGCTTCCCTTTGCATACATTTACTCTTTTGGCTAAACTAAGAACCACACACAAAACGACGGACACCTCTCATGTACCTGGAGTATTGTTGTTGTTGATGTGCGTACAGTTTTGGTCTCCAAATTCTGAGGCAGAAAAAGACATTTCTTCTTGCCATAGAGGGGGTACAGAGAAGTTCACCAGAAGCTGATTCCTGATTCCTGGGATGGGCAGGGACTTCCATATGAAGAAAAACTGGATAGACAACATTCCGGCTTGTACTTGCTGGAATTTAGGTTAGAAGATTGAGGGGGATCTTATAGAGACTTTAATTACAAAATTCTTAAAAGGGTTGGACAGGCTAGATGCAGGGAAGAGGTTGTTCCCGATGTTGGCAGGTCCAGAACAAGGGGTCACAGTCTAAGGGATAAGGGGGAAGTCTTTATAGGGACCCGAGATGAGGAAAACATTTTTTTTCACAACAGAGAGTGGTGAGTCTGTGGAATTCTCTGGTTCTCTCTGCCACAGAAGGTAGTTTGATGCCATAGTTCGTTGGCCATATTAAGAGGGAGTTAGATGTGGCCCTTGTGGCTAAAGGGATCAGGGGTATGGAGAGAAGGCAGGTACAGATACTGAGTTTGATGATCAGCCATGATCATATTTAGAATGGCGGTGCAGGGCTCGAAGGGAAGCGGCCGAATTGAATATTATATGGAGGCCTAACTCCTGGCACCCTTAATTTCTATGTTTCTATGCTTATAACGAAGTATTAGTCATTCATTCATACATATACATTCAGTGAAGTTCTCTTTGCATATATTACACGTGCGGAACAAGTGCGGGCTGGCGCAGCCACCATGTTTTGGCGCCATTATTCAAAAGTCCACGTCAGCGACCCGTCGTCCCCCGCCCGTCCCCCTTGTCCTCTCCCGGCCATCTTTGTGTTTTCCGGGGATGGACAACACAAGAACGTGGGAGGGAACCGGAGCAGGCCGGGGAAAACCCACGCAGGTCACAGGAGACTCCGTACAGACAGCATTTCCGTCATCAGGAATCGAACCCGGGGTCTCTGGCGCCACCGTTACGCCCAACTGGAGGGAACTGGACCCACGACGTCTTGGGATCTTTCTTCTGTCCGATCTTATCTGACCATCCGGTCGCTGAACACTTTAATTCCAATTCCCATTCCTACACAGACCTTTCAGTCCCAGGTCTCCTCCATTGTCAGAGTGAGGTCAAATGCCAACGGGAGGAACAGCATCTCATATTTCACTCACAGCCCACTGGTATGAGTATTGATTTCTCTAACTCAAGGGCCCCAACATTCCCACACACACACACACACACACACTCTCCCTCCCTCCCTCTACCTCTCCATCCTCCCTCTCCTCCCTCCCTCCCTCCTCCCCCCCACTAGCTTCTGGTTTTCATCCACCCTAAAGAGACAAACAGCTAAACAAATGGCTTCCCCCCCCTCCCCATCCCCTTCCCAGCTCTCCCACAAGCCCACTGTCCTCCACCTCTCTTTCATTTCTTCTTCTCTTCCCGCCTTCTTCTTCCCCGCCCCCCCCCGCCACCCCCCCCCACCCCACCCCCCCCCCCACATCAGTCCTGAAGGGACCACGACCCAAAACGTCGCCTATTTCCTTCGCTCCATAGATGCGGCCTCACCCGCTGAGTTTCTCCAGCATTTTTGTCTACCTTCAATTTTCCAGCACCTGCAGTTCCTTCTTAAACAATGCCTGTTCCCTTTATCATCGTGACTTTTTTTGCATAGCTTTCATTCATTGTTCTTTATCTCTCCACATCATTGTCTAAACCTCCCTAACCAATCTGAAGAAGGGTCACGACCCGAAACGTCGCCCGTTCCTTCTCTCCAGAGATGCTGCCTGTCCCGCTGAGTTACGCCAGCATTTTGTGTCTACATACCAGATTCAGAGCAGCACCCAGATCAGTCCCGTCCCAAGACCTTCCACAGATGTGTTTACAGGGCCTGTTGTTCTGCGGCAATTAAACACTCTCCTCTCCTATCCGTTGCTTTGACTCATATAGACTCAGAACCAGGCCCCTCCGCCCAACTTCCCCATGCCAACCAACATGCCCCATCTATGCTTGTCTCAACAGCCCACCTCAGGCTGCCAGCTTTCACGCTTTGAGCGTGAGAGTCACGCATTTCAGCCAACTCTCACGCTCTCATGCTGATGGCAGAATTCTCACGCTGTCCTCAGTCTCCGCACAGTTTGTCTCTTGGCGCCCAATGACAGCGATCTGTGTGCGGTCTGGGGAAGCGCGCCGGTTGACGGCTGTGAGTGACCCAGCGTTTCTTCGCTTCTCTTCTCTTCTCTCTTGGTCGGACGTGCGTGGCCCGCCGACAACATGAAGCGGCCGGAGATGGGACTAACCAGGTGAATCGGTTGTAAAACATGGGGGGGGGGGGGTACCACAATGAGGCCAAACATCTAGGACAATGATCAGCAACCTACGGCACACGGGCCAAATGCGGCCCATAACCCGGAACAACACGTTTTTTTTTCCCAATTCGTTTTCGCGGGGTCGGGGCAGGCGAGCCGACCTGGGAACGTCAGCCAGTCCCTGGGATGCGAGCTGATCTGGGAACGGCAGCCAGTCCCGGGGCACGCAGAATGCCAACTTGATCAGTATGGACAAATTGGGGACCAGCCATGTACATAGTTTGTAATAACTCTGACTATGCAGATCTGAATGGGCTAGAAATGACCAATTAAAGCAAAGTTGCCCTCACATTCTTCCCCCCCCAATTCCCCCTTTTGATTCTTGAGATTAAAATATCCCTTTGCCTCTGTACTATGTTTTCTAGTACATATGAGCAGATCAGGAAGGTGAAACATGTTTATTGTTCGCTTTTGGCATTAATTTGTTAGCTGATTGTTAGTTGTGTGCCATAATTACTGAAATGTGTCTTAAAGTAATTAACATGTATAAAAGCAGTAATAAAGTGATTTGGCTCAAACAATTGGTAACCACTGCATAGAAATGTTTGCATTATTCAGCAGGGCTTGTCCAACTCTCATGCATTGAGCTTGAGAAGTCATCATTTCACAAAATTCTCACGTTCCCAGCTGATCCACAAATTTCTCCACTCTCAAAAAATCTGCAGGTTGCGGGGAAGAACAAAATAAAGCAAAAATTGCTTTAGAGGAGAGGAAAAAAAAGAAAAAAACCCCTGAGGGAAATATAAATGATCACATGCATAGTCCTTTTACCCGGGAAATGTAGATTCAAGAACTAGAGGGCATTGGTTAAAGCCGAGGGCTGTCAAACTACTGGCCGATCTTGGGAACAACCATATAACCATATAACCATAAACTATTACAGCACGGAGACAGGAAGGCCCTCTGGCCCTTCCAGTCCGTGCCGACCAATTGTTTTCTCCCCTAGTCCCATCTACTGTACCTCAGACCATACCCCTCCATTCCCTTCCATCGTCCATTATACCTATGTCCACTTTACTCTTAAATGTTAAAATCGATCTGCCTCCACCACTTCTGCTGGAAGCTCCATTCCACACAGCCACCACCCTCTGATAAAGAAGTTCCCCCTCACGTTTTACCCCTAAACTTCTGTCCCTTATTCTCATGTCATGCCCTCCATTGTTCTTGAATCTTCCCTACCCTCACTGGAATAGCTTATCCAACGTCAACTCTGTCTTTCCCTTTCATCATTTTAAAGACCTCAATCAAGTCCCCCCCTTAACCTTCTCGCTCCAAAATAGAGAGAACCTAACTTTTCAAACCTTTCTCGGTAACATAGTTTGCTGGAACCACAGGCAACCATTCTATAAATCTCCACTGTACTCTGAGCATCTTTTACTCTGTAACAGAATACAGATTTATGGGGGAAAAAAAGTAGTCTTTGGCTTCTCCCTCCCGTGCAGATGGTGTGATATGTGAGACACGGCGGTGTCCCAGCACCGACCCACAACCCCCTCCCCCTTATCCCCCCACCCCCCTGGAGGCACCAGCTCACCAGAAAAATATCTTCTCTCTCCTCCCACCCTCACCATCCGGCCTCTGTGGCTGTTGGCCGCCTGTCCCAACCACCGAATGGATTTTTAACCCTCGCCCGAGCAGGAGCGTACAAGTGATGGGGGTATCGGATGCCGCCTCAGGAGGCTGCGGGGATGAAATCTCGGGCTAAGGCTACCGCCTCCGATGCCCGACCACTGTTCACTGACCCTCACCTCCCCCGGACCCCCGGTCACTGACCCTCACTTTCCCCCGGACCCCTGGGTCACTGAACCATCACCACCTCCCCCGACCCCCTGGGACACCTGACCCTTCACCTTCCCCGACCCCCGGGTCACTGAACCCTCACCTTCCCACTTCCCCGGACCCCCGGTCACTGACCCTCTCCCCTTCCCCGAACCCCTGGTCCAATGACCCTTCACCCCCCCGGACCCCAGCAAGACACAGAGCCACCTGGGCGCCTCGCATTCCCCGGAGGGGGCAAGAGGGAAACGTTTCCCAGACATCGCCAAGTCTCTCCGCTCACTCGTGTGTTGTCGCCGCTTCACTGACCCACAACATCTCCGCACACAACCTAACATGCACCATTACACACACACTAGCATTTACAAGGTTAAAAAGGGATATGGGGCAAATGCGGATAAATGGATCTGAGTTTAGATGGGCAATCTTGATCCGCATGACAAGTTGGGATGAAGGGCCTGTTATCCATTGCTGTAAGACATATGTGACACATTGTAGAAAGGGAGGCAGTTGCTCTGGAGAGGATTCCCCCAGGGCGATTAATGAACATAATGGGCAGGCTGAATTTTTTTTTTTCAATTTGAAGAAAGATTTGATAACTGGGATTGTAATGTCTCTGCAGCAACGGAGGTGAAGAAAAGACTTAGTTGAGGTGAATCATATTATAGAACAAGGACCTGTTTGCTTAACAAAAGAGGCAAGAAGGAACTGCAGATGGTGGTTTAAACTGAAGATAGACACTAAAAGCTGGAATACAACTCAGCAGGACAGGCAGCATCTCTGAGAGAAAGACTATGTGATGTTTCGGGTCGAGACTTCAACTGAAGAGGTTTGAAACCCAGTCCCCATAAAACGACAATGACTGGAGAGTGTGTTATCCAACTAAGGGCAGAAATCAGAATCATGTGTTCACTTTATTGATGTGACAACATAATTAATATATTACAGAAAAAATAATGTACTGGGTGGCACGTGGCGCAGCGGGAGAGTTGCTGCTCGCAGGCACCCACAGGCCCAGACTGATCCGACTACGGGTGCTGTCTGAGTACAGTATTTGTACATTCTCCTTATGACCACAAAATGGTTTTCCTCCGGATATTCCTGTTTCTCCCACATACCGAAAGAAGTCCGGTCTTGTAGTTAAAATTGGCTTTAT
>CM069139.1:6306156-6336156 GCA_035221665.1 Okamejei kenojei
ATTGTACTTTTGGGTTTTTGTTGTTATTGTTGGGGGTGGTGTGAATTTGTTTGTTAGTTGGTTGCTTGTGGTGTTTTTTTTTGGGGGTGTGTTTGAGTATTGATTGGTGATGCCTTATGTGTTGTGTTGCTGTAGGTGGGGGGTGTTTGGAGTTTTTTTGTGTGCATTTGTGTGTCGGCTTGGGTGGTGGTGTTGGATGTGTGTGGGTTTTGGGAGTGGGATGTGTGTGTTTTATCGGATTGCTTTTGTAGTGTTGTGTGGCTGTGTTGGTCTGTGCGTAGTTCTGGTTTGGTTGGTTGGTTTTGGTGTTTATTGCTGGTGGTATTTGTGTTTTGTTGCTTTTTGTTGTTTGGTTGCTTTTATTTGTGGTTGTTGTGTTGATTTGGGTGGTTGGGGTTTGTCCTGGTTGTTGGTGGGTTTTTGAGTGTTGCTTTGTGCTTCGGTGGGAGTTGCCTTCTAGTTGGTTTGTTGACTGTGTCTGAGTGGTGTGCGTTGTTGTTTTGTCTTTGGTGGGGTTGTTGATTGGTTGCTTGGTGCTTTAGATTGGGTGGTGTTGTTGTGGTTTTTGGTTTGTGTGCTTGTTATGCTGTGTGGTATTGTATGTCGGGGTGATCGTTGTGGTATGTGTGTTTGGTTTTGTTCTGTGGTTTTGGTTGAAGTTTCATGCGTGTGATGTGTTGTGCAGTTTTGTGGATGACGTTGTTGTGGGGTGGCTGATGTGGTGTTGTTTTGTGTTACGTCTATGCTTGTGGGTGAGTTTTTATTGTGTGCTGGTGTTACCTGGTTTGGGTGGTTTGGGGGATGGTGGGTTGTGTGGAGCTTGTAATTTTGGTTAGTGTAGTATTTGTTGAAGTGGGCGTAGATTGTAGTGTTGTGGTTTGGGTGGGGTAGGTGATGGCGTGTGTGGTGTTTTGTGGGTGTGGTGTGCTGCAGTGTGGTGTGGTGTGGTGAGGTGTGGAGTGGAGTGGTTGTGGTGTGGTGTGCTGCGTGTGGTTTGGTGTGGATGTGGTGTGTAGTGGGTGGTGAGGTTTGTTGTTGTGTGGTGTTGTATGTGGTGTGGTGTGGTGTGGTGAGCTGCAGTGTGGTTGATGGTGTGGTGTGGAGAGGTCTTAGTGGTGTGCTGCAGTGTGGTGTGGTGTGGTGTGGTTTGTGTGGTTTGGTGTGTGTGGTGTGCGTGAGGTGTGGTGTGGTTTTTTTGGTGTGGTGTGGAGTGGGTGTGGTGTGGTGTGTGGTGTGGTTGTGCCAGGGTGGGGTGTTTTGTGTTGGTGGGAGTGGAGCGGAGTGTGTGGTGTGGTGTGGGGGGTTTTTTGTGTTTAGTTGTGTGTGTTTGTTGTTTGTGGGGGTTATTTTTTGTGTTTGTGGCTGCGAAGTGTGGTGTTGGTTCTATTGCGGCGTTGGTGTGGTGTGGTGGTGGTTTTGCAGTGTGGAGCGTGTGGTAGGTTAGGTCGTGTTGTGTGGTGTGTCTGTGTTGTCGTGTGTTGTGGAATGTGGTGTGGTTGGCTGCAGTTGGTTGTTTGTGGGGCGGTTTCTATATTGCGTGTGGGTGTGTGTGGTAGTGGTTCATCATTTGGGGTTGTTGGTTGTGGCTTGGTCAGTAGTGGTGTATTGTTGCCGGGGTTTGGTGGTTTCGTTTTGTGGTGGTGGTTTGGGTGTGTTGTAGTGTGGTGTGGTTGTGCTGGTTTGTGTGGTGTAGGTTGTGGAGCGGTTTTATATTGTCGTGAATGGTGTTGGTTTTGTTGTGGTCTGTGGTGTGGTGCATAGTGTGGTATGGTTGGTGTGGTGTGGGTTTTTGTTGGTGCGAGTGTGGAGTGGTGTGGTTTGTGGTGTGTGTGTGTGGTTGCAGTGTGGTTGTGGTTTTATTTGTGTGTGGTGCAGTGGTGTGGTGTGGTGTGCTGCAGTGAGGTTGTGTGTGGAGAGTTGGTTTGCAGTGGTGGAGTCGGTTTAGTGCATGTGGTTCGTTGGTGTGGTGTGGTGTGCTGTGGTGTGCTGTGTGGTTGCAGTGTGGAAGTGGCTGCAGTGGTGGTTGTGCTGTGGTGCGGTGCGGTGTGTGGTGCCAGTGGTGTGAGTTGGTGGGTGTTGTGTGGTGTGGTTGCTGTGCTGTGGTGTGGTGTGGTTTTTGTGTGTGTTTGTGGTGTGGTTTGTGGTGTGCAGAGGTGTGTTTGCAGTGTGGTGTGCTGTGGTGTGGTTTGGTGTGGGTTGCAGGAGTGTTTGCAGTGCAGGTTGGTGTAGCGTTGTGGAGTGGTGCAGCGGTTTGCAAGTTGCGTTGTTTTGTGGAGTGGTGTGGATGGTGTGTGGAGTGGTGTGGGAGGTTGAGTGGTGTGGTGGGTTGCACTTGTTGTGGGTGTGGATGTGGGTGGGTTGGTGTGGATTGTGGGATTTGCATGTTTGGAAGTGGGGGTGGAGTGGTTGTTGGTGTGGTTTGAAGTGATGGTTGTGGTTGCGTTTTGTGTGATTTGTGGTGGTGGTGCAGGTGGTGGATGAGGTGAGCGTGGTTGCAGTGTGGTTTGGTGTGGAGTGGTGTGTGGTGTGGTTGCAGTAGTGGTGTTGTGGTGCAGCAGTGTCGTGTGGAGCGGTGCCAGTTTTTGGTTGGTGCGTTGCAGAGCAGTGTGGTTTGCCAGTGTGGTTGTGGTGTGGATAGAGTGGTTGGTTGTGGTGGTTTGTTGTGGTGTGGTTGTGGGTGCGGAAGCTTGGTAGAAGTGGGGTGCAGTGTGGTGGTGTTGGTGCAGTGTGGTGGTGGTGTGGAGTTGTGGTGTGGGAGTGGGTTAGTGGTTGTGGTGCGAGCGACAGAGTGGATGTTGTGCTGTGGGAGTGGTGTGTGTGCGCAAGGAGTGGTGCGGTTGTGGAGTATGACGTGGGTTGTTATATTTGGTGTGGAAGTGGTGTGGTGTGGTGCAGTGGTGTGGAGTGGGTGGTGGAGTGGTGTGGAGTGGTGTGGTGTGGGTGGAAGTGGTGTTGTGCAGTGGAGTTGGTGTGGAAGTGGAGCGGTGGGATGTGGGGGGCTGGTAGAAGTGGTGTGGTAAGTGGAGATGTGTGTGGATGGTTGCAGTGGAGTGAGTGAAGTGGTGTGGTGCGTGTGTGATGGATTGTTAGGTGGGTGTGGTTGTGGTGTGGTGTGGTTGTGCGGAGTGGGTGGTGTGTGTGAGTGATGGTGTGGAGTGGTGCCGTGTGTGTGGTGTGTGGTGTCGGTGCATTAGTGGTGTGGTGTGGCGCCATTGTGGTGTATATGGTGTGGTGCGTGTGGGATGTGGTGCAGTGGGAAGTATCTTGTGGTTGTGGTGGCGTGTGGCACTTGTTGAGTGTGGTGTGGTGTTTGTGGTGCAGTGGGTGTGGTGCGGCGCCAGTTGTGGTGTGGAGTGGTTGTGCAGTGTGGTTTGCCGTGTCGGTGCGGTGTGGTGTGGGTGTGGTGAGTGTGGTTACAGTGGGTTTTGGAGTGCGTGTGGATGGTTGAGTGGGTGTATTTTGTGGAGTGGTGCGTGTGGAGGTTAGTTTTAGGGAGTGGTCTGTCGGTATTGTGGGTGTGGTGTGGTCTGTACATGTTTGTGTCCTGGGTGGGTGGTTTCTTTGGTTGTGTCGCGAGTGTGGCGCTGTGGTGTGGTGAGGTGTGTTGTCGTGGTTGTGGTGCAGTGGAGTGGTGTGGTGTGGTATTGTGTGGAGTGGTGGTTTGTGGTTGAGTGGTGTGGTGTGGTTGTGGTTTGCAGGGGGAGTGGGTGTGGTGAGTGGAGTGGTGTGGGTGTATTTGTTGCTGGTGCAGTGTGGTGTGGAGTTGTGTGGTGGTGGTGTGGTTGTGGAGTGTGGGTGTGGTTTGGTATTGTGGGGTGGTTTGTGGTGTGCTGGGTGCAGTGGTGTGGAGTTAGCAGTGTGTGTGGTGTTGGTGTGGTTGTGTTGAGTGTGGAGTGCAGTGTGGAGTGGAGTGTGTGTGGGTGTGGTGCAGTGTGGTTGTGGTTTGTGGTGTGGTGCAGTGTGGTGTGGAGCCCGGTGTGGAGTGGCGCGGTGCCAGTGTGGAGTGTCGTGTGGAGCGGTGTGGTGTGGTGGTTGTGTGTGTGGTGTGGGGCGGGAGTGGTGAGGGATGGAGTGCAGTGGTGGAGTGGTGTGGTGTGGAGTGGTGTGGTGTGGTGTGGTGTGGTGTTTTATTGTGGTTGCGCAAGTGGTGCGGAGTGGATAGTGTGTGTTTTGGAGTGTGGTGTTGGTGCGGAGTGAGTGGTGTGGTGTAGGAGTGGTGTTGGAGTGGTAGTGGTGTGGATGTGGTTGTGTGGAGTGGGAGAGTGTGGTGTGGAGTGGAGTGGGTTGTGGTGTGTGTGTGGAGTGTGGTTGTGGTTGTGGTGTGGAGTGGAGTGTGGTGTGGTGTGGGTGGAGTTGTGAGTGCGTGGTGTGTGGGTGGTAGAGTGTGGGGTGTGGTGCGGGTGGAGTGGTGTGGAGAGTGGTGTGGTGTGTGGTGTGTGGTGTGGTGTGGTGTGGTGTGGGTGTGGTGTGGCTAGTGGTGTGGTGTGGTGTGGTGGAGTGGGGGGAGGTGTGGTGTGGTGTGGAGTGGAGTGTGTGGGTGAGTGCGGAGTGGTGTGGCTTGTCGGTGTGGTTGGTGTGGACAGGAGTGGTGTGGAGAGTGGTGTGGTGTGTGGGTGTGTGGTGCGGATTGGTGTGGAGGTGTGTGAGTTGTGTGGTGGGGAGTGGTGTGGTGTGGTGTGGAAGGATGTGGTGGGGGTATGTGGTGTGGAGTGGTGGTGAGTGGAGTGAGTGTGGTGTGGTGTGGAGTGTGTGTGGTGTTGTGTGGGTGTGTGTGGAGTGGTGGCTGGTGGTGTGGAGTGGTGTGGGGTGTGGAGTGTGTGGAGTGGTGGCGGGGCAGTGGGTGTGGTGTGTGTGTGGAGTGTGGGTGGGATGGAGTGGTTGGTGTGGTGTGGAGTGGAGTGGGTGTGGAAGTGTGGGTGTGAGTGATTTTTGTGTGGGTGTGGTGTGGTGTTGTGGAGTTGGTGTGGTTGAGGGTGTGGTGTGAGTGGAGTGTGGTGGTGGTGGTGGTGTGTGGTTGTGTGGAGTGGGAGTGGTGTGGTGTGGAGTGGTGTGGTGTGGTGTGGAGAGGTTGGTGTGGCACATTTTGTGGTTTTGTGGTGTGGTTTTTGTTATGTGTGGTGTGTGTGTGTGGTGTGGAGTGGAGTGGGGAGTGGTGTGGTGGGGGTGGAGTGGTGTGGTGCAGTGGAGTGGTGTGGTGTGGATGTGGTGTGGTGTGGAGTTGGAGTGGTTATGAGGGGTTGCGTGTGTGGAGTGGAGTGGTGTGGTGCGGTGCAGTGGAGTGGTGTGGTTGGCGTGGTGTGGTGTTGGTATAGTTGGTGGTGGTGTGGTGTGGAGTGGGCAGTGGTGGTAGTGTGCAGTGTGGTGGTGTGGTGTGGTGGTGTTTTGGTGAGTGGTGTGGTGCGCGGTGAGTGGTGCAGTGGGAGTGGTGTGGTGGAGGTGGAGTGTGTGGTGTGACGGATGGAAGTGGTGTGGAGTGTGCAGTGTGTGTGGTGTGGTGTGTGTTATGGTGTGGTGTGGTGTGTGTGGTGTGGTGTGGTGTGGTGGAGTGGCGCGGTGCAGTGTGGAGTGGCCGAGCGGCAGTGGGGTGTTGTGGTGCGGAGTGGTGTGTGTGGTGTGGAGTGGAGTGGAGTGGTGTTGGTGGAAAAGTGGTGTGAGTGGTGGGTCAGTGGATTATAGGTGTGGTGCAGTGGTGAGTGGAGCGCAGTGTGGTGTTGGAGTGATGGTGTGGAGTGGTGTGGATGTGTGGTGTGTGGTGTGGGTGGATGAGTGCAGTTGGGAGTGTGGTGCGGTGCAGAGCGCCCCGCCGGCCTGGTGCAGATGAACATGTCTGTTTTGCATCATCTGGCAGCAAGGTCCCATGTAGAAAGGAGTTGTACCGGCTCTGCTGGACTGTAAAGTTGATTTAGCACCACGCTGTGTGTCACCCAATATTGTGTCGGATATTTCCTGGAATGCTGTGCTGTGTATAAATCTGCCGAGATTCCCAGTGGCCAGGGAATGCCAACACAGATGGCAGTCCGTGATTTAACACATCGCCCGAGTGCAGACACGGTGAGCAGATGGAACAGAGCAAACTCCTCAACCCCATGGAACACAGGCTGACTGTACACGTGGCTGCACGGCCCACAATTAAACCTGGGACAGGAACAGACAGCATAGGTGTAACACACACCAGGTACAGGCCAGGTGTGGCCCAGAACAGGTACGTTCCTGTCCAGGTGTACCCACACCAGGTATAGTCTGGTCCAGGTTTAGTTTAGTTTTGAGATACAATGCAGAAACAGGTCCTTCAGCCCAGCGAGTCCGCACCGGCCAGCGATCCCCCCACATTAACACCATCCTACACCAGGGACAATTTCTACATTTACACCAAGCCAATTAACCTACAAACCTGTATGTCTTTGGAGTGTGAGAGGAAACTGGAGCACCCGGAGAAAACCCACGTGGTCACTGTGAGAACGTACAAACTCCGTACAGACTCCATACAGACAGCACCCGTAGTCAGGATCGAACCCAGGTCACTGGCGCTGAAAGCGCTGTAAGGCAGCGACTCTGCTGCTGACCGAACCAAAGCAGGTACACTCAGGTACAGGTGTAACCAAAGCAGGTACACTCAGGTACAGGTGTAACTCAATACCGTACCACTCAGGTAACGTTGATACAAACCAGGTACACTCAGGTACAGGTGTAACCAAACAGGTACACTCAGGTACAGGTGTAACCAATGTAACCAAACCAGGTACACTCCGCGTACAGGTGTATCCAAAGGTGTAACCAAATACCAGGTACATCTCAGGTACAGGTGTAACCAAACCAGGTACACTCAGTACAGGTGTAAACCAAAAACCACTCAGTACACGAGGTACAGGTACACTCAGGTACAGGTGTAACCAAACCAGGTACACTCAGGTACAGGTGTAACCAAACCAGGTACACTCAGGTACAGGTGTAACCAAACCAGGTACACTCAGGTACAGGTGTAACCAAACCAGGTACACTCAGGTACAGGTGGTGTAACCAAACCGGTACACTCAAGGTACAGGGTTGTAACCAAAACAAGGTACACTCAGGTACAGGTGTGTGTAACCAATGCAGGGTACACTCAGGTACAGTATCAGTGTAACCCAAAGCAGTACATCTCAGGTTGTAACCAAAGCAAATCAGGTAGACACTCAGGGTACCCCAAATCGGTACACTCAGTATACAGGTGTAACCAACCAGGGTACACTCGTAAACCCAAATTCATCAGACAGGTGTAAACCAAACCACCAGGTACTCATATACAGGTGTAACCAAACCAGGTACACTCAGGTACAGGTGTATCCAAACCAGGTACACTCCGGTACAGGTGTGGATACAGGTAACCAAACCAGGTGATACACCAAACCAGGTACACACCAGGGTACAGGTTGTAACCAAATCAGGTACACTCAGGTACAGGTGTACCAAACCCAGGTACACTCAGAAGGTGTAACCAAACCAGACACTCAGGTACGTACAGTGTAACCAAAACAGCTCAGTACAGTCCAAACATAAACTAAACTAAAAACGATTGCGGTCTAGTATTTGAACAGTCTATGCCTTTGATGGTGAGGAGGTCAGGACATCATGCACTGGGCAGTGTCACCAATTTTAGTAATCTCCCTATTTGTGGGGCGCGTTTGTTTAATTTTAGTTTAATTTAGAGAAACAGCGAGGAAAGGAGGAAACAGGCCTTCGGCCCATCGAGATCATGCCGACCAGTATCACCCGTACAACTACGCACACTAGTGGGCAAACTTACAGTTGTCTCAATTAACTTACGCAGTTCTACTGCAGTTGTACAGGGGTCTTGGTGAGACCACACCTGGAGTATTGCATTACAGTTTTGGTCTCCTAATCTGAGGAAAGACATTCTTGCCATAGAGGGGAGTACAGAGAAGGTTCACCCAGACTGATCCCTGGGATGGCACGACTTCCATATGAAGAAAGACCGGAAAGACTTGGTTTGTACTCGCTAGAATTTAGAAGATTGAGGGGGGATCTTTATAGAGACTTTACAAAATTCTTAAGGGGTTGGACAGGCTAGATGCAGGAAGATTGTTCCCGATGTTGGGAAGTCCAGAACAAGGGGTCACAGTTTAAGGATAAGGGGGAGGGGTCTTTTAGGACGGGAGATGAGAAAATCGATTTTTCACACAGAGAGTGGTGAGTCTGTGGAATTCTCTGCCACAGAAGGTAGTTGAGGCCAGTTCGTTGGCCATATTTAAGAGGGAGTTGGATGTGGCCCTTGTGGCTAAAGGGATCAGGGGGTATGGAGAGAAGGCAGGTACAGGATACTGAGTTGGATGATCAGCCATGATCATATTGAATGGCGGTGCAGGCTCGAAGGGCTGAATGGCCTACTCCTCCTGCACCTATATTCTATGTTTCTATGTTTCTATGTTTCTAAAACCTGCACGTCTTTGGAGTGTGGGAGGAAACCGGAGCACCCGGAGAAAACCCATGTGGTCACGGCAAGAGCGGAACTCGCTATAAAAATATGGAGGGGACGGGGGACACAAATTTTTGGCGGCCGCACTCACCCACATCATGATCGCCGCCCCCATTGCCTGCTGACCGACGTCTCTCTCGTCCAATCGGCGCCCTCGATCAGTCCCACCTCCACTGTCTCGCGTAAAGTGGAGATTTTAAAATCCGGATGACAAAACTTGGGGGGGGGGGATGTCCCCCTCCTCTCAGAACATGGAGGGGACGTATCCCCTTTGGCCACCCCGGGTTTTCCGCCCCTGGTTCACGGGGAGAACGAACGTACAAACTCCGTACAGACAGCGCCCGTAGTTAGGATGGAACCCGGCTCCCTGGCGCTGAGAGGCAGCAACTCCACTGCTGCGTCACCTAGAGTCAAGAGAGTTTATTGTCGTGTGTCCCAGAGAGGACAATGAAAATCTCGCATTGTTTCAGCAGAACAGGATGTTGTAGTCATAAATACAGATCAGATCAGTGTGACTATATATATATATATATACACATCAATAAACAGATACAGTGCAATAGGCTGTTATAGTTCATAGTTTGTTTGAGTTGAGTTTAATAGCCTGATGGCTGTGGGGAAGCAGCTATTCCTGAACCTGGTCGTTGCAGTCTTCAGGCTCCTGTACCTTCTACCTGAAGGTAGCGGGGAGATGAGTGTGTGGCCAGGGTGGTGTGGGTCCTTGATGATACTGCCAGCCTGTTTGAGGCAGCGACTGCGATAGATCCCCTCGATGGTAGGGAGGTCCGAGCCGATGATGGACTGGGCAGTGTTGACGACTTTTTGCAGTCTTTTCTGCTCCTGGGCACTCAAGTAGCCGAACCAGACCACGATGCAACCGGTCAGCAAGCTCGCTACTGTGCACCGGTAGATGTTAGAGAGAGTCCTCCTTGACAAACCGACTCTCCGTAATCTTCTCAGGAAGTAGAGGCGCTGCCGTGCTTTCTTTATGAATGCACCAGTGTTCTGGGACAATAGACAATAGACAACAGACAATTGTCCAGGAGAGATCTTCGGAAATGTGCACGCCCAGGAATTTGAAGGTCTTGACCCTTTCCACCATCGTCCCGTTGATGCCGTCCTTTTAGAAAATAACATCTAACTACTACTGGATCAACATCACCATCAGCAGTCACCCCAAATGTGTACGACCGTCCTCTCATGGACTGTCCTCTCAAGCGTGACTTTGTTTAACGTGGGGAGACTGGTGCACAGACAGCCACCCCACGGTCCTTGACAGATCTGGGTCAGGATCCAGTGGCACGGAGTCCAAGACCCTTTCCTGCCGCAGCCTTCATCCGCCTTCCCAGCCGTTGTGACGCCCCACTAAGGTCAGCCATCGTCCTCCGCCTGTTCCACCGTTGAGGTCTCGGTTGGATCGCTCTTTGTCAGAGACCTCCCCCTCGACCTTACCGCCATGGGTGGCCCTACCAGGAGCTTAGCTCCAGACGGCATCGCTCTCAGGATCTCAGGTCCACACAAGCTTCTCCACCACGACAAGCTGGATACTGCGACTAGTTGAGCCCACAACTCTGTGCCAATCTTGATGCCAAAGACTAACTCTTATCCACGTTCCTGTATTCCCATGTGCATATCCATGTGCCTATCCACACAGCTCTTAAATGCTGTAAACCCTAGGGGAATCGTGGGCCAGAGGGCAGAGGTTTAAGGTGAAGGGGGGGAAAAGATTTAATAGGAACCAGAGGGGTAACGTTTTCACACAGAGGGTGGTGGGTGTGTGGAACGAGCTGCCAGAGGAGGTAGTTGAGGCTGGGACTATCCCAACGTTTTAAGGAGCAATTAGACAGGTACATGGATAGGACAGGTTTAGAGGGGATATGTGCCAAGTGGGACTGGTGTGGATCGGACAGGTCTATAAGTGGGATATGTGCCAATGGGACTGGTGTGGATCGGACAGGTCTATAAGTGGGATATGTGCAAGTGGGACTAGCGTGGACAGGACTATTCGGTCGGCAAGTTGGGCCGAAGGGCCTGTTTCCACGCTGTGTGACTCTATGGAGAACGTACAAACTCCGTACAGACAGCACCCGTGGTCACGATGGAACTGGGGCATCTGGCTCCGTGAGGCAGCGGCACTACCCGCAGCCGGGCCACCGTGCCGACCTACATCCAGGGCTAGTCCCGGTTCTTACGGGGAACAGACTAGCTGCTTTTCCATCCCCAGGGGACAGAGAGAGAGAGAGAGAGAGAGAGCGCCTCTTCCTTGACACAGCTGTTTGCCTTCAGAGAAAAGCCGTGACTCCAGAGCCGGGACTGATACATTAATAGAGTTTGCATGTCAAGCGTCTTCTGCAGATACTGAAACTGTATACGCAGGAAGAGAATTCGTAACAGAGTGCCGGGGATTTCACCGCTGATTTAATAAATGATACAGGATGGATTTGGGGAGCTGAATGCATAAATCTTCCCCTCGTCTAATTGGAAGGAAATTAACCTAAATCCAGCTCAGTATTTTCTCAATGTCTATATAAATCCATCCATTTACATTCACCCAACAGTCCCAGAGTCTCTGGCAAGAGGCATTAGATTAATTGGCCACAGAGAGTTCCTGACTGAATTGGTCAGAGCGAGCGGGATCAGTTCACTTCAGTTTAGTTCAGTTTAGTTTAGTTTAGTGTAGTTTAGTTGATTGTCACGTGTACTGAGGTACAGTGAGAAGATTTTGGACTTTAGCGTTTAGCGATGCCGCGCGGAAACAGGCCCTATTGGCCCTCCGAGTCCGCGCTGACCAGTGGCCACCCCGTACGCTACCACTATCCTTCACATTCGGGGCGATTTACAATGTCATCGAAGGCAGTTAACCTGCAAACCCGCACGTCTTTGGGGCGTGGGGAGGGAACCGGAGAAAGCTCGCGCAGTCACGGAGAGAACGTACAGACTCCGCGCAGGCAGCGATCCCGTGGTTAGGATCGAACCCGTGTCGCTGGTGCTGTGGGGGGCAGCAACCCCACCGCTGCGTGCCAACCAGTCAGCGGAGAGACAAGACATGGATGCAACCGAGCCGTGTACGGGATAAGGGGAATAGCGTGAATAAACTTTAGTGCAAGATCAGGTTCAGACTGAGGCTGAGGAATACACAGAACATTGAGCAGGCCAGCGCAGGAACAGGCCCTTCGGCCCGCAATGCCCGTTCCGAACGTGACGCCAAGATAACCTAATCCCCTCTGCCTGTGCGTGATCCATATCCCTCCATCCCCTGCAGATCTAAAAGCCTCCAGGACACTCGAGATATCGTATCTGCCTCCACCCCCACCCCTGGCAGCGCGTTCCAGGCACACACCCCCCTCCGTGTAAAAAAAACTTGCCCCGCACATCTCCTTTAGACCTGCCCCCTCTCACAAAGCTGTGCCCGCTAGCCTTCGATTTTTCCATTCTGGGGAAGAAAGGTTCTGACTGTCTACCCTATCTACGCCTCTCAAAATTTGATCTACTTCTATCAGGTCTCCCATCGACCTCTGTTGTTCCAGAGAAGGTGATCCAGCCTCTCCCGGGAGGTGTTGTAGGAAGGAACTGCAGATGCTGGTTTACGCTGAAGACAGGCACTAAATGCTGGAGTAACTCAGCGGGACAGGCAGCATCTCTGGAGAGAAGGAATGGGTGAGGTTTCGGGCTGAGACCCTTCTTCAGACCACACAAGGATATTCACCCGGATACAGGTAACAGCAAGAACGTGCAAACTCCAGACAGACGACACCAGAGATCAGGATCGAACCTGCGTCTCCGGCACCGTGAGACAATAGACAATAGAAAATAGGTGCAGGAGGAGGCCATTCGCACCTTCGAGCCAGCACCGCCATTCAATGTGATCATGGCTGATCATCCCCAATCAGTATCCCGTTCCTGCCTTCTCCCCATATCCCCTGACTCCGCTATCTTTAAGAGCCCTAACTAGCTCTCTCTTGAAAGTATCCAGAGAACCGGCCTCCACCGCCCTCTGAGGCAGAGAATTCCACAGACTCACCACTCTCTGTGAGAAAAAGTGTTTCCTCGTCTCCGTTCTAAATGGCTTACCCCTTATTCTTAAACTGTGGCCCCTGGTTCTGGACTCCCCCAACATCGGGAACATGTTCCCTGCCTCTAGCGTCTTAACAATCTTACATGTTTCAATGAGATGCCCTCTCATCCTTCTAAACTAAAGAGTGTAGAAACATAGAAACATAGAAATTAGGTGCAGGAGTAGGCCATTCAGCCCTTCGAGCCTGCACCGCCATTCAATATGATCGTGGCTGATCATCCAACTCAGTATCCCGTACCTGCCTTCTCTCCATACCCCCTGATCCCTTTAGCCACAAGGGCCACATCCAACTCACTCTTAAATATAGCCAACGAACTGGCCTCAACTACCCTCTGTGGCAGAGAGTTCCAGAGACTCACCACTCTCTGTGTGAAAAGAGTCTTTCTCATCTCGGTCTTAAAGGATTTCCCCCTTATCCTTAAGCTGTGACCCCTTGTCCTGGACCTCCCCAACATCGGGAACAATCTTCCTGCATCTAGCCTGTCCAACCCCTTAAGAGGCAGCGTCTCTACCCGTGCCGCCCCTTTTAAGCTTCTCCGATGTTCTGTCGTTTACGAGCCGCTTGTCCTGTAGATTTGGTTTGGGGACTTTCCCTTGGCGTCCGCGTTCAGTCTGAACCCCCCCCCCCCCTCCCCCCAGCATGGAGCCAGCTTCACCTTCACACGGCTGCCGTCAGTCTCTCTGCTTCTCCCCACGGGCACTGTAGATCTCAGCGAGTCTGCAGCTGTTGGCAGTCTCTCCAGGTTCAGCAGCTCATCAGTCTGGGAGCTGAGACTGGAACGACCTCAGCTTCTACTCTCAGGCGTTATAGGAGCAGAATTAGGCCGTTCGGCCCATCGGGTCCACTCCACCATTCAATCATAGCTGGTCTATCTCCTCCCCTCCTAACCCCATTCTCCTGCCTTCCTCCCTTTACCCCATATTGTTAAGGGCTTGGTCAGATTGCTAAGGGTTTGGACGTGATAGAGGCATCAAACATGTTCTCGATGTTGGGGGGAGTCCAGAACCAGGGGCCACTGCTTAAGAATAAGGGGTAAGCCATTTAGAACAGAGATGAGGAAACACTTTTTCTCACAGAGAGTTGTGAGTCTGTGGAATTTTCTGCCTCAGAGGGCGGTGGAGGCCGGTCTCTGGATACTTTCAAGAGAGAGCTAGATAGGGCTCTTAAAGATAGCGGAGTCAGGGGATATGGGGAGAAGGCAGGAACGGGGTACTCAATAAGCAAAAATCTGTCCCCTCTTTTTGCTCCGGTATTTTATGTAATTCACATGTTTAATCAATAATGTTTTATTATTAATGTTTAATGTTTTATGTGTCCCAACTGTCACTGTATGTCATGTTGTCACTTGCGGGCGGAGCACCAAGGCAAATTCCTTGTATGTGAATACTGGGCCAAAAAAAAAAAGATTCATTCATTCATTCCATTGGGGATGATCAGCCATGCTCACAGTTAACGGCGGTAGGCCAAATTGAAGGGCTGAATGGCCTACTCCTGCACCTATTGTCTATTGTCTATTGTCTATTGTCTATTGTATATTGTCTAAACTCTCTGCAATATCTTGCAACCTTGGCAGAGCTGTTCCCAAACCAAATGGTGAGCCATCCCGACGGTGAGCTTCCTACGGTGCATCCGTGGAAGTTTGTGGGAGTCACTGGAGCCGTGTTGAACTTCCTCTGTCTCTTCAGGAAGTAGAGGCGTAGGTGCCCTCCTGGCCGTTGGATCAACGTGGAGGGTCCACCACAGGCGGTCGGCATTATTAACACCAAGGAACCTGAACCTCCCAACCATCTCCGCTCCGGCACCATTGGTGCTAATTTGGGCGTGTGTACTCCGCCACCAGGCACGGAAATCGCTCTCAAAACATGGGGGGGGGGGGGGGGGCACCCCTAGCGCTGCCAGGGGTGGCAGTCGTTGTGCTTTATTGGTCGTTGCTTCAATATGGAGAATGATAGCGTGGGAGGTGTGGTCACCAATCCCCACTGGTTGTGGGCTGTGGGTCAGAATGTTATAGACACTAGACAATAGGTGCAGGAGGAGGCCATTCGGCCCTTCGAGCCAGCACCGCCATTCAATGTGATCACGGCTGATCATCCCCAATCAGTACCCCGTTCCTGCCTTCTCCCCATATCCCCTGACTCCGCTATCTTTAAGAGCCCTATCGAACTGTCTCTTGAAAGTATCCAGAGAACCGGCCTCCACCGCCCTCTGAGGCAGAGAATTCCACAGACTCACAACTCTCTGTGTGAAAAAGTGTTTCCTTATCTCAGTTCTGAATGGCCTACCCCTTATTCTTAAACAGTGGCCTCTGGTTCTGGACTCCCCCAACATCGGGAACATGTTTCCTGCCTCGAGCGTGTCCAAACCCTTAATAATCTTATATGTTTCAATAAGATCCCCTCTCATCCTTCTAACTTCCAGAGTATACAAGCCCAGCCGCTCCATTCTCTCAGCATATGACAGTCCCGCCATCCCGGGAATTAACCTTGTAAACCTACGCTGCACTCCCTCAATCGCAATAATGTCCTTCCTCAAATTAGGAGACCAAAACTGCACACAATACTCCAGGTGTGGTCTCACTGGGGCCCTGTACAACTGCAGAAGGACCTCTTTGCTCCTATACTCAACTCCTCTTGTTATAAAGGCCAACATGCCATTCGCTTTCTTCACTGCCTGCTGTACCTGCATGCTTACTTTCATAGACTGATGAACAAGGACCCCCCCGATCCCGTTGTATTTCCCCTTTTCCCGACTTGACACCATTTAGATAGTAATCTGCCTTCCTGTTTTTGATACCAAAGTGGATAACCTCACATTTATCCACATTAAACTTCATCTGCCATGCATCTGCCCACTCCCCCAACCTGTCCAAGTCACCCTGCATTCTCATAGCATCCTCCTCACAGTTCACCAGCTTTGTGTCATCTGCAAATTTGCTAATGTTACTTTGAATCCCTTCATCTAAATCATTGATGTATATTGTAAATAGCTGCGGTCCCAGCACCGAGCCTTGCGGTACCCCACTAGTCACTGCCTGCCATTCTGAAAGGGACCCGTTAATCCCTACTCTTTGTTTCCTGTCTGCCAACCACTTCTCTATCCATGTCAGCACTCTACCCCCAATACCATGTGCCCTAATTTTGCCCACTGATGTTGATCATCCAGGAGCAGAGAGGGCGGGGGGGGGGGGGGGGGGGGGCGTTGGGAGAGGGGGGTGGGGGGGAGGTCTGAGTCTTAGGCCCAGGAGGTAGTTATGCGGACTGAGTTACCAGAGGAAGTGGCAGAGACAGATAGAATTTCAATGCTGGGCTCCAGAAGCAAGACGTGGAGTTGAATTTAAATTGAAGTAATTAAATAAATCTGGAATAAAAAGTATGGGAATCAGCAGTGATGACCATGAAACCCAATCCATCTGGGATGCCGCTAACCTTCGGGGGAAGGCAGTCTCCCATTCCTCCTCTGGCCGTTGCCCCATCTCCAGCTCAACCTGAGATGAGGAAAAAAACGTTTCCACCCGGAGAGTTGTGAATCTGTGGAATTCCCGGCCGCAGAAGGCGGTGGAGGCCAATCCGCTGGGCGTTTTCCAGCGGGAGTTAAGGGGCCTGCCCCGCTTGCCGATTTTTTTCAGCGACTGCCGGCGTCGTGTCAGCGTCGTCAAGAGATTTGGAGCGTTTCCAAATCCAGCGGCGACAAAAAAACCGTTGCGACACTTGAAAAACCACCGCGCGCCAAAACGTCATCGCACCGCGTATTTTTTGGTTACCTGACACGTCAGTCAGCGAAAAAATCGCCAAGTGGGACAGGCCCTTTAGATTTAGCTCTTAGGGCTAATGAAACTAAGGGATATGGGGAGAAGGCAGGAACGGGGATGATCAGCCATGGTCACATTGAATGGCGGTGCTGGCTCAAAGGGCCGAATGGCCTACTCCTGCACCTGTTGTCTACGTTTCCCACCCATCGACTGCCCTTGCATTGCTGGCAGCGATCTCCATGTCGCTCCAGACCCACCAATATGATTGGCCCAACGACTCAAGGGACGCCACTTTGACCCAGCGGTAGAGTTGCGCCAGTGACCCGCGTTCCACCCCGACCACGGGCGCTGTCGGTATGGAGTCTGCACGTTCTCCCCGTGACCTGCTGTCAGAGGTTATGGGGAGAAGGCAGGAGAATGGGGTTAGGAGGGAGAGACAGATCGAATTGCAGAGTAGACCTGATTTGGGCCAAATGGCCTAACTCTAGTCGTAACACTTATGACCTTATGACCTGCGTGGGTTTTCTCCGGGTGCTCTGGTTTCCTCCCACACTCGGAAGAGCAGCAGGTTTGTAGGTTAATTGGTTTATGTAAATTGTCCCCAGTGTGTAGGATAGTGTTAGTGTGCGGGGATCGCTGGTCGGTGCGGGCTCGATGGGCCGAAGGGCCTGTTTCCGTGCTGTATCTGTAAACGGAACTCAGCCAAGACCCTTAGCCCGCCCTGTGACTCCAAATCCAGCTACATGAGTACGCATCTCTGATTAACCAACCTGATTCATTAGTTCGCAATTAATCAACCGGATCTCCCGGTGGCTCAGCTCTTCAATTCCCCCTTCCATTCCGAAACCGAATCCGACCCTTCTGTCCTGGGCCTCCTCCATGGCCAGAGTGAGTCCCACCGCAAATTGGAGGAGCAGCACCTCATATTTCGCTTGGGTAGATTTACACCCCAGCGGTATGAACATTGACTTCTCCAATTTCAGGTAGTCCCTGCTTCCTCCCTCCTTCCCCTCCCCTTCCCAGCTCTCCCACAGCCCACTGTCTCCGCCCCTTCCTTTCTTCTTCCCACCCCCCCCCCCACCCCCACATCAGTCTGAAGAAGGGTCTCGACCCGAAACGTCACCTATTTCCTTCGCTCCATAGATGCTGCCTCACCCGCTGAGTTCCTCCAGCATTTTGTCCACCTTCGATTTTTCCAGCATCTGCAGTTCCTTCTTTCCAGCAGATTGATGCAATCATGAAGAAAGCCCATCCACTACGGTAGTTCTTTAGAAGACTGAGATTGCCCTTATGGATGTCTACAGGTGTACAGCACAGAGTATATTAGACTGGTTGCATCAAGGCCGGGTTCAATAACTCAAATGCCTAGGAACGAAGGAGATGACGTATTATCCCAATGGGGTTAGGTTAGGTAAGGGGGAGATACAGCGAGACCTGGGTGTCCTTGTACACCGGTCACTGAAAGTTGGCGTGCAGGTACAGCAGGCAGTGAAGAAAGCTCATGGAATGTTGGCCTTCATAACAAGAGGATTTCAGTACAGGAGTAAAGAGGTTGTTCTGCAGTTGTATAGGGCTCTGGTGAGACCACATCTGGAGTATTGCGTACAGTTTTGGTCTCCTAATTTGAGGAAGGACACCCTTGTGATTGAGGCAGTGCAGCGTAGGTTCACCAGATTGATCCTGGGATGGCAGGACTATCATATGAGGAAAAGATTTGAAAAAAGACTGGGCTTGTATTCACTGGAGTTTAGAAGGATGAGGGGGAATCTTATAGAAACATATAAAATTATAAAAGGACTGGACAAGCTAGATGCAGGAAAAATGTTCCCAATGTTGGGTGTGTCCAGAACCAGTGGCCACGGTCTGAGAATAAAGGGGAGATCATTTAAGACTGAGGTGGGAAAAAACATTTTCACCCAGAGAGTTGTGAATTTATGGAATTCCCTGTCACAGTGGAGGCCAAGTCACTGGATGGATTTAAGAGAGAGTTAGATAGAGCTCTAGGGGCTAGTGGAGTCAAGGGATATGGGGAGAAGGCAGGCACGGGTTATTGATTGGGGATGATCAGCCATTATCACCATGAATGGCGGTGCTGGCTCATAGGGCCGAATGGCCTCCTCCTGCACCTATTTTCTATGTTTCTATGTTTCTCTGTTCAAGAAGAGCTTCGTTGAGAAGCAGGCCCTCCGACCCTCCCAGTCGACCATGGATCACCAGCACGCTGGTTGCATCCTACGCACTGGGGATAATTTACGCGGGCAGTGGGTGTCAGTCCGACACCCTGCTGCGACTGGGAAACGGAAACAAATCCCCGTCTGGGAACGTTCCAGGACGGAGTCTCCGTCTCTCCGAGCCTATCAGGAGAAGTCCCTTCCATCGACTCCATCTACACCTCACGCTGCCTCGGCAGGGCCGGCAGCATCATCAAGGACCAGTCTCGCCCCCCGGCCACCCCCTCTTCCCCCCTCTCCCATCGGGCAAGGGGTACAGAAGTGTGAAAACGCACGCAGTCCTCCAGATTCAGGGGCAGTTTCTTCCCAGCTGCTATCAGGCAACTGGGGTGGGAGGTTGCGACCTTCACGTGGTCCGCCCTGTTTCGACTAATGCAATCAACTCGACGCGCACAAACGGAAGATCAAATAGAACAATTTGTCTGACAACTTTAGGCTGTGCACGCCACACGAAAGTCCTTGACACAGAGGGACAGAGACGCAGAGTCACAGAGTGACAGAGACACAGAGTCCTCTACCTCTTTGGTGACCCTCGGACTATCCTTGACCGGGCTTTGCTGGCTTCACCCTGCACTAAACGTGATTCCCTTATCACTCATCTATACACTGTAAATGGATCGATTGTAATCATGTATTGTCTTTCCGCTGATGGTTAGCACGTAGCAAAAAGCTTTTCACTGTAGCTCGGCACACGGGACAGTAGACTAAACTGTAAGGTCTAACCCTGCCAGATTCATCACGCGGCAGGATTTGACCCAGGGTCCTGGGTGGGAACGCCCCTGTTATAGGCAACATCAAAGCCTCTACTGATGGAAAGGCTTTGGAATTCCTGACGCCTTAATAAGCGAGCGGAACGCCGCTGAATGTAGCTCCATCAGTCCAAGGTAAAACAGGGCTGGACATTTTTCCTACTGTAGTTCTGACTTGCCTACAGATGTCCGACTTCCCCCCCTGGCTCTTTTCATGATGTGCAAAATACTGTGGTGTGAAAGAGAAAGTCTCACAGTTTTTGCCTCGCTGTTGCCAGACTGGACTAATCACAATTCCAGCCCTGACTTCTCACGCATATTTCATCCCAGAGTCACAGTGACAGAGTCACAGAGACACAGAGTCACAGGGACACAGAGACACAGAGACACAGGGACACAGAGGGGGACACACAGAGAAGCACACAGAGACCCACAGAGTCACAGAGTCACAGAGACACAGAGACACATGGACACAGAGACACAAGAGTCACAGAGACACAGAGTGACAGAGACACAGAGTACACAGGGACACAGAGACACAGAGTCACAGTGACAGAGTGACAGAGACACAGAGACAAGAGGGAAAGATTCAGGGACACAGAGACACAGGGACACAGCAGAGACACACAGAGACACACAGAGACACAGAGACACAGAGACACACGTAGACACACAGAGACACACAGAGACAGAGACACACAGAGTCACAGTCAGAAGACACAGACACACAGAGACACACAGAACACATCGAGACACAGAGAACAGAGAACACAGAGACACAGAAAGACAAATACAGAGTCAGACCCACCGAGCGACTCACACACCAGAGACACAGAGGACACGAGCCACAGAGACACAGATCACACACAGTCACAGAGACACACAGAGACACAGAGACACAGAACACACAGAGACACAGACACAGAGTCACAGGTACACACAGACACAGAGACACAGAGACCACAAGGAAAGAGTGCATACCACAGAGACACAGAGTCACAGAGAGACACAGAGACACAGAGACACACAGAGACCAGCGACACAGAGACAAGAGTCCACAGAGACACAAGATGACAGAGACACAGAGACACAGAGACACAGAGACACAGAGACACAGAGACACACACAGTCACAGTGCTTGAGACACACAGAGACACAGAGTCACAGAGACACAGAGACACAGAACACAGCGAGACCACAGGGAGGCACAGAGACACAGAGACACAGAGATCACAGACAGAGACACAGAGTCAGAGACACACAGAGACACAGAGACACAGAGAAGAGGTCACAGTCACAGACAGAGTCACACAGAGACACAGTCACAGAGACACAGAGACACAGAGAGACAGAGACACAGAGAGTCACAGAGACACAGAGACACAGTCACAGTCACACAGAGACACAGAGACACAGAGACACACACAGTCACAGAGACACCAGTCACAGAACAGTCACAGGACACAGGAGGACACAACCAGGGATCACAGAGACACAGAGACACAGTCACAGAGTTCAGAGACACAGAGACACAGAGACACAGAGACACAGTGAGAGAGTCACAGTCACAGAGACACAGAGACACAGAGGTCACAGTGACAGAGCAGAGACACAGAGACATACAGAGACACAGACAGAGACACAGTGACACAGAGACACAGAGACACAGAGACACAGAGACACACAGAGTCACAGAGACACAGAGACAACAGAGACACAGAGACACAGAGGTACAGTCACAGAGACACAGAGTCCAAACAGACACAGAGACTGACAGATACAGAGACACAGAGTGACAGAGACACAGTGACACAGTGACACAGGGACACAGAGACACAGAGACACAGAGACACAGAGACACAAGAGACACACAGAGACAGAGACACAGAGACACAGAGACACAGACACAGTACACAGAGATACACAGGACACAGAGAACACAGAGACACAGAGACACAGAGTCAGGACACAGAGAAAACACACAGAGACACAGTGACACAGGGACACAGAGACACAGAGACACAGAGACACAGAGACACAGAGACACAGAGACACAGGGTGATACAAGGTGGAGACAGGCCCTTGAGCCCAACTTGCCACACCGGCAACATGTGGCATCTACACCAGCCCCACCTGCCTGCGCTTGGCGCATGTCCCTCCAAATCTGTCCTCTCCACGTACCTGTCCAACTGTTTCTTGGCCCCACAGCAGAAGCATTCACTTTGCGGGGCTGGTAACTGGACGTATCCTGAGCTAACTCTGCTGCCACCATCATCTGTCGCGACAAGTGACGGCTCGCACCGATTGTCGCCGGGAGCTTGCGTCCTTTTCAGGACGGACGGTGACAGCGAGGTCAACATTTGAAACTCGAAAGAAGAAGACTGTTTCTGAAGCGTGGGGATAGTCCCAGCCTCAACTACCTCCTCCGGCAGCTCGTTCCATACACCCACCACCCTCCGTGTGTGGAAAAACGTTACCCCTCAGATTCCCATTAAATCCTTTCCCCCTTCACCTTGAACCGCTGAAGAAATATCCCGACCTGAGATGTCACCCGCCCTTCTTCTCCAGAGATGCCGCTTGACCCGCTGAGTTAAATCCATCAAACTGGACGGATTTAAGAGAGAGTTGGATAGAGCTCTCGGGGCTGGTGGAGTCAAGGGATATGGGGAGAAGGCAGGCACGGGTTATTGATTGGGGACGATCAGCCATGATCACAATGAATGGCGGTGCTGGCTCGAAGGGCCGAATGGCCTCCTCCTGCGCTTATTGTCTACGTTTCGATGTTACTGCAGAACATAGTGCCTATCCTCACACCCAACTAGTTTGAAGAAGTGTCACCTATTCATTTTCTCCAGAGATGCTGCCGGACCCGCTGAGTTAACTCCGGCATCTCTGTCCCGGCTGCGATGTGCAGTTTGCCAGGGAGCACAGTCTACAGACAGTGGACTGGACGGGTCCAGGAACGCTGAGGCCCTGTACAAGACGGGACAGAGCCGGCTGGAGGGGAGGATGCTCCTCACACTGCGGAGCCTCCTGGACCATACGGCTCACCCCCGCCGTGACACACTGGTCAACCTGAGGAGCACCTTCAGCAGCAGACTGGTCCCACCAAGATGCAGCACAGAACGCCACAGGAGATCCTTCTCCCCCTGTGGCTATCAAACTGTACAACCCCTCCCCCTTCTGCCATGGGGTAGACTGGGACCGACTCCCCCTCCCCCCACCCCCCCTCCCCAATCTTTGCACATCCCCCAATCCTTTACACTCATCCCTTTAATTTCATGTTTCCTGTATCTTGTGTTTTATGACTGTCGGCAGATCAATCTCCCTCCTGGGATCAATAACGTTCTATCGTATCGTATTGTGTCTTTATTTAGTTCAGTTTAATGTCACGTGTATGAGGTACAGTGAAAAGCTTTTGTTGCGTGCTAACCAGTCAGCGGATAGACAACACACGGTTACAACTGAGCCGTCCGCTGTGTACGGGATACGGGCTTTACCGTGCGTTAAACATTATTCCCCTTATCGTGTACCGATACGCTGTAAACGGCTCGACTGTAATCTTTCCACTGACGGGTTAGCACGCAACAACAAGCTCTTCACTACACCTCGGTACACGTGACAATGAACTAAACTGTTTCCGCATCTGCGTCTCCAAACACTAAACTCTAGAAAAGATTGTAGGACAAGAGGGATGGTGAGCCAGGGAGAGAGATTACGGCAATGAAACAAAAGGATAGGTGTAGAGGAGGAGTGAACAGCAAGAGCAAATCCTGGAAGTAAGCTTGCGAGGGGATAGATTTACTGGGAAGCTGGGGGGGGATTTTTTCCACAAGGAAGGTGGAGGGTGTATGCAGCGAGCTCCTGGAGGTAGAGCAGTTTGGCACGGTGGCGCAGCGGGAGAGTTGCTGCCTTAAAGGGCCTGTCCCACTTGGGAGATTTCTCAGCGGACTGCCGGCGACTGTCAGAGTGGAGCGCGCACGCTCACACACACGCACACACGCTATCCTTAAGAGCCCCATCTAGCTCTCTCTTGAAAGAATCCAGAGAACCGGCCTCCACCGCCCTCTGGGGCAGAGAATTCCACAGACTCACAGAGGGACAATTGACTTACAAACCCCGCACGCCTTTGGGATGCGGGAGGAAACCGGAGCACCCTGAGGAGACCCACGCGGGTCACGGGGGAGGATGTACAAACTCCACACACACACACACACACACACACACACACACACACACACACACACACACACACACACACACACACACACAACAACACACACACACACACACAACACACACACACACACACACACACACACACACACACACACACACACACACACACACACACACACACACACACACACACACACACACACACACACACACACACACACACACCACACACACACACACACACACACACACACACACACACACACACACACACACACACACAACACACACACACACACACACACACACAGACACACACACACACACACACACCCGAGGCCAGGATCGAGCAGCGAGGACAGCGGTTCTACCCGCTGCGCCACCGTGCCCCCCTTCACTTAACGGAGCTCCCCCCCCCCTCTCAGCCCAGTGAGTGCGCCCCGGGATGTCTGCTGGCACTCTGCGATGTATCTCCACGTGTTCGGATTCAGATGGTACCCAGCTAGTGTTCCCTGACCCACAGCCTCGCGACTGACGTTACACCCCAACACTGAGTCTTTTGTCATTCCCCTCGACCAGCCTGGGCCGATTATTAATCTTTAATACCCTTCTGTTGACAGGATGGAATTAACCGCATAGTTTTGTTTCGGAGAAAATAAGGGGACCTTCTACCTTGTGGTATGAGTCAGTCCTAATCCACACTTAAACTGGCAGCAATTCAGTCACTGGTTGGGAATGAGTTCCATTCTGGTTCAGCGGGAGTGGAGAAGGTCAGGGGGAGAAGAGAGGGGGGGATTGGGGGGGTGGAGGGGGGGGGAAAGGGGGGGAGTGACAGCGGGTTTCCAAAGAGAGACAGAGGAGGCGCAGAAGTCACAAAATGCCGGAGTAACTCAGCGGGTCGGGCAACATCTGTGGAGAAAAGGAATAGGTGAGGTTTCGGGTCGAGACCCTTCTTCAGACCGAGAGTCAGGGGGAAAGGGAGAAGAGAGAAGGGAGAAGGGTGTAGACGGTGATGTCGAGAAATATCGAACAAAGAAACATTTTAGAAACATAGAAAGCTAGAAAGGGACGCAAAAAATGTAACAATGATAAAGCAAACGGTCCATTATTAGCTGTGGGCTAGGTGGAGTTTAGAAGGATGAGAGGGCATCTCATTGAAACATATAAGATTATTAAGGGTTTGGACACGCTAGAGGCAGGAAACATGTTCCCGATGTTGGGGGAGTCCAGAACCAGGGGCCAAACACAGTTTAAGAATAAGGGGTAAGCCATTTAGAATGGAAGCGCGGAAACACTTTTTCTCACACAGAGAGTTGTGAGTCTGTGGAATTCTCTGCCTCAGAGGGCAATTCTCTGGATACTTTCAAGAGAGAGTTGGATAGGGCTCTTAAAGATAGCGGAGTCAGGGGATATGGTACGGGGTACTGATTTCACGAGTAGTAGCTCCACTCAATAACCAAAAATCGGAGACAAGGGAACACTTTTTCTCACAGAGAGTGGTGAGTCTGTGGAATTCTCTGCCTCAGAGGCCGGTTCTCTGGATGCTTTCAAGAGAGAGCTAGATAGGGCTCTTAAAGATAGCGGAGTCAGGGGATATGGGGAGAAGGCAGGAACGGGGCACTGATTGGGGATGATCAGCCGTGATCACATTGAATGGCGGTGCTGGCTCGAAGGGCCGAATGGCCTCCTCCTGCGCCCATTGTCTGTTGAAAACGGGTTACAGACAACGAGACTCATCAAGACAGTGGTGAAGCTGGTACCACCACTTGGGCGAGGGAGGGGGTGGAGAGAGTGGGGACGCAAGGGGTTACTTGAAGTTCGAGAAATCAATACTTATACCGCTGGGGGTGCGAGGTGCCCCAGCGAAATATGAGATGCCGCTCCTCCAATTTGCGCCGGGCCTCACTCTGACAGTGGAGGAGGCCCAGGACAGAAAGGTCAGTGTGGGAATGGGAGGGGGAGTTAAAGTGTTTGGCAACCGGGGAGATGAGGTGGGTCCAAGCAGATGGCAGAGGATCGAAGCAAAATGAGAGTAGCGCCAGTTAAATGCAAATACCTTCGCTTGCCAATAAAGGCATCCCAAAGCCCAGAAATCAATGCAAGATTACACTTAAGCCTCGCAGTAATTATCCTCGTTACACACAACCACAGCGGTCCAAGGATAAATCACATGTTAGATATGTACAAGTTAATACTGAAATCAGAGGGGCGAATATGATCCACATCATTTCATGCCATTGGTATTTACGCTTCAAAATGTTGAGACTTTAACACATTCACTCACGGAGGAGAAAGATTTAATAGCGAGAATCTTTAGGTTTTTAATTGTCACACGTACTGAGGTACGGAGAAAAGCTTTCTTTTAGAAACAGAGAAAATAGGTGCAGGAGGGCCATTCAGCCCTTCTAGCCCGTTGTCTCTATGTCTCTCTGTGCCTCTGTGTCTCTGTGACTCTGTGTCTCTGTGACTCTGTGTCTCTGTGTGTCTGTGTCTCTGTGTCTCTGTGACTCTGTGTCTCTGTGACTCTGTGTCTCTGTGTCTCTGTGACTCTGTGTCTCTGTGTCTCTGTGTCTCTGTGTCTCTGTGTCTCTGTGTCTCTGTGACTCTGTGTCTCTGTGACTCTGTGACTGTGCTCTGTGTCTTGTGTCTCTGTGTCTCTGTGGACTCTCTGTGATCTGTGTCTCTGTTGTCTCGGTGTCTTCTGTGTCTCTGTGACTTGCTCTGTATCTCTGTGACTCTGTGACTCTGTGACTGTGTCTGTGTCTGTGTCTCTGTGTCTCTGTGTCTCTGTGTCTCTGTGTCTCTGACTGTGTCTGTGTCTCTGTGACTCTGTGTCTCTGTGTCTCTGTGTCTCTGTGTCTCTGTGACTGTGACTGTGACTCTGTGTCTCTGTGTCTCTGTGACTCTGTGACTCTGTGTCTCTGTGTCTCTGTGTGTGTCTCTGTGTCTCTGTGTCTCTGTGACTGTGACTCTGTGACTCTGTGTCTCTGTGTCTCTGTGTCTCTGTGTCTCTGTGTCTCTGTCTTGTCTCTGTGACTCTGTGACTGTGTGACTCTGTGTCTCTGTGACTCTGTGACTCTCTGTGTCTCTGTGACTCTGTGACTCTGTGTCTCTGTGTCTCTGTGTCTCTGTGTCTTCTGTGTTCTGTGTCTCTGTGTCTCTCTGGTGTCTGTGTCTCTGTGTCTCTGTGCTCTCTGTGTCTCTGACTGTGTCTGTGTCTCTGTGTCTCTGTGTCTCTGTGACTGTGACTCTGTGTCTCTGTGACTCTGTGACTCTGTGTCTCTGTGTCTCTGTGACTCTGTGTCTCTGTGTCTCTGTGTACTCTGTCTCTCTGTGACTCTGTGTCTCTGTGTCTCTGTGACTCTGTGTCTCTGTGACTCTGTGTCTCTGTGACTCTGACTCTGTGTCTCTGTGTCTCTGTGTCTCTGTGTCTCTGTGACTCTGTGTCTCTGTGACTCTGTGTCTCTGTGTCTCTGTGACTCTGTGTCTGTGACTCTGTGACTCTCTGTGTCTCTGTGTCTCTGTGTCTCTGTGACTGTGACTCTGTGTCTCTGTGTCTCTGTGTCTCTGTGTCTCTGTGTCTCTGTGACTCTGTGTCTCTGTGTCTCTGTGTCTCTGTGTCTCTGTGACTGTGTCTCTGTGTCTCTGTGACTCTGTGTCTCTGTGACTCTGTGTCTCTGTGTCTCTGTGTCTCCGTGTCTCTGTGTCTCTGTGACTCTGTGTCTCTGTGTCTCTGTGTCTCTGTGACTCTGTGACTGTGTGACTCTGTGTCTCTGTGACTCTGTGTCTCTGTGACTCTGTGTCTCTGTGTCTCTGTGTCTCCGTGTCTCTGTGTCTCTGTGACTCTGTGTCTCTGTGTCTCTGTGTCTCTGTGACTCTGTGACTGTGTGACTCTGTGTCTCTGTGACTCTCTCTGTGACTCTGTGACTCTGTGTCTCATGTGACCTGTGTCTCTGGTGTCTCTCTCTGTGACTCTGTGTCTCTGTGACTCTCTGTGACTCTGTGTCTCTCTGTGTCTCTGTGTCTCCGTGTGTCTCGTGACTCTGTGTCTCTGTGTCTCTGTGTCTCTGTGTCTCTGTGACTCTGTGTCTCTGTGTCTCTGTGTCTCTGTCTCTGTGACTGTGTCTCTGTGTCTCTGTGTCTCTGTCTCTGTGACTGTGTCTCTGTGTGACTGTGTCTCTGTGACTCTGTGACTCTGTGACTCTGTGTCTCTGTGACTCTGTCTCTGTGTCTCTATGTTTCTCTCTGGTTCCTGTTCAATATGATCATGGCTGATCATCCAAAATCAGTACCCTGTTCCTGCTTTCTCCCCATATCCCTTGATTCCGTTAGCCCTAAGAGCTAAATCTAACTCTCTCTCTCTCTTGAACATGTCAGAGGAGAGTGGATGAAGTTGTTGGTGGAGACAGACACTGGACGAGGGAGTGCGGGAGGGGGGCCTTATCTTCCGCGCCCACAAGGTCGGCTGCGGGAGGCCCCCCTCTCTGGGGCACAGAGGCTGAAGGTGTCCGGGCGAGGAGAGGGACGACGGTCGATCCGGACGGAGGCGACGGCAGTAACGGGACTTTACGGCCAACGGCAGCTGGGACTGGGAAATGGTGCCACAACATGGAACCTGTTGCACACGGACTACACTCTGTACTAATCTGGGATGGCGTTTATGCATGTTAGCAATGTACTGAACTGTATGCAAAAGAATTACTACACTGACAATAGACAATAGGTGCAGGAGTAGGCCATTCGGCCCTTCGAGCCAGCACCGCCATTCAATGTGATCATGGCTGATCATCCCCAATCAGTTCCCCGCCATGGTCATGTACACGGTTTGTAATGTAGCTCCTTGCTCTGATCGCTGGCCTGGTGACGTTGGCATCATGGGACGGCGGTCTGCGGAGGTTCTAGCCGCGGGCGTGGCGTGGGCGTACCTGGCCGGGGATCGCCGGAGACGAGCTCCGACCGCCGGCCTGTCTGCGGCCTACACCATCCTGAAGCCACGGTCTCAGGCGCTGTGACTGTGTCTCTGAGACCCTGTGTCTCCGACGTCGGTGTTTGGATCGTCCCGGCGAGAGGGCCTGTACACCCGGCCGTCCGTAGCGGCGACTACGGAGGGGTCATGGCCCCGACCACGGGTGAACAACGGAGGAGGACTGGCTGAACCTTGTTGCCTTCCCCCACGGTGAAGAATGCCGTGGTGGATGTTTGTGTTAAATCCTATTGTGTATTGTGTGTTCTTTTTTAACTCTCTCTTTCTTTTTGTCCTGTTAGATGTATGTTTTTGGTGTTGGTTTTGTTTTATTTTTAGCTGTGGGCGGGGGATGGGGGAAACGCTTCCCTTTACGGGGACCCGACTTTTCGCTTGTCGAGTCTCCGTTGCCCTTTGGGGCCTAACATCGTGGAGCCGGCGGCCTCCAACCGGAATCGACCTGGGGCCCCAGCCGCAGAGCCTGCGGACTTGCCATCGCGGAGCTGGCCGACTTGGGAGCGCGGAGCACTGTGGTGGCGCACGGCCGCGACCCGACTTCTGACCTCGCAGGCTCCGGCTGCAGGCCCTGTGGACGGTAACATCGGGAGCTCGCGGGGAGGTCCCTGGTGGGAGACCGCTTTTCGGAGCTCCCGCAACGGCAAACTTCGCCCGCCCGAATCGAGGGGTTTAAATCATAGAAACATAAATAGAAACTTAGACAATAGGTGCAGGAGGAGGCCATTCGGCCCTTCGAGCCAGCACCACCATTCATTGTGATCATGGATGATCGTCCCCTATCAATAACCCGTGCCTGCCTTCTCCCCACATCCCTTGACTCCTCCAGCCCCTAGAGCTCTATCTAACTCTCTCTTAAATCCACCCAGTGACTTGGCCTCCACTGCCCTCTGTGGCAGGGAATTTCATAAATTCACAACTCTCTGGGTGAAAAAGTATTTTCTCACCTCAGTCTTAAATGGCCTCCCCTTTATTCTAAGACTGTGGCCCCTGGTTCCGGACTCGCCCAACATTGGGAACATTTTGTCCTGCATCTAGCTCGTCCAGTCCATTTATAATTTTATATGTTTCTATAAGATTCCCCCTCATCCTTCTAAACTCCAGTGAATACAAGCCTAGTCTTTTCAATCTTTCCTCATATGACAGTCCCGCCATCCCAGGGATCAATCTGGTGAACCTACGCTGCACTGCTTCAATCACAAGGATGTCCTTCCTCAAATTAGGAGACCAAAACTGTCCACAATACTCCAAATGTGGTCTCACCAGAGCCCTATACAACTGCAGAAGAAATCGATCCGGAGCAGGGCCTTACATCGCCCGGCGTGGCTTAAACGGCCGCGAGACTTACCATCGCCCGCCGAGGGCTCTAACATCACGAGCCTCGATCAGCTCGATGCAGCAGTTTGACTGCTTGACCGCGGGAGAAGGAGAATAAAGAACAGAGAACGGGGAAGAGATAAGACTTTGCCTTCCATCACAGTGAGGAGGCGTTTGGAGATTCACTGTGATGGATGTTTTGTGTGGAATTGTGTTAGTTGTGTGTTTTGTTTTTTTGCTGTTGCGACT
>CM069139.1:6341156-6356123 GCA_035221665.1 Okamejei kenojei
GGAGAGTGGGGGGGAGAGAGGGGGTGAGAGGGGGTGAGAGGGGGGAGAGGGGGGAGGGAGGAGGGGAGGGGGGGAGATTGGGGGAGATGGGGGAGAGGGGGGGAGAGGGGTTGGTTGATGGAACAAATGTTTACATTTAGTTTTTGTTCAGTTTTCGCTTAGTTTTTAGCCTCAGTATATTTTTGCTTAGTTTATTTTCCATTAAGTTGAATTTAACTCAATTTAATTTAGTTTTACTTTAGTCTTAGAAACAGAGGCAAGTGGTGCAGGAGTAGGCCATTCGGCCCTTCGAGCCTGCACCGCCATTCAATATGATCATGGCTGATCATCCAACTCAGTATCCTGTACCTGCCTTCTCTCCATACCCCCTGATCCCTTTAGCCACAAGGGCCACATCTAACTCCCTCTTGAATATAGCCAATGAACTGGCCTCAACTACCTTCTGTGGCAGAGAATTCCACAGACTCACCACTCTCTGTGTGAAAAATGGTTTTCCCATCTCGGTCCTAAAAGAATTCCCCCTTATCCTTAGACTGTGACCCCTTGTTCTGGACCTCCCCAACATCGGGAACAATCTTCCTGCATCTAGCCTGTCCAACCCCTTAAGAATTTTGTAAGTTTCTATAAGATCCCCCCTCAATCTCCTAAATTCTAGTGAGTACAAGCCCTGTCTATCCAGTCTTTCCTCATATGGAAGTCCTGACATCGCAGGGATCAGTCTGGTGAACCTTCTCTGTACTCCCTCTATGGCAAGTTTAGTTTAGTTCTGATTTGTTTCGTTTTGTTTGGTATCGTTGTCATTATTTAGTTCCGTTTTACAGCACGGAAACAGGCCCTTCGGCCCTCCGAGTCCGCACCGACCAGCGATCCCCACACACTAACGCTATCGCACACACACTAGAGTTATTTCACTTATACCAAGCATATTAACCTACAAACCCATACGTCTTTAAACATGTAAGATTGTTAAGGGTTTGGACACGCTAGAGGCAGGAAACGTGTTCTCGATGTTGGGCGAGTCCAGAACCAGGGGCCACACACACAGTTTAAGAATAAGGGGTAAGCCATTTAGAACGGAGACGAGGAAACACTTTTTCTCACGGAGAGTTGTGAGTCTGTGGAATTCTCTGCCTCAGAGGGCGGTGGAGGCCGGTTCTCTGGATACTTTCAAGAGAGAGCTAGATAGGGCTCTTAAAGATAGCGGAGTCAGGGGATATGGGGAGAAGGCAGGAACGGGGTACTGATTGGGGATGATCAGCCATGATCACATTGAATGGCGGTGCTGGCTCGAAGGGCCGAATGGCCTCCTCCGGCACCTATTGTCTGTTGTCTAAGACGCAGTGACAAGCTCGTCGAGACAAGGAACTGCAGGTGCTGGTTTATACCAAAGACAAACGCAAAGTGCTGGAGTAACTCGGTGGGCCAGGCAGCATCTCGGGAGAGAAAGGATGGGTGACGTTTCGGGTCGGAACCCTCCTTCAGGCTTTTTTCTGTTGCGCCCTATCCAGTCAGCGGAAAGACTGCAATAGTGGTTCCATCGTGCCAAGACGTCTGTGGAAAGAGTCGGTGGAGTAATACGAAAGGTCTGAGATTCATGTACGATTGTGTGCCTCATTGTTCCGCTCAGCTGCCCAGCCTCTCAGGAGCGGAATTCTTGCCTCTGGGTTAGGCGATGGTGAGTCTAGGTTCAGCGCAGTTAGACACGGAGCTCTGAGCAAGAGGAACGCAGAGTGGTAAAAGCTTGAAAATAGCCCAAACCTGATCCCTTCTTTTTAAGCCCCCCTTCGGCCGTGGGTGACCACGGGTGTCTCCAGGTTTGGAGGGCGCCTGTGCCCAGACAGCCACCCCACGGTCCTCGACACATCTGGGTCAGGATCCAGTGAGTCCAAGACGACCGGAGACCCTTTTCTGCCGCAGCCTTCATCCGCCTTCCCAGCCGTTGTGATGCCCCACTAAGGTCAGCCATCGTCCTCCGCCTGTTCCACCGTTGAGGTCTTGGTTGGATCGCTCTTTGTCAGGGACCTCCCCCTCGACCTTACCGCCATGGGTGGCCCTACCAGGAGCATGGCTCCAGACGGCATCGCTCTCAGGATCTCAGGACCACACAAGCTTCTCCACCACCACAAGGTGACAATCCACGCAGATGTGAACCGGATCTTTTTCACACCCATTCTGCTCTCATCTTATTTTGCTAAAGGTTCACCAGACTGATTCCTGGGATGTCAGGACTTCCACACGAGGAAAGACTGGATAGACTCGGCTTGTACTCGCTGGAATTTAGAAGATTGAGGGGGGATCTTATAGAAACTTACAAAATTCTTCAGGGGTTGGACAGGCTAGATGCAGGAAGATTGTTCCCGATGTTGGGGACGTCCAGGACAAGGGGTCACAGTTTAAGGATAAGGGGGAAATCCTTTAGGACCGAGATGAGGAAAACATTTTTCACACAGAGAGTGGTGAGTCTCTGGAATTCTCTGCCATGATCATATTGAATGGCGGTGCAGGCTCGAAGGGCCGAATGGCCTACTCCTGCACCTATTTTCTATGTTCCTATGTTTCTATATGTTAGTCATAGATTCCTACAGCATGGAAACAGGCCCTTCGGCCCAACCTGTCCTTGCCAACCAAGATGCCCCATCTACGCTATTCCCTCCTGCTCCTGTTTGGCCCAGAACTGAAGAGGACCTTCTTGAAGAAGAGTTCCGACATGAAACGTCACCTATCCGTGTTCTCCGCAGATGCTGCCTGGCCCGCTGAGTTACTCCAGCACTCTGTGTCTACCTTCAGCATAAACCAGTTCCTTCCTACACAATCCCACTAAACCTTCCCTATCCATGTACCTTTCCAAATGGGTCCTGCCCCGAAACGTCACCCATTCCCTCTCTCCAGAGATGCTGCCCGTCCCGCTGAGTTGCTCCAGAATTTTGTGTCTAACTTCGGTTTAAACCGGCACCTGCAGTTCCATCCAACACAAATGTGTTTTAAATTCTGTCACAGTACCTGCCGCAACTACCCCCTCCATCTATTCGCACCCCAACCTCTGCCACTCGCCCACATGCTGAAGCACGAGGGATCTTGGGGTACGGGCCCTCGGCTCCCTCAAAGTGGCAGCAGAAGCAGAAGGTTACGCCACGCTCGCCTTCATCCGTCGGGGTATTGAGTCCCCGAGTCAGCGTCGCGATGCAGCTCTATACGTCTTTGCCGCGGTCTCCGGTAGGCCTTCTCCCCATGTCCCCTGACTCCGCTATCTGTAATGGCCCTGTCTCACGGTGGGAGTTGACCCACCAGGTACCCCGAGTGAAAGGCTCGTGGTTGTGTACGAGACTTCAGGTTTATGTTCAAGAAGAGCCGTGGGTCTATTGGGCTGGTTATTTAGCCTGCCGTGCTTCACACGGTGATATTGAGAGCAGGAGCGGGCCATTCAGCCCATCGGGCCTGTCCTATTGCAACCAGTGCCGGTTGTCCACCTCTGCACCACGGACAGCTCTGCTCCCCCCCCCCCCCCCATCCTTGCCTCCTGTGTCCACCGGACTATTACTCATCCATTAGGTTCGACAGTCCTCTAGTCATTTCTTCCATTTCTCGGGAGAGTTTTCCTTCCAAATTGGTGTCATTTTCAAATCTAAACCTTTTAAATTCAATGTTAATAATAATTGTGAACACCAGTGGTCCCACCTTTGACTTCAGTATGACCCCTCTCTCATACACACACACACTCTCTCTCTCTGTCTGTCTTCATGTCTCCATTTCTGTTTCTCTCTCTCTCTCCCCCCTCTCTCTGTCTCTCTCTCTGTCTCTCTCTCTGCGTCTCTCTCACCCTCTCTCTCTCCAACTCTCTCTCTCTCTCTCTCTCTCTCTCTCCCCTCTCTCTCTGTGCCTCTCTCATCCTCTCTCTCTCCCTCTCTATCTCTCTCTCTCTCTCCCCTCCTCTCTCTCTCTCTCTCTCCATGTCTCAATTTCTCTCTCTGCTCCATATCTCAATTTCTCTCTCTCTCTCTCTCTCTCTCCCCCCCCCTCTCTCTCTCCTCCATGTCTCAATTTCTCTCTCTCTCTCTCTCTCTCTCTCCCCCTCTCTCTCTCTCTCTCCATGTCTCAATTTCTCTCTCTCTCTCTCTCTCTCTCTCTCTCTCCCCCTCTCTCTCTGTCTCTCTTCTCCATGTCTCCATTTCTGTTTCTCTCGCTCTCCCATTCTCTCTCTCTCTCTCTATCTCCGTCTTCTCCATGCCTCCATCGTTGCTTCACTCTCTCTCTCTCTCTCTCTCTCTCTCCCTTCCCCTTTCTCTCCCTCTCTCTCTCTCTCTCTCTCTCTCTGTATGTCTCTGTGTCTCAAACTAGATGGGCACAGGCTGACGGTGGGAGAGTCTGGGACTAGAGGTCACAGCGTCAGAATTAAAGGACATTCTTTTAGAAAGGAGATGAGGAGGAATTTCTGTAGCCAGAGGGTGGTGAATCTGTGGAATTCTTTGCCGCAGGCGGCTGTGGAGGCCAAGTCAGTGGATATTTTTAAGGCAGAGATAGATAGATTCTTGATTAGTGCGGGTGTCAGGGGTTAGGGGGAGAAGGCAGGAGTGCGGGGTTAGGACGGAGAGATAGATCAGCCATGATTGAATGGCAGAGTAGACTTGATGGGCTGAATGGCCTAATTCTACTCCTATCACTTATGACCTTATGAGAGATTAGACATCTTTATATCCTTTAAGAATGTTATATACTTCTATCAGGTCTCCCCTCAGCCTCTGATGTTCCAGACAAAACAATCCAAGTCTATTGTCTATTGTCTATCGTCCAAGTCTGACAAACCTCTCCCTGTAGCTAACGGCCTCTGATCCAGGCATCATTCTGGTAAAGATAGACACACAAAGCTGGAGCAATTCAGCGGGACAGGCAGCATCTCTGGAGAGAAGGAATATTGACAATTGACAATAGACAATAGACAATAGACGCAGCAGTAGGCCATTCGGCCCTTCGAGCCAGCACCGCCATTCACTGTGATCATGGCTGATCATCCCCAATCAGTGCCCCGTTCCTGCCTTCTCCCTACTATCCCCTGACTCCGCTATCTTTAAGAGCCCTATCTAGCTCTCTCTTGAAAGCATCCAGAGAACCTGCCTCCACCGCCCTCTGAGGCAGAGAATTCCACAGTCTCACCACTCTCTGTGAGAAAAAATGTTTCCTCATCTCCGTTCTAAATGGCTTTCCCCTTATTCTTCAACTGTGGCCCCTGGTTCTGGACAAGACCCTTCTTCTAAACCTCCTCTGCCCCCTCTCCAAATCCTCCACCCCCTTCCTGTAATGGGGCGACCAGAACTGTACGCAATACTCCCGGTGAAAAGTCAAGAAGTCAAACTTAAAGTCAAATTCGACATCCAAGTCGATGTTATTCGTCACATCCACCCGAAGGTGCAGTGAAATGAATCTGCCAGCAGCGATACTTAAAAAGGACACACAATACACAATAGGATTTAACACAAACATCCACCACAGCATTCTTCACTGTGGGGGAAGGCAACAAGGTTCAGCCAGTCCTCCTCCGTTGTTCACCCGTGGTCGGGGCCATGAACCCTCCGTAGTCGCCGCTACGGACGGCCGGATGTACAGGCCCTCTCGCCGGGACGGTCCAAACTCCGGCGTCGGGACGGTCGAACACGCTCCGCGGCTCGGAGTATGATCACAGTGAATGGCGGTGCTGGCTGGAAGGGCCGAGTGGCCTCCTCCTGCACCTGTTGTCTGTCGTCCATTGATACGGGAGGCGGTCACGGTGGCGCGGCGGTGGAGTCGCTGCCTTTACAGCCAACGCAACGCCAGAGACCCGGGTTCCGATCCCCACTGCGGCAGCTGTCTGTACGGAGTTTGCACGCTCTCCCCGTGCCCTGCGCGGGTGTTCGCCGATCTCTTCGGTGCCCTCCCGCACCTACAGGTGTGTAGGTTGATTGGCTCGGTAAATGTAACGATTGTCCCTGGTGTGTGTGGGTGCGTGGGATAGTGTTAGTGTGCGGGCATTGGCGGTCAGCGCCGGCCCGGTGGGGCCGGAGGGCCTGTTCCCGGTGCCGTAACTCTAAACTAAATACGGAGTCTCAAAAACTAAAGATTTGGCCCAAAATCAATAATTCAGTGTCACGAAAGGCCAATTATTCATGAGGATTCATGTACAGGATACTGAGTTGGATGATCAGCCATGATCACAGTGAATGGCGGTGCAGGCTCGAAGGGCCGAATGGCCTCCTCCTGCACCTGTTGTCTATCATTCTATGATTCTATGAGATGATTGTCACAAATAGACAAATAGGCTGGTGTGGGAGATATGTCCAACTTGCATTAAGTGTTAGTTGAACCGCCATCACCTGCACTTGGGCAGAGAGTTGAACGGCACAGAAGCAGGCCCTTCAGCCCAACTCATCTATGGCCACCAGGATATCCCATCTACACTGGCCCCCTTTGTCTGTGTTTGCCCCATATCCCTCGAAGCCTTTCCTATCCATGTACCTGCCCTTTGTCCCTGCCTCAACCACCTCCTCTGATAGCTCGTTCCAAACACCCGGGGTCAAAGTTAGGCTTTTTATTGGCGTACGTCCAGAAATGGAACAATGAAATTCTTAGTTGCCTAGTAAGTCATGAATTGCCTAGTAAATGGCCCTTCGGCCCAACTCATCTGAGCTAGTCCCATGTCCCCTTGTATTCCCCCATCTCTCATCCAAACAGAAACATAGAAAATAGGTGCAGGAGGAGGCCGTTCGGCCCTTCGAGCCAGCACCGCCATTCATTGTGATCATGGCTGATCGTCCCCAATCAATAACCCGTGCCTGCCTTCTCCCCATATCCCTTGACTCCACCAGCCCCTAGAGCTCTATCTAACTCTCTCTTAAATCCATCCAGTGACTTGGCCTCCACTGCCCTCTGTGGCAGGGAATTCCACAAATTCTGGGTGAAAACGTTTTTTCTCACCTCAGTCTTAAATGGCCTCCCCTTTATTCTAAGACTGTGGCCCCTGGTTCTGGACTCGCCCAACATTGGACCATTTTCCTGCATCTAGCTTGGCCAGTCCTTTTATAAGTCTTATGTTTCTATAAGATCCCCCCTCATCCTTCTAAACTCCAGTGAATACAAGCCTAGTCTTTTCCATCTTTCCTCATATGACAGTCCCGCCATCCCAGGGATCAATCTCGTGAACCTACGCTGCACTGCCTCAATCACAAGGATGTCCTTCCTCAAATTAGGAGACCAAAACTGTACACAGTACTCCAGATGTGGTCTCACCAGAGCCCTATACAACTGCAGAAGAACCTCTTTACTCCTGTACTGAAATCCTCTTGTTATGAAGGCCAACATTCCATTAGCTTTCTTCACTGCCTGCTGTACCTGCACGCCAACTTTCAGTGACCGGTGTACAAGGACACCCAGGTCTCGCTGTACCTCCCCCTTACCTAACCTAACCCCATTGAGATAATAATCTGCCTCTCTAATCCTTTCCTTTCCCTGTACCTGTCCAGGTGTCCTTTCAATGGTACCTGCCTCAACTACCTCCTCTGGCAGCTCGTTCCGTGCACCCACCACCCCCTGTGTGGGGAAAAACGTTGCCCCTGAGTAAATCTTGCCCCCCTCACCTTAAACGCCTGCCCCCCCCCCCCCCCCCCAGTCTTTGATTCCCCTGCTCTGTGCATCCGTACAAGACTGTGCACTCTTCTCCGCTCTCCTGTTGGGCGGAAGATAGCAAAGCTCGCAAAGTGCGCACCACCAGATCCAAGAACGGCATCTTCTGCTATCTCTCTCTTGAATGGACCTCACCAACTGAGAGTACATTCCCAGTCTACCAATCCAATCTGGAAAGGGTACAGAGGAGATTTACGAGGATGTTGCCAGGACCAGAAGGTCTGAGCTGCAGGGGGAGGTTGAGTAGGCTGGGTCTCCATTCCCCTCTAGAAGCGCAGGAGGATGAGGGGAGATCTTACAGAGGTGTACAAATCATGAGAGGAATAGATCGGGTAGATGCACAGAGTCTCTTGCCCAGAGTAGGGGAATCTAGGACCAGAGGACATAGGTTCAAGGTGAAGGGGATAAGATTTAATAGGAATCTAAAGGGGTAACTTTTCCACACAAAGAGTGGTGGGTGTATGGAACGAGCTGCCAGAGGAGGTAGTTGAGGCTGGGACTATCCCAACGTTTAAGAAACAGTTGGACAGGTGCACTGATAGGACAGGTTTGGAGGGATATGGACCAAGCGCAGGCAGGTGGGACTAGTGTAGGTGGGACATGTTGGCCGGTGTGGGCAAGTTGTATCACTCTGTGACTCCATCTTGTTTGGGACCTTACACTTGTTTTAATCTGCACTCTCTGCAGCTGTAACGCGATATCTTCCTTTGTCTGAGACTATCTGATGAACTTGTGCATGGTTGTGAGTCTGGAGAAGGGTCTCGACCCGAAACGTCGCCTATTCCTTCGCTCCACAGATGCTGCCGCACCCGCTGAGTTTCTCCGGCGTTTGTGTCCACCTTCCATGTTTCCAGCATCTGCGGTTCCTGCGTAAACATGTGTCCAAGATGTTGGTTTGGCGACCAGGGAAACTTGCACTCAATCCTCTTGCACCCCTTCTCTCCTCATCCGACACTCTGTTGCCTCCCTCTCTCCTCATTGCCTCCTTTAGTCACCGTTCGCTCCCCTTTTCATCTTAAGACGTTAGGCTTCAGAGATACAGCGTGGAAACAGGCCCTTCAGCCCACCGAGCCTGTGCTGGCCTGAGAGTGAGAGAGGGGAGGGGGTTAGAAGGGGGAGTGGAGAGGGGGAGGGGGTTAGAAGGGGGAGTGAAGGGAGGGAGGGGGGAGTGAGAGAGGGGGAGAGGGGGGGAGTAGAGAGGAGGGGAGTGAGAGGGGGAGTGAGAGAGGTGAGTGAGAGGGGGAGTGAGAGGGGGGAGTGAGAGGAGGGGAGGTGGGGGGAGTGAGAAGGGGAGTGAGAGAGGAAGGGGGGAGTGAAGGGGGAGTGAGAGGGGAAGAGTGGGGGGGGGGAGTGAGAGGGGGATGAGACGGAGAGGAGGAGAGAGAGGGGGAGTGAGAAGGGGAGGAAGTGGCGGGGGAGAGGGGGAGTGAGAGAGGGGGGGGGTAGTGAGAGAGGGGGATGAGAGAGGGGGGAGTGAGAAGAGGGGGAGTGAGAGAGCGAGGGGGGGGAGTGAGAGGGGGAGTGAGAGAGGGATGGGGAAAGGGGAAGTGATAGAGAGGGGAGTGAGACAGAGGGAGTGAGGAGGGAGTGAGAGAGGGAGGGGGGGGGATGAGAGAGGGGAGTGAGAGGGGGGAGTGAGAGAGGGGGAGCGTGGGGATGCGAGCCGTGAGGGGGGAGGGGAGCGAGTGCTGTCGGCGAGGAGTTTCTATCTTCCGGAGTGAGTTGTGTTTTCTTATTATCTCTTTTTCTAGGGGGCTATCTCGTATGTTGAGATGGGCGATCTCTCTTTTTCTATCTACCTCCTTTTCTATGGAGTGTCTCTCTTTTGTGAGCTCCTGGTGCTTGCTTTATCGAGAGAGAGGGGGAGAAGCGGGTGGCTTTCTATTGAGCTCTCCATCTCGTCTTTTCGTATCCTCCTCTTTCTCTCTCTCGTGGTCTATCTCTCTCGTCTTGTTCGTCCTTCTTTTCATCTTTTCTTTTTTCTATCGCTCTGCTTTTTCTTCGTCTCGTTGCCGCGCGGTCTCTTTTCTATCTCTCTCTTTCTCTCTCTTTTATCTCTCTCTTTTCTCTTGCTCATCTTTTCTATCGCTCTTTTTCTATCTCTTTTTCTATCTCTTTTTTTTCTATCTCTTGTTTTTTCTCATCTCTTTTTGCTATCGGGTTTTTCTATCTCTCTTTTTCATCTGTTCTTTATTTTCTACTCTCTCTGTTCTTCTACTCTGTTTGACTATCTTCTCGTTTTCTATCTCTATTTTCTATCTCTTTCGGTCTTTTTCGATCTCTCTTTTCTATCTCTCCTACTTTTTCTATCTCTCTTTATCTATCTCTCTTTTTCTATCTCTTTTCTCTCGTCTTTTATCTCTAGCTTTTTCTCGTCTATCTCTCTTTCTAGCTTTTTTTTTTCTATCTCTACGTTCTTCTTTTTCTTTTCCCTGTCTTTCTTTCTTTTTGTCTGCTTCTCTCATTTCGTTTTCTGATCTCTGGTTCGTATCTCTTTTTCTATCTCTCTTTACTTTTTTCTAGCTATCTTTTTTCTTGGATCTTTTCAATTTTCTTTCTTTTTCTCTCTGCTTAATATTTCTCTCTCTTTGTCCTTTATCTTTCTTGTCTATATCTTCTTATATCTCTTTTTTTTTTCTTTTTTTTTCCTATCTCTCTTTTCTTAGTTATCTACTTTTTCTAATCTCTTTTTCGATTTCTATCTCTCTTTCTATCTCTTCTCTTGTTATATCTATCTTCCACTATTTTCTCTCGTTTTCTATCTCTCTTTTTCTATTCTCTCGTATAATCTCTCGTTTTTCTCTATCTCTCTTTTAATCTTTTTTTTATCTCGATCTCTTTTTCTTTGTTGTTGTTCTATCTCTCTTTTTCTATCTCTTCCTTTTTTTATCTCTCATCTCTCTTTGTTTTCCTCTTTTTTCTCTCTATTATCTATCTCTCCTTCTTTCAATATCTCTTTTTCTATTATCAGTTTTTCTTATTTTCTCTCTGTTTCTATCTCTCGCTATCTCTCTTACTTCCGCCTTGCTATCTCTCTTTTAACGACTCTACCTCTAGTTATCTTTTGCCGTCTTCTGATTTCTCCGATCGCTTTGTTTTTTATCTCTCTCCCTCTCTTTTCTCTCCTATTTTGCTTATCTCTTTTTTCTATCTCTTTGTTCTATCCCCTTTTTCTCTCTCTCATTCTTTTTTTCGCGTTATTTTTCTATCTCTTTTTTTCGATCTTTTTTCTCTCTCTCTGTTTCGATCTCTGATCTCTCTTTTTCTTATCTATTCTTATATTCTTTTTCTATCTCTTTTTTTCTTTTTATCTCCTTCTTTTCTGTTCTTCTGCTTTTCTATCTCTCTTTTTCAACTATCTTTTCATCTCTCTTTAGTATTTTCTATCTTCTCTTTGTTGTTTGTCTGTCTATCTCTCTCTTCTTGTTCTATACTTTTTTTTTTTATCTCTCTTTTTTTTCGTATCTTTATATTCTCACTGTTTTGCTTCTCTTTTTTTCTATCTCTCCTCCGTTTTTTTCTCTTTTCTATCTCTCTTCTCTCTGTTTTCTTTATTCTTGTTTCTATCTCTCTTCTTCTTTCTTTTTATCTTCATCTTCTGCTCATAGTTTTCTCCTAGTTTCTTTGGTTGGCATTGTATTCTCTATTGTTTTTTGCTTCCGTTTTTCTATCTTCCTATCGTATCTCGTTTTTTCTATCTCTCTGTTCTTATCTCTTTGCCTAGCTCTCTCTCTTCTCGATCTCCTCTTCCTTTTATGCATATCTAAATCGTATAATCCTTTGTCTATCTGCTTTTCTATCTCTCCTTTATTCTTATCTCTTATTGTCTATCTCCCTTCTCTATTTTCTATCTACCGTCTTTATCTTGCCTTTTTCTATCTTCGTTTTTTCTATCCTCCCTTTTTCTATCTCTTTTTCTATCTCTTCTTTTCTATCTGCTCCTTTTTCTATCTCTTTTTTTCTACTCTCTTTTTTCTATCTCTTTTTCTTCTTCTTTTTCTATCTCTCTTTTTCTATCTCTCTGTTTCTCTATCTCTTTTTCTATCTTCTCTTCTTTTTCTATCTCTCTTTTTTTCGCTATAGCTCTTTTTCTGATCTCTTTTTCATCTCTTTTTCTATCTCTCTTTTCGATCTCTCTTGCTCTGATCTCTCCTATTTTATATTTCGCTCCTCTTTTCTATCGTTTTTTATCTCTCTGTTTTCTATCTCCCCCCTCTTTTATCTCTCTTTGCTATATCTCTTTTTTTTCATCTTTTGTTTTTTTTTCTCCTCTTTTTTCTTATCTCTCTCTCTTTTTTTCTTATCTCTCTCTCTTTTTTCTATCTCTCTCTTCTTATGCTTCTATCTCTCGGTCTCATTCATTTCTTTTTCCTATTTCTCTTCTCGTCTCACTTCTTTTCCCCTATTCTCTCTCTTTTTATGACCTATTCGCTCTCCTCTTTTTTCTTTGTTGCCCATTCCTCTTTTTTCCTATCTCTCTCTCTTTACTTTTGTCCGATCCTCTCTCCTTTTTTCCTAGCTCTCTCTCTCGTTTTCCTAATCTCTGCTCTCTTTTTTTTCCTTTCTCTCTCTCCTTTTTTCCTATCTCTCTCTCTTGTTTCCTATCTTCTCGCTCCTTTTTCCTCATCCTCTTGGGGCCGATGATATCTCTCCGTTGTCCTAGTGTCTACTGTCTCTCCTCGTCCGGGTTTGTCTATGCTCTCGCGTCTCTTTTTTAATATCTCTCTCTCTCTTTTCCGTATCTCTCTCTCCTTATGTTGCCCATCTCTCTTTTTTCCTATCTCCTCGTCTGCTTTTTTGTCCCATCTCTCTTGTTTTCCGATCCTCTCGCTTTTTCTATCGTCTCGTTCTCTTTTTCCTATCTCTCTCGCTTTTTTGTCCTATCTCTCGTTCTCTTTTTTCCTAGTCTCTCTTCCTGCTTGTTTTCCCATCTCTGCTGTTTTTCCGATTCTCTCTTCTGTTTCTGATCTCTTCTCTCTTTTTGCCTATCTCTCTCTCTCTCTTTTTTTCCTATTCTCTACTCTCTCTTTTTTCCTATCTAACTCTTTTTTTTTCATATCTCTCTTCGTGTCGTCTTTGTTTCCCATCGTCTCTTTTTTTCCTATCTCTCGTCTTCTTTGTCTACTCTCGCTCTCTTGTTTTTCCTATCTCCTCTCTCTCTTTTGTTCTATCTCTCCTTTTTCCTTATCTCTGTTTTATATCTCTTCATTGTGCTACTATATCGTGCTTTGTTATATCTCTTCCTCTTATTCTTATTTCTCCTGTTTTTTTTCTTTCTTGATTTTCGTTTCTCTCGTTGTTTCTATCTCCCCTGTTTTCCTATCTCTCCTGATCTTCCTTGTACCCTTCTTTCTTGTTCTTATCTCCTTTTTTTTTCTATCTTCTTATTTTTTCTATCTCTTTTTCTAATCTCTTCGTCCTTTTCGTAATCTACTTTTTTTCTATGCTGCCTCTTTTTCTCCTATCTCTCCGTTTTTCTATTCTCTTTTCTCTTTGTCCCTATATCTCTCTTTTCTTCTTAATTTCTACTTTTTTCTATCGCTCTTTTTCTTATTCCTGCTCGTTTTTCTACTGCTCGTCTTTTCCTATCTCTGCTTTCTTTTTTGTTTTCTCTTTTTCTTGGTTATCTCCTTTTTTTCTTATCTCTTCTTTTTCGATTATCTCTCGGCATTTTCGTCCCTCTTTTCTTTTCTTTCTTTTCTATTATCTTGCTTATCCCCTCTTTTTTTCTATCACTTCCCTTTTTCTATCTCTTTTAGTTTTTTCGTTCTCTTTTTTCTTTATTTTTTTTTTGTTTTTCTTTAGTCTCCTCTTTTTTCTATTTCTGCTCTTCTCTTCCCCGGCCTTTCTTTCTCGTGTTTTCTTCCTTATCTAACTTTTTTCTGTATCTCGTTCCGTCTTTTTTTCTTTATCTCTTCGCTCTTTTACACTTTTTTTTTCTATCTCTTTGTCGATATCTCTCTCTATTATACTCTTCTTAATCTTCTCTTTTTTCCTTTTTCCTATCTCTCTTTTCTTATCTCTCTCTTTTTCTGATACTCTCTCATTTTCTTTTCCTATCTCTCTTCTCTCTTTTTTTTTCCTATCTCTCTCTAGCTTTCTTCTTTTTACTATCCTTTTGCTATCTCCCTCCCCTTTTCCGGTCTTTCGTTATCTCCCTTCTTTGGTTTGTATCTCTCTTTCTATATCTTCCTTGCTCTGGTTTTTTACATTGTCTGTGTATTTCTGTCCTTTGTTCTTCTTCTTTTTTTGCTATTCTCTCTCTCTATTTTCATATCTACTCTCTTCTTTTGGTTCGTAATCGTCTTCTCTCTTCTTTTTCTACTTTTCTGCTTCTTATCTTAACCGGCTTCTTTTCTGGATTAGTTATGATCTTGCTGCTTCACCTTTTCTCTATGTAACATCTCTTACCCTCCGCTCACCTTCCCGTCCGTGTGCTTCTCACTCTCTCTCCTTTTTTCTCCCCCGCGCTTCCTCCCCCCTGGCCTGTTTCTTCTGCTCCTCCTTTTTTTTTCTTTGTTTTTTTCCTCGGCTTACCTTCCCCCGCCGACTTCCTCCCGCACCCCCTTCCCTCTCCCATTGTTTTGTATTCCTAGAGGTCTGTCACTCCCCCCCCCTTTTTCCCCCACCCCACCCGTCCTTGTTCCCTCCTGATCTCTCTCCTCTCGTTGCTGACTCCCTCTTCAGTGTTCATTTGTTTCTGATTTACTCTTTTTCTTATCTGTTTCTTCTCTCTGTTTTTTCCTTTCTTTCCGTGACTTTCTCTTTTTTTACCGTGTTGTACTTCCTTGTTTTTTGCCCCGTCTTCCCCCCCTAGACCGCTGAGGCGTCTCTGTCTTCTTTCCTGCCTTTGTTCCTCCTATCTCTCTCGTCGGCTCTGGTTCCACGTTGCTCTCTCACCTTCTCATTCTTCTCTTTCTCTGTCTCCTTTGTTCCTCTTTTCGTTTCGTCTGTCTTGTCCGGAGTATCTTCTCTCTCTTTCCTTCCCCCGCCTCCCTCCCTATTCTTACTTTCTCCTTTAACCCCCCTCTTCCTTCTCTCTTCTTGCTTCTCTCGTCTCCCTTTTTCTCCTTTTTTTCTTTCTTTTTTTTCTTTTTACTCTTTGTCTTTTTTTTTCTCTTGCCTTTACTCTCTTCTTCTCTGCTGTTTGCCTTGCTCGTTCGTTTGGTTTCCCAACCCTATTTGTGTCTCTCTCTCTTTTTTTGTATTTTTTTTTTCACACATCTTGTTTTCCCCCCCCCTCACCCCCGTTCCCACCTTTCCTCCCTTTTTTCGCTCCTTGTACTCTTTTGTTTTTCTTTTTTTTCTGTTTCCTTTTAT
>CM069139.1:6356623-6369123 GCA_035221665.1 Okamejei kenojei
GCATTCTGTGTTTATACTCGGCCCCGATCCTGTTTTTATGTCGGTTTGCAAGAAATGCAACTCTCCTTGTTGTCGCGGCCCCCGGATACTGATGACAACCGTCTCCCTGTACTTTATAAAACGACTTCCCCGCCGCCCGAATGTAAATCACACAAGATAATTACAATTCTAAATCTTCTTAACAGCGAAATAACGAAAAGAGCGTTAATTTGGGGGCGTTTGTATCTTTCTGTCAAGTTAGACCTCTAAACACTGCCGTCCCAATCTTGTAAGTTGCAGTTCAGAGCGACGCACCGAGAGAATCGATCAGTTGCTATTGGGATACAATACTGTAAACATTAGTTGCAAAAAGCAAACTGTTTCATAAACTCACCCGCAACACCGCCTGCCCATGTTCTCCACACATGCTGCCGGAACCGCTGAGTTACTTCACGGCACTTTCTGTATTCCCATCTATTCTCTGCATGTGTCTCGGGCTCGGGTAAATAAAACACTTTTTTCGCCTTATTGTTAATGCCAATTGCCCTGATTTCCTTATCTGAGGCAGAATCGGGTGTGGGCCCAGTCAAAAGTCTCTCTCTCCGGTAAAAAATATACACCTCCTGCCCTTCTCTCTCCCTTCCCCTCTCGTCTCGTCGAGTGGATATCCCCGCTTCTATCTTTCTTTCATCTCTCTCTCTCCCTCTTTCTCTATCTATCTATCTATCTATCTATCTATCTATCTATCATCTATCTATCTATCTACTATCTATCTATCTATCTAATCTTATCTATCTATCTTCTATCTATCTATCTATCTATCTATCTATCAATCTAACTATCTATCTATCTATCTATCTATCTATCTAACTATCTCTCTCTCTCTCAATCTCTCTACCTTTCCTCTCTATCTATCTATCTATCTATCTATCTATCTATCTATCTATCTATCTATCTATCTATCTATTATATTTACCCCCCTCGTTCCGGCCGCCCGCGTTTCTATTCGTTTAATTTAATTCTGGAATTGATGGCGGTGAGTTTTAGGACTTTCATTTTCTTCTCCGGTAAAATAAGCGCGAGTGCGGATTAAACGCGCGGATTAAAAGCGTTTGAAATGTGGTTTCACCCCAGCGGTCACTCAATCCCTGCATCTGTCCGACGGGGCAGAGCGAGGGGGGTAAATATAATACATTAGATAATAGATTAATATGACAGAAAGACAGATAGAAATGAAAAGATAGAGAAAGGGAGGGGAGAGAGAGGGGAGGGAGGCGAGAGAGAGAGAGAGAGAAAAGGGTGAGAGAGAAGGGGAAAGAGAGAGGGGTGGGAGAGAACAGGGAAGGGGAGAGGGAGAGAAAAGGAGAGGAGCGAGAGAGAGAGAGAGGAAAGGGGAGAGAGCAGGGGGAGAGAGAGGGGGAGAGATAGAGGGGAGAGGAATAAAAGTGAGGGGAGTGGAAAGGGAACGGGAGAAGACAGAAACATAGGGGGAGAGAGAGAGAGAAAGGAGGCGAGAGAGAGTGTGAGAGAGGAGAGAGAAAGGGGGAGAGAGAGGGGGGGTAGGGTGAAGAGAGAGAAAGAGGGGGGGCGAGAGAGGAGGGGAGAGAGAAGGGTGCGAAGTGAGAGAGAGAGAGGGGGGTGTCTGGTGGATATATAGAATAACAGACTAGTAAACTACAGACGGTCAGACACGGTGGACCTTCAAAATACGTGAGCTCGTTTAGTTAAGTGTACATTATTATCAGGTGAATACTAATTCCCCACTGTCTGTGGGTGATGGAGGCTACCTGGATTGGTTTTTTTTTAAAATAAGTGTTTTTGCCTCCTGTGATGTGGGGTGGGGCATCTGAATACAGATCGCTATCTGCTGACAACAATCATCAGCACGGTGCACAGAGGGCTCGTACACCCTGAGCTTTAGAAGGATGAGAGGGGATCCATAGAAACATATAAAGATGTTTAAGGGTTGGACACGCTAGAGCAGGAACATGTTCCCATGTTGGTGAGAGTCCAAACCAGGGGCCACAGTTTAAGAATAAGGGTAAGCATTTAGAAGTAGACGAGGAAACACTTTTTCTCACAGAGAGTGGTGAGTCTGTGGAATTCTCTGCCTCAGAGGCCGGTTCTCTGGCTACTTTCAAGAGAGAGCTAGAGGGGCGCTTAATGATAGCGGAGTCAGGGATATGGGAGAAGGCAGGAACGGTGTACTGATTGGGATGATCAGGCCATGATCACATTGAATGGCGTTGCCGGCTCGAAGGGCCGAATGGCCTACTCTGCTCCGTGTCAATTGTGTATTGTCTGTTGCAACATCATCCGGATCAATAGACAACTTAAACAATAATTTGTAATTTTACTGGGTCGCCCATTGGAGGATGTAGGGTTTTGGAGTGGCCCAGGATGTTGCCTAGGATTAGAGGGCATTAGATACAGAAAGGGTTGGTCGAGACATGATTGTGTCCTCTGGAGCGTCGGGATCTGAAGAAGACAGAGTGCTGGAGTAACTCAGGGTTCCAGGCACATCAGTGGAGAACATGGAATAGGTGACGTTTATACAGAGTGCCGGATAACTCAGGGGTCAGTCAGCATCTGTGGAAACATGGATAGTGACGAGAGGGCAAGAGTGTTTGCAAATGGAACTAACGCCGTTAATCGGATAGTCGCTGTGATTAGCAACTGGGCGGGGGGGTGTCATTATGATAAGGCATTGGGGGTCTAGATCAAAGCTGTTTCAAAACAAAACCTCACACACACGGGTGATGGAACTCAGTGGGCGTTATAATCCGGGGCTGAGAACCTGAGCTCGTGTAATGTGTGATAAAGAGAGAGATAGAGAGAGAGAGAGAGAGAGAGAAGAGAGACAGTGATTTTATAGTTTATGAGAAAAAAGATAGAGTAAGGGGAGAGGACAGAGAGAGAGAGACCGATAATATATATAATATAATAGAGAGAGAATGGAGAGACAGAGAGAGAGAGGGAGACAGAGAGAGGGAAACGAGGGGAGAGAGAGAACAGAGACAGAAGAGAGACAGAGAGAGGGACAACAGCGAGGGAGAGAGAGACAGATGGAGAGTGACAGAGGGAGAGAGACAGAGAGAGAGAGACCGAGATATATATATATTTAGAGAGAGAGAGGGAAAGACAGAGAGAAGAAGGGAGACAGAGAGAGAGGGTAGACGAGAGAGAGAGGGAAAAGAGGGAGAGAGAGAGACAAAGACAGAGTAAGGGACAGACAAGAGGGACAAGACAAGCCGAGGGAGAGAGAGAGACAGACAGAGAGAGACAGAGAGAGAGAGAGACAGCGGGAGATAATATAGAGTGGGAGCGAGACAGAGCAGAGAGGGAAGGCGAGGGACGTGGGTTGTGTTTTCCAATTACATAAGCAAGGGGTTCCGAAACAATCCGCACATGACGTGTGATGGTAGCCCTGTAAAACTACGGGCGGAGAACGGCGCCCTGACTGGGGAGGGAGGGAGGGAGGGGGGGGAGGGGAGGAGGGAGGAGGAGGAGCAGGGGTTGGGGGGGGGGGAGGGAGGGAGGAGGGAGGGAGGGAGGGAGGGAGGGAGGGAGGGAGGGAGGGGAGGGGGGAGCGACCCAGTGACAGACAAGCCCCTCTGCCGAGTTGTAATCAAAGTTCTGAGGCGCCGTGAGTCGTTCCCCTCTGTGTGTACCTGCTGGGGTTTGGGGGAAGAGAGAGAGAGAGGCGCGGCTCCATTCCTAACCCGGGAGGTTTCACACACACACATTTTTGTTGGCCTTTCAGCTGATGTTGGCGATGCCGGCCGGGATGTTTTCAGCCTCACAGCATTTTATCGGAGCCTGCTCGCACGGAGCAAGGACACGGCCCTTGTCCCCCCCACTGCCGCGCCGCTGCGGGGTACCCGCCCGTGACCCGCTCTGTGGCCAGCCACCCACCGAGTACCTGGACTGTATTACGCCCAGCGTGGTCCTGCCGCCCCGCGCGCCGCCGCCGAGCCGCCCGCCGCCCACGCTCCCCACCCCGGCCTGGTGCCGTGGGGCCATCGAGTATCGTTACAACTATACTACCTTCCCGGGCGCGCCCAGGGTCCCGTGTTGCAGCGCCCTGCCCAACTGCCAGCCTCTCAACGCTCGCCACTGCTCCTGCCTCACTTCAGGTAAACCACATCCAACCCGTACCGTCGCCCCTTCCCTCCGCTCCCTCCGATGCCGCCTCACGGATAAGGTTGTTAAGGGTTTGGACACGCTAGAGGCAGGAAACATGTTCCCGGTGTTGGGGGAGTCCAGAACCAGGGGCCACAGTTTAAGGCTAGGATGAGGGAGAGATCTTATAGAAACATATAAAATTATAAAAGGACTGGACAAGCTAAATGCAGGAAAAATGTTCCCAGTGTTGGGTGAGTGCAGAACCAGGGGCCACAGTCTTAGAATAAAGGGGAGGCCATTTAAGACTGAGCTGAGAACAAACTTTTTTTACCCAGAGAGTTGTGAGTCTGTGGAATTCTCTGCCTCAGAGGGCGGTGGAGGCCGGTTCTCTGGGTTCTTTCAAGAGAGAGCTAGAAAGGGCTCTTAAAAATAGCGGAGTCAGGGGATATGGGGAGAAGGCAGGAACGGGGTACTGATTGGGGATGATCAGCACATGATCACCCTGAATTGGCGGTGCTGGCTCAAGGGGCCGATTCGAAAGGTCCTACTCCTGCACCTATTGTCTGTTGTCACCCGCTGAGTTTCTCCAGCATTTTTGTCTACCTTCGCCTTTATCCCGTATTTGTACACCGCTCACAGAAACACAGAAACATAAACAATAGGTGCAGGAGTAGGCCATTCGGCCCTTCGAGCCAGCACCGCCATTCAATACTATCATGGCTGATCATCCCCAATCTGTACCCAGTTCCGCCTCCCCCCCCCCCCCCCTATATCCCTTGATTCCTTTAGCTCTAAGGGCTAAATCTAACTCTCTCTTGAAAGCATCCAGTGAATTGGCCTCCACTGCCTTCTGTGGCAGAGAATTCCACAGACTCACAACTCTCTGGGTGAAAAAGTGTGTCCTCGCCTCAGTCCTAAATGGCCTCCCCCTTATTCTTAAACTGTGGCCCCTGGTTCTGGACTCCCCCGACACCGGGAACATTTTTCCTGCATCTAGCCTGTCCAAACCCTGAAGAATGTTATATGTTTCCATAAGATTCCCTCTCATCCTAAATTCCAGTGAATACAAGCCCTGTCGACCCATTCTTTCACCATAAGTCAGTCCCGCCATCCTGGGAATTAACCTGGTGAACAATCATGTATTGTCATAAAGGTCACAAGTGATAGGAGTAGAATGAGGCCATTCGACCCATCAAGTCTACTCCGCCATTCATTCATTACTGATCCATCTCTCCCTCCTAACCCCATTCTCCTGCCTTCTCCCACATAACCTCTGACACCCGTACTAATCAAGAATCTGTCTATCTCTGCCTTAAATATATCCACTGGCCTCCACAGCCGTCTGTGGCGAATAATTCCACAGATTCACCGCCCTCTGAGTAAATAGTCTTTCCGCTGACTGGTTAGTGCGCAGCAGAAGCTTTTCACTGTACCTCGGTACACGTGACGATAAACTAGAATGCAACTCTCTCTCTCAGATTATACAATTTTAGTGTACGCGGAAACAGGCCCTTCGGCCCACCGGGTCCGTGCCGGCCAGCGATCCCCGCGCACTAACACTATCCCAACACACACCAGGGACAATTTACAATTAGACCAAGCTAATTAACCGACAAGCCTGCAGGTCTTTTGGGGGTGTGGAAGGAAAACCGGAGCACCCGGAGAAAACCCACGCAGGTCACGGGGAGAGAACGTGCAAACTCCGTACAGACAGCGCCCGTGGTCGGGATCGAACCCGGGTCTCCGGCGCTGTGAGGCGGCGACTCCACCGCTGGGCCACCACAGTATAAACGGCAAAGGTGATTCACGCAAAGTGCTGGAGTAACTCAGCGGCTCAGGGAGAAGGAACAGGCGATGTTTTGGGTCGAGACCCTTCTTGGGACCCTGAGGTTTCGGGTTCCTTCTCTCCAGAGATCTATTCCTTCTCTCCAGAGATGCTGCCCGAGCCGCTGAGCTACTCCAGCACTTTGTGTCTATCTTCGGTGTAACCCAGCATCTGCAGTTCCATCCAACACGCGGCCCTTCTCCAGTCCCCCGGCCCGAAACATCACCTATCCGTGTCCTCCAGAGATGTTTCCTGCCCTGCGTTACTGGAGTTACTCCGGTGTCTTTATTTTTAAACTAGCAACCTCACCGTCCCAGAGTCGCGGGTTCGATCCTGACCACGGGCGCTGTCTGTGCGGAGTTTCCCCGTCACCTTGCGTGGGGTTTCTCCGGGTGTTCCGGCTTCCTCCCACACTCCAACGACGTGTAGGTTTGTAGGTTAGTTGGTTTCGGTAAACTTGTGAATTGTCCCAGTGGGTGTAGGATAGTGTTAACGTGCGGGGATCGCCGGTCGGCACGGACCCGGTGGGCCGAAGGGCCTGTTTCCGCGCTGTATCTCGAAAGTCAAACAAAAAGTCTAAAGCCTAAAGCTTCTCACTAGCTGTGTGTACAAAGTATCCGGAGCTCGCTGTCTCCGTAGAAGACATTTGCGCGTTTAGTTTGAAGTTAGACGCGGAATTTGTACGTTTCAAAATCTGAAATGTCAAGAAATCGTTTTGCTAAAATCTAAAAACTCATTCACAAGCGCCATTCCTTAAGGCACCGGTACGTTTAAAAAAAACCTTTAAAAACATTTATATATTAATTTGGATATATTAATCATAGGTTTCAGTTCATTAAACATGTAAGATTGTTAAGGGTTTGGACACGCTAGAGGCAGGAAACATGTTCCCGATGTTGGGGGAGTCCAGAACCAGGGGCCACAGTTTAAGAATAAGGAGTAAACCATTTAGAACGGAGACGAGGAAACACTTTTTCTCACAGAGAGTCGTGAGTCTGTGGAATTCTCTGCCGGTGGAGGCCGGTTCTCTGGAGACTTTCAAGAGAGAGCTAGATAGGGCTCTTAAAGATAGCGGAGTCAGGGGATATGGGGAGAAGGCAGGAACGGGGTACTGATTGGGGATGATCAGCCGCGATCACATTGAATGGCGGTGCTGGCTCGAAGGGCCGAATGGCCTCCTCCTGCACCTATTGTCTGTTGTTTGTTGTCCGTTGTCTATTGTCCATTAATGTCTGAGGTAGAGAGAAAAAAAAAAAATCAGACTGAAGAAGAATACGATCCTGACCCCTGACCCGTCTGCTGCGTTAACGTCACCTAGATCCATGTTCTCACAGTTCTCCATGCTGCCCCGCTGACCCGCTGCGTCATAATGAAACTCCAGCACTCTGTGAAACGTCACCTATCCATGTTCTCCACAGATGCTGCCTGACCCGCTGCGTTACTCTGTGTTTTTACAGTGCTAAGCTGCTGTCTCGCACACTATCCAGTCCAATAATGTAATCCCACACACAACCCCAATCAGACCAAACTCCAGTACAACAGGTGGAGATACAAAGGGGAAGATACAGAGTGCAGAATCTAGTTCTCAGCATTGTAGCGCATCAGGTCCACAGACAAAAGCCCAATGTCCGCACGGGGTGGAGGTGAATCACCAAATGCTGGAGTAACTCCGCGGGTCGGGCAGCATCTGCGGTGGGAACGGACAGGCGGCGTTTCGGGCCGGGACCTTTCTTCATTCTGACCTAACCTTAATCCTAGAATGGTGCCGTCCCAAAAACACCGCCTGGCCATTCCCTCCTCCGATGCTGCCTGACCCACTGAGATTAAATGGATTTAAGAGGGAGTTGGACAGAGCTCTAGGGGCTGGTGGAGTCAGGGGATATGGGGAGAAGGCAGGCACGGGGTACAGATTGGGGATGATCAGCCATGATCACATTGAATGGCGGTGCTGGCTGGAAGGGCCGAATGGCCTCCTCCTGCACCTATTGTCTATGTTTCTGTGTTTCTATGTCCCTGGTGTGTGCAGGGTAATGCTAGTGTGCGGGGTCGGTGAGATGTTTCTACGTTACTCCAGCACTCTGGGGTTTTTGGTTTTGCTTACTCAGTTTTAGAATTTCGATTTTTTTTTCCGATTCGTCACCCGCTACATATTAAATGTGAATGAGTTGAACGAGAGGCAAGATGGTGTTTCGTTTACAGGCAGGGCGGTCACGGTGGCGCGGCGGTAGACTACCATTCTCACAGCGCCACAGACCCGGGTTCGATCCCGACCTCGGGCGGAGTTTGTACCTTCCCCCCGAGACCGCGTGGGTTTTTCCCCGGGCGCTCCGGTTTCCTCCCACACTCCAAGGACGTGCAGGTTTGCAGGTAAATTGGCTTGGGTAAAATTGTAAATAGTCCCTCGTGTGTGTAGGACATCGGTCTAGTGTGCGGGGGTCGGTGCGGACTCGGTGGGCCGAAGGGCCTGTTTCCCCGCTGTATTTCTAAATTAAACTAACTTAAACAGGTGCGTTCACTATTTTCTTTAAAAAAAAGACACAATTGAACGTAGAGAGAATACACTCAGAGTTTTTGCAATACATAATTTTATTCTGATAAAATGTATTTCTGAAATTAAACAAAACCTCTGCACAGATGCCGAGTTACTCCAGCGCTTTGTGATTTGCATCTGCAGTTCCTTGAGACTCTCTGGACTCCACCCGTCCGCGACAACTCTCTCCTCACGTTTAAGTGTTTTGGTTTAAATTAGAGATACAGCACGGAACCAGGCCCTTCGGCCCACGGAGTCCGCGCCGACCTGCGACCCCCCCCCCCCCCCCCCCGCGCACTAGCACTATGCTACACCCACTAGGGGACAATGTTACATGTATTCCAAGTCAATAGACAATAGGTGCAGGAGGAGGCCATTTGGCCCTTCGAGCCAGCACCGCCATTCCATGTGATCATGGCTGATCATCCCCAATCAGTACCCATTCCTGCCTTCTCCCCATATCCCCTGACTCCGCTATCTTTAAGAGCCCTATCTAGCTCTCTCTTGAAAGCATCCAGAGAACCGGCCTCCACCGCCCTCTGAGGCAGAGAATTCCACAGACTCACAACTCTCTGTGAGAAAAGGTGTTTCCTCGTCTCCGTTCTAAATGGCTTACTCCTTATTCTAAAACTGTGGCCCCTGGTTCTGGACTCCCCCAACATTGGGGGAATGTTTCCTGCCTCTAGCGTGTCCAAACCCCAAGTCAATTCACCTACAAACATGTACGTCTTTGGAGTGTGGGAGGAAACCGGAGAAACCCCACGCGGGTCACGCAGAGAGAACGTGCAAACTCCGTACAGACAGCGCCCATAGTCAGGATGGAAGCCGGGTCTCCGGCGCTGTGACTGGCAGTAACTCGGGGGGGGGGGGGGGGTGGGGGAGTCACCTTCTGTCTGGACTCAATTTAAAAAATGTTTGCCGGGGAATTTTTGAAACATATATCGATGGATCGGCGAATGGAGAAATCAGCGCGCCCGCCGGGACTAAAACGCTTCCCGTCTAGATCTACCCCTGAGATGGCGGCAAAGGTTGGTTCATTTATCCCGCTCGGGGGGTGACGTTTGAGGAGAAGAGCGAACGGGAGATGGAATGGGAGGTAGACGCAAAAAAGCTGGAGTCACTCGGCGGGACAGGCAGAAGCACCGGGCGCTGGTTCGGGTCCAGACACTTCTTCAGACCGAGCCCGGGGATAGATAGGGGAACGAGAGATATAGACGGAGATGTAGGGAGAGAGAGAGAGAGAGATTAAAAGAAACGAAGGAAAGATGTGCAAAAGGTGACGCCACCAAAAAGCGGGCAGTCGTGTAGATGCGACCTCGTCTCTCGTTCTCCCCGGACCACCAGGTTAAGTCCCGGGATGGCGGGACTGTCATATGCCGAGAGAATGGAGCGGCTGGGCTTGCACACTCTGGAGTTTAGGAGGATGAGAGGGATTCTCATTGAAACATACAAGATTGTTAAGGGCTTGGACGCGCTAGAGGCAGGAAACATGTTCCCGATGTTGGGGGAGTCCAGAACCAGGGGCCACAGTTTAAGAATAAGGGGTAAGCCATTTAGAACGGAGACGAGGAACCACTTTTTCTCACAGAGAGTGGTGAGTCTGTGGAATTCCCTGCCTCAGAGGGCGGTGGAGGCCGGTTCTCTGGATAAACCTTCAAGAGAGAGCTAGATAGGGCTCTTAAAGATAGCGGAGTCAGGGGATATGGGGAGAAGGCAGGAACGGGGTACTGATTGGGGATGATCAGCCATGATCACATTGAATGGCGGTGCTGGCTCGAAGGGCCGAATGGCCTACTCCTGCACCGATTGTCTATTGTCTGCTGTCTATTAACTCTCAGTCTGAAAAAGGGTCTCGACCCTCGTTCTCCCGGTGACCTGCGTGGGTTTTCCCCGGGCGCTCCGGTTTCCTCCCACACTCCAGAGACGTGCAGGTCTGTAGGTTCATTGGCTTCGGTGTAAAATGCAAATTGTCCCACGTGTGTGCGGGATGGTGTTAGTGTGCGGGGATCGCTGAGTCGGCACGGACTCGGTGGGCCGAAGGGCCTGTTTCCGCGCTGTGTCACTGAACGAAACTAATGCGATGAAGGGTCTGGACCCGCAACGTCACCCATCCCTTCTCCCCAGAGTCGCTGCCTCTCTGTCCCGCTGAGTTACTCCAGCATTTAGCGTCTACCTTCGGTGTATTTACCAGCAAGTGCAGTTCCTCCCGACAGGCGGACAGGAGACGGCGGGGCAGATTAACCACAACTATTAACGGCGTGGAATCAAACGCTTCAGAACTAATCTTGATTTAATCATTAAACAAGCCAGAGAGAAGCGAATGCCACTGTTGGTGTTACACCGAGGACGTGTCTCCTTAGCTCAGGGTTTAAGCGGTTTACAAGTGATAAGGCGTTAATCTGGTTTTAACTGGTGAAACTGCGGGGGATTTTCAAATACGCAAGAAGGAACTGCAGATGCTGGTTTACCCCGAAGTCAGATAGACACAAAGTGCTGGAGGAACTCAGCGGGACAGGCAGCATTAGATTGTTAAGGGCTTGGACACGCTAGAGGCAGGGAACCCCATGTTCCCGATGTTGGGGGAGTCCAGAACCAGGGGCCACAGTTTAAGAATAAGGGGTAAGCCATTTAGAACGGAGACGAGGAAACACTTTTTCTCACAGAGAGTGGTGAGTCTGTGGAATTCTCTGCCTCAGAGGGCGGTGGAGGCCGGTTCACTGGAAACTTTCAAGAGAGAGCTAGATAGGGCTCTTAAAGATAGCGGAGTCAGGGGATATGGGGAGAAGGCAGGAACGGGGTACTGATTGGGGATGATCAGCCATGATCACATTGAATGGCGGTGCTGGCTCGAAGGGCCGAATGGCCTGCTCCTGCACCTATTGTCTATTGTTTATTGTCATCTCTGGAGAGAAGGAAAGGGCGAAGTTTCGGGGCGAGACCCTTCTTCAGACTGAGAGTCAGGGGAGAGGGAGACTGGAGAGACGAGGAAGGGTAAGGTGTGAAAACGAGAGATCAAAGGGGGTCGAAGGTCAAGGACAATGTACACTCGACCATTGTTAGCCGGGGGGGGGGGGGGGGGGTGGGGAGGATACAATCAGCGTGAGGTCTGAAGAAGGGTCTCCACCCGAAACGTCACCCATTCCTTCTCGCCAGAGACGCTGCCTGTCTGTCCCGCTGAGTTACTCCAGCGTTTTGTGTGTCTCTCTCCGGTTTAAACCGGCATCTGCAGTTGCAATCAGTAAACGTGAATCAGGTGGACAGTGAATCTAGTCGGCGAGCTGGGATGGGGGAGAGGATGGAGAGAGAGGGAAGGCAAGGGTTATTTGAAGTCAGAGGCGTCAACGTTCAAACCGCCGGAGAGATGGAGTGGGTGACATTTGGGATCGGTCTGGCCATTCCCTCCACAGATGCTGCCTGACCCGCTGAGTTACTCCAGGACTCTGGGGTTTTTTTTTAGATTCCGATTTGACCGTTTACAGTCTCCCGCGTGTCTCTCAGTTTTAGAATCTCGATTTTTTTTTTCCGGTTCGTCACCCGTTAAATGTTAAATGTAAATGAGTTGAATGAGGGGCAAGATGGTGTTTCGTTTAAAGGCAGGGCGGTCACGGTGGGGCGGCGGCAGAGATGCAGCGCCGGAGACCCGGGTTCCATCCCGACTGCGGCTGCGGTCTGTACGGAGTTTGTACCTTCTCCCCGTGGGGTTTCTGCGAGATATTCGGTTTCCTCCCACACTCCAAAGACGTGCAGGTTTGTAGGTTAATTGGCTGGGTGTAAACTGTCCCCAGTGGGTGTAGGATGGTGTTAGTGTGCGGGGATCACTGGTCGGCGCGGACCGGTGGGGCCGAAGGGCCTGTTTCCGTGCTGTATCACTAAACCGTTAGACAGACACAACACGCTGGAGTACCTCAACGGGACAGGCGGCATCTCTGGAGAGAAGGAATGGGTGACATTTCGGGTGGATGACCCCACTTGGAACATCACCCGTTCCTTGCCTCCAGAGATGCTGCCCGTCTGTCTATATTCGGTTCATCTCTCCAGCGG
>CM069139.1:6374123-6422400 GCA_035221665.1 Okamejei kenojei
CGGCCGGGGGTGGTGGTGGTGGCAGGTACATTAGTGGTGTTTACGAGGCCGTTAGATAGGCACATGGATATGCAGGGAGTGGAGGGACATGGATCACGCAGATACGAGTTGGTTTTGGCATCGTGTTCAGCACGGACATTGTGGGCCGAAGGGCCTGTTCCACGTGCAATGCAATTACGTGGCGTCAAGTTGGAGTAATTGTGTGTTGATTGGGGACATGAACAATAGACAAGGGGTGCAGGAGGAGGCCATTCGGCCCTTCGAGCCAGCACCGCCATTCACTGTGATCACGGCTGATCGTCCCCAATCAGTGCCCCGTTCCTGCTCATTCATTCATTGTTTGTATTTTGTTCATCTGCCCGTAAAGCTGCAAGTAAGAATGTATTTATCGATTGTCAGTGTGTAAGTCAATTAAATACGCTTGACTCTTGGTCCATTACCTGGAGAGAAGCAACTATATAGACAGCAATAAAGCTAGATAGCAACTCTGCCGCTGTGACACCATCTTCTTCCTATTTTGCAGTCACAGGGAGAACATGCAAGCTCCACACAGGCAGCACCCGAGGTCAAGAAAGCCTATAGAAAAGATCCTAAATGTCCTATTTTGCCAAAGGTTAAAAAGCGCATAATTTGAAACGAAAATATTCGAAAATACAGGGTTGAGCATAATGCTGTCTTCGTCCGACACAAACAACCAACTCCTGGATGGAGTTCGGACAGTTAAAAATAAATTACATTATTAAGAGAATAATGACCTTTAGCGCTCTGGAATGTTGGAGATTGTAGAGAGACTGGGTAGGAGTTAGTACAGTTAGGGGAGGCATAGATAGGGTAGACAGTCACAGCCTATTTTTCCCAGGAGGGAGAACATCAAAGACTAGAGGGCATCGTTGTGAGGTGAGAGAGGCAAAGTTTAAAGGAGTTGTACGGGGCAGGTTCTTCACACGGGATGGTGGTGGAGGCAGATATGATAGTGGCATTTCAATCGACACATGGACATGCAGGGAATGGAGGGATATGCATTGTGCGCAGGTAGATAAGAGATAGTCTTGGCACTGTGGGCTGAAGGGCCTGCTGTTGTGCTTTATTTGCTTGGTCTGGTTTTGTAAGTTCAGAGAAGCAAATGGTAAATGGTGTTATATATGGATCAACTGCACAAAATGATACACACTTCTATGAGGTCTCACACCTCAACTGCATCCTCTGGCAGTTCATTCCATACAACCCTTAAACCTCCATGGTGACAGGTTGCCCCTCGGAATTAAATCTTTCCCCTCTCAACCTTGAACCTACAGACTTATGCTTTCTAGTTCATGATTCTTGCTATCGAGGGAGTGCAGCGTAGGTTCACCAGGTTCATTCCCGGGATGGCGGGACTGTCATACGCTGAGAGAATGGAGCGGCTGGGCTTGTACACTCTGGGGCTTAGAAGGATGAGAGGGAATCTTATTGAAACATATAAGATTATTAAGGGATTGGACACGCTAGAGGCAGGAAACATGTTCCCGATGTTGGGGGAGTCCAGAACCAAGGGCGATAGTTTAAGAATAAGGGCTAAGCCATTCAGAACGGAGATGAGGAAACACTTTTTCTCACAGAGAGTGGTGAGTCTGTGGAATTCTCTGCCTCAGAGGGCGGTGGAGGCCGGTTCTCTGGATACTTTCAAGAGAGAGCTAGATAGGGCTCTTAAAGATAGCGGAGTCAGGGGATATGGGGAGAAGGCAGGAACGGGGTTACTGATTGGGGACGATCAGCCATGATCACATTGAATGGCGGTGCTGGCTTGAAGGGCCGAATGGCCTACTCCTGCATCTATTGTCTATTGTCTGTTGATTTTACACACCTCTCTACGAATACGCCTGTGCTCCAAGGAATAAAGTCTTAGACTGTTCAACCTCTCCCTGTAGCTCAGGCCCTCGAGTCCTGGCAACCTCCTCGTGAACCATCTCGACACATTTTTCCAGCTTCATGGCATCTTTCCCATAACGGCAGCCAACATGTTGTCAATCTCCTTAAAGGAAATATCTTTGCACTGGACTATATAACCCCCTAATATGCGAACTCTGATGACTGTGTCGTATCTCAAGTTATATTTCAAGTGCTTTCCCAGAATTATGAATGGCTCCATGGTATTGAGGCTTCCTGAGACTGGGCTGTACTAAGTCTTTGACAGTGTATGAAACAGAGTGTTGAGTGTAACCCTTTGGGCTGCTCTCATGATTCCTCTCCCACACAACACTCAGAGAAGATTAAAAAAAAAACATTTGGGTAACCAGTTCTTAAAAAACAAGGAGGAAGGAAACGGAGCCAAAGGTTTTTGTTACTTTAGAGACACAGCACGGAAACAGGCCCTTCGGCCCACCGGGACCATACCGACCATCATTCCACTTTCGCATCCACTCCCTACATACTAGCGGGGGGATGGGGAAGTGGGCCGATTAACCTGCTAACCCGCACGCCATTTGCAGGACGCGGGAAGGAACCAGAGCACTCGGGGGAAACCCACGCGATGTCACAGGGAGAACGTGCAAACTCCACACAGGCAACACCCGATGCCAAGAAAACATGCAGCGCCGGAGACCCGGGTTCCATCCCGACTACGGGTGCTGTCTGTACGGAGTTTGTACGTTCTCCCCGTGACCTGTGTGGGTGTTCTCCGAGATCTTCGGTTTCCTCCCGCACTTAAATGATGGGATAGTCCCAGCCTCAACTACCTCCTCCGGCAGCTCGTTCCAGACACCCACCGCCCTCTGTGTGAAAAGGTTACCCCTCAATAGGTGCAGGAGGAGGCCATTCGGCCCTTCGGGCCAGCACCGCCATTCAATGTGATCATGGCTGATCATTCCCAATCAGTACCCCGTTCCTGCCTTCTCCCCACATCCCCTGACTCCGCTATCTTTAACAGCTCTATCTAACTCTCCCTTGAAAGCATCCAGAGAACCGGCCTCCACCGCCCTCTGAGGCAGAGAATTCTACAGATTCACAACTCTCTGGATGAAAATGTTTTTCCTCATCTCCGTTCTAAATGGCTTACCCCTTATTCTTGAACTGTGGCTCCTGGTTCTGGACTCCCCCAACATCGGGAACATGTTTCCTGCCTCTAGTGTGTCCAATCCCTTAATAATCTTATGTTTCAATGAGATATCCTCTCATCCTTCTAAACTCCAGAGTGTACAAGCCCAGTCGCTCCATTCTCTCAGCATATGACAGTCCCGCCATCCCGGGAATTAACCTGGTGAACCTTCGCTGCACTCCCTCAATAGCAAGAATGTCCTTCCTCAAATTTGGAGACCAAAACTGCACACAATACTCCGGGTGTGGTCTCACTAGGGCCCTGATGAAGGGAATCAATGTGAATAAATGAATGAATAAGTTTATTGGCCAAGTATTCACATACAAGGAATTTGCCTTGGTGCTCCACTCGCATGGGACAACATGACGTACAGTGAGAGTTAGGAATGACACATAAAACATTCAACATTAATAATAAAACATTATCGATTAAACGTGTGAATTCAATAAAACACCAGAGCAAAAGGAGGCTGCAGATTTTTGGTTAGTGAGTAGAGCTACAACTTGTGGGGAAAAAACTGTTTTTATGTCTGGCTGTGGCAGCTTTGACAGTCCGGAGTCGCCTTCCGGAGGGAAGTGATTCAAAGAGTTTGTGGCCAGGGTGAGAGGGGTCAGAGATGATCTTGCCCGCTCGCTTCCTGGCCCTTGCAGTGTACAGTTCATCAATGGAGGGAAGGTTGCAGCCAATAACCTTCTCTGCTGATCGGACGATTCACTGCAGTTAGAAAGAATCTTTTACCCAGAGCAGGGGAGTCAGGAACCAGACGGTTTAAGGTGAGAGGGGGAGAGATTTAATAGGAGCCGGAGTGGGAATCTTTTATTACACAGATGATGGTGGGTGTGTGGAATGAGCCGCTGGAGGAGATAGTCGTGGCAGGTGTCTTTCTTTGAAAGGAAGAGAATCCTAGCCCGACAAACAGTGAGAGCAAACTTACACGTACAGGTTCAATATAAATATTACACGCATTGAACAACTGCGGGCTGCTGGAATGTGGCAAGGAGTGAACTTAAACCCATTTCCCTGCTGAGGTAAAACGATTTCCTCGCGCCAGTTCATTTGAAAGAAAGATAAGTTTAATTTTCATAAATAAACAAATCACACAGGATTCCAGAGGCAGGGAGACTTTGTGGGGGATTGTGGAGTGATTTCAGAAAATAAAATTAACTCCCAGTTCAGATTACCATCTTAATAAGAGGATTTTAACTTTTTCCTCTGATATTTAAAACGATTAAAGGAAAAACTGGGCTGCAATCCACAAAAATCAATCTTAGTCCCAACAGAGGTGGCACGGTGGGGCAAACGGTAGAGTTGCTGCCTCACAGCGCCAGAGACCCGGGTTCCATCCTGATTACGGGCGCTGTCTGTGTGGAGTTTGCACGTTCTCCCCGTGACCTGCGTGGGTTTTCTCCGGGTGCGCCGCTCTCCTCCCACACTCCAAAGACGCGCGGGTTTGTCGGCTAATTGGCTGCGGTGAAAAAATTGTAATTTGTCCCCAGATTGTCGGATAGCAAAGATCCAATAGCGGAGCAAGATAGACCACTCCTGCTAAATGCAACGGGCTGACGTGTAGTACGCAACGCAGCGGAGCGTGGGCCTTTTGTTCATCCATGTCAGTAACCCGACCCGACCCGACCCGACCCGACCCGACCCGACCCGACCCGACCCGACCCGACCCGACCCGACCCGACCCGACCCGACCCGACCCGACCCGACCCGCAGTGTAATCAACATTGCGGGGCAACAGTCTGTGTTAATAAATTATAATTCTGAAAATGAGGAGAAGATTTTGACCAAATAACTTTGATTTTTACGAGGATGTTTCCGTAACCGGCTCCCGTCTCCGCGCTAGTATCCTTGCTCCGCTGCGGGACCTTTGGTGCCGGGTCGGAAGCCGGTTACGGAAATGGGGCCGAAGATTACCCGTGAATCTGCCCATGACCGTACCACGCCTTTTTCGTCGAGTGGACCATCTTGCTCGCTGTAGGATCTTTGTCGGATAGTGCCAGTGTCCGGGGTGATCGCTGCTCGGCGCCCATTCACTGGGCTGAAGGATCTGTTTCAACGCTATTTATCTAAAGTATAAAGAAATGGGGGACTAATTTAATTTAATTTGTTCTCATCCCCCCCTCTCCCTCTCTCTCTTATTTTCTTCCCAGCTGTTTTCAGGCAACTGAACCATCCTATCACCAACTAGAGAGCGGCCCGGACCTCCCATCTACCTCATTGGAGACCCCAGGACTAATCGGACTTTACTGAACTATAGTTTGCGCCAAACACTATTCCCTTTATCCTGCATCTGTGCACTGTGGACGGGTTAATTGTAATCATGTATAGTCTTTCTGCTGACTGGAGAGGAGTCACCAAACAAAAGCTTTTCACTGTACCTCAGTACACGTGACAATAAACTAAACTGAACTAAACTGTCTGGTGAAGGGTCCTGACCCAAAGTTTGACCTGTCCTGTTCAAGGTACATCAGTACACGTGACTAAACGGGACTAAACCCATTCCCCTGACTCGGTCTGAAGAAGGGTCTCGACCTGAAAGGTCACCTATTCCTTTTCTCCAGAGTTGCTGCCTGGCCCGCTGAGTTACTCCAGCTCTTTGTGTCCGTCTTCGGTTTAAACCCGCACCTGCAGTTCCTCCTTATACATTTCGTCAGGCTTTTTTGTGTCTCTCTTCGGTTGGGACACGCTAGAGGCAGGAAACCGATCCTGGATGTCCCGATGTTGGGGGGGGGGGGTCCAGAACCAGGGGCCACAGTTTAAGAATAAGGGGTAAGCCATTTAGAACGGAGACGAGGAAACACTTTTTCACACAGAGAATGAATGAATGAATAAGTTTATTGGCCAAGTATTCACATACAAGGAATTTGCCCTGGTGCTCCGCCCGCAAGTGACAACACGACATACAGTGACAGATAGGAATGACACATGAAACATTGAACATTAATAATAAAACATGATCGATTAAACATGTGATTTTAATAAAATACCAGCGCAAAAAGAGGCGACAGATTTTTGGTTATTGAGTAGAGCAACTACTCGTGGACAGAAGCTGTTTTTATGTCCGGCTGTGGCAGCTTTGACAGTCCGGAGTCGCCTTCCAGAGGGAAGTGATTCAAAGAGTTTGTGGCCAGGGTGAGAGGGGTCAGACAGTTGTGAGTTTGTGGAATTCTCTGCCTCAGAGGGCGGTGGAGGCCGGTTCTCTGGATGCTTTCAAGAGAGAGCTGGATAGGGCTCTTAAAGATAGCGGAGTCAGGGGATATGGGGAGAAGGCAGGAACGGGGTACTGATTGGGGATGATCAGCCGTGATCACAGTGAATGGCGGTGCTGGCTGGAAGGGCCGAGTGGCCTCCTCCTGCACCTATTGCCTATTGTCTATTGAACTAAACTATTGTCTCCTCTTCCCAGGTGTGGTTTAAAAACCGCCGAGCCAAATGGAGGAGGCAGAAGAGGTCGTCCTCTGAGGAATCGGACTCCCAGAAATGGATTAAAGCTTCCAAACCCACGCCGGTGGGAAAGGCTTTGAGGGAAGAAACGGCGGGAGCCCCAGAGAGTGAACTAGACTCAGACAGCTGATAACATGGCCGCTCTCACCACCAACGCTCCTGCACATTGTCCAGCCAGTCGACGGAGCTCGCTGTAAATACTGTACATATACATATTCTATATCGGCGTGCGTGCGTGCGTGTGTATGTGTGTGACCTTTTTTTGTTTTTATTAATAAAAAGCCTGTTGAGATGCGACACGTCTGAGATTGTCATAAGGGCCTGTCCCACTTGCATGCGGTTGCGTGCGTATGGAGCGACCAAACAGAAGCGGGAGTTTAAGGCGAAGTTCGCGCGTGACGTCATTTGCGTCATACTTACCGATCAGCTTGGCAGGAGGCGGGCCGACTGAATTTGGGCGTCGCACGGCGGTGACGTCATCATGACATCATAATGCAACGCCACGTCGGGCGGTGACGTCATCGCGCAACGCCACGCGCTAGGTGTACGGCGTCTAGAAGCTGCGTACGACCGCAATGCGCCTGCGTGCCGACAGGCCGTTGTTGCGCGAAGATTTCGGCCACCGCAAGAATTCCGGAGCCCCGCGCGATGTCGGGACCAGCCCCGCACAACTCCGCGCTTCTAAGTGGGACCGGCCCCGCGCGGCCATACGGTGCCCGTACGCCTCAAGCGACCACGAGGTCGCGTAATTTGCGAGCCAAGGTCGCGTAAGTGGGACAGGCCCGATAAAGGCCTTCATTCAGTTTGGTAGACAATAGACAGTCTAGTTTAGATTAGAGATACAGCGCAGAAACAGGCCCTTCGGCCCACCCGGTCCGCACCGACCCGCGATCCAACTACTTCGTCTACCCATCGCTACATGGCGACCCCACTACAACTTAAGACTGAGGTGAGAAAAAACGTTTTCACCCAGAGAGTTGTGAATTTGTGGAATTCCCTGCCACAGAGGGCAGTGGAGGCCAAGTCACTGGATGGATTTAAGAAAGAGTTAGATAGAGCTCTAGGGGCTGGTGGAGTCAAGGGATATGGGGAGAAGGCAGGCACGGGTTATTGATAGGGGACGATCAGCCATGATCACAATGAATGGCGGTGCTGGCTCGAAGGGCCGAATGGCCTCCTCCTGCACCTATTGTCTACGTTTCTGTAACAGCACCTACGACTACAGGATTATCGATTTTCGCCATGGCGACCAAACACGTTGAAAAATTTCCGCCGACCCTACTGAGACCGCGACCAGTTCCCCGAATGCGGGAACTCCTCGCGACCATGAAGGAGACTCACCAGAGACCACCAGCGAGCACGTGGCGAACACGTGGCGAGCGCAGAGTCTCCTGCACCCGCCTAAAAGGTCGCCCGAGTGGGACAGGCCCTTAACGCTACCTTACACGCACGGGGAACGAGTTACACTTATCCCAAGTAAACAAACCCCAGCCAAATAACCGACATACCTGTACATCATTGGAGCGTGGGAGGAAACCGAAGATCCCGGAGAAAAACCGCGCGGTCACGAGGAGAACGTGCAAACACCGTACAGACAGCACCTGTAGTCGGGATGGAACCCGCGTCTCCGGCGCTGAACCCGCTGTGCTGCTAGCGCTTGACCTTACCGCTTTATATTAAGCAAGAGTAAGAATGATAAAGGATTGTAGACAATAGGTGCGGGAGTAGGCCATTCGGCCCTTCCAGCCAGCACCAACATTCAATGTGGGGCGGGGGATTGCAACCTTTCGACGAATGCAACCAACCCGGCGTGCACAAGCAAGTACGATCAAACAGGACACGTTGTCCGACAACTTTAGGCTGAGCACGCCACACGCAAGAAGGAGGAGGAGAAGCACTCAATGTGATCATGGCTGATCATCCACAACCAGTGCCCCGTTCCTGCCTTCTTTATGCATCCCTTAACTCCACTATCCTTAAGAGCCCTATCCAACTCTCTCTTGAAAGTATTCAGGGAACCGGTCTCATACGCCTTCTGAGGCAGAGAATTCCACAGACTCACAACTCTCTGGGTGAAAAAGTGTTTCCTCGTCTCCGTTCCAAATGGCTTACCCCTTATTCTTAATCTGTGGCCCCTGGTTCTGGACTCCCCCAACATTGGGAACATGTTTCTTGCCTCTAGCGTGTCCAAACCCTTAATAATCTTATACGTTTCATTAAGATCCACTCCCATCCTTCTAAACTCCAGAGTGTACAAGCCCAGCCGCTCCATTCTCTCAGCGTATGATAGTCCCGCCATCCCGGGAATTAACCTTGTAAACCTACGCTGCACTCCCTCAATAGCAAGAATGTCCTTCCTCAAATTAGGGGACCAAAACTGCACACAATACTCCAGGTGTGATCTCACTAGGGCCCTGTACAACTGCAGAAGGACCTCAGCGCCAGAGACGCGGGTTCGATCCTGACTACGGGTGCTGTCTGTGCAGAGTTTGCACGTTCTCCCCGTGAGCGCGAGGGTTTTCTACGGGTGCTCCGGTTTCTTCCCACACTCTAAAGACTTGCAGGTTAATTGGCTTCGGTAAAATTGTAAATTGCCCCGAGCGTGTGGGTTAGCGCTAGTGTACGGGATCGCTAGTCGGCGCGCGCTCGGTCGGCCTGGTCCAGCGCTGTATACCTAAAGAGGTGGACAACATCACGAGAGGAATCGATCGGGTCGAGTCTTTTGCCCAGAGTAAGGGAATCGAGCACCAGAGGACATACGTTTATGGTGAGGGAGGAAAGATTGAATAGGATCCCGAGGGGGTAAGCTTTTTACAAGGGTGGTGGGTGCACGGAACGAGCTGCCAGAGGAGGTGGTTGAGGCTGGGACTATCCCAACTTTCAAGAAGCATTTAGATATGAAAAGTGATAGTACAGGTTTTGAAGGATCTGGTCTAAATGTGGGCAGGTGGAACTAGTGCAGATAAGACATAGGCAATAGGAGCAGGTGTAGGCCATTCGGCCCTTCGAGCCAGCAGTGGCAGTGAATATAACCATGGCAATCAGTCCCGCGTTCTTGCTGCCTCTCCATAATCCCTTGATACCGTTTGCTCTAAGAGAACTGTCCAGCTCCCTCTTGAAAACAACCAGTGAATTGGCCTCCGTTGCCTTCTGCGGCAGAGAATGCCGCAGATTCACCAACTGTGACCTGTTGGTCGGTGTGGGCAAGATGGGCCCAAGGGCCTGCTTCCACGCTGCACGGCTCCACGACTCTAATGGGCCTGTCCCACTTGGCCATTTTTCTCGGCGAAGTAGGTCACCGCGCGCCAATAGGTCGTCACGCCGCGGGGTTTCCGGTGACCCGATACGTCGGTCAATGATGTCGGCAGCCGCCGAAAATAGTCGGCAAGTGGGACAAGCCCTTCAGTCTAAAGTCCTAAGTCTAAAGAAATTAAAACATCCAAGGTGCTCTCCACCACTCGATCCTTAATTACAGACTCCAGCAATGTTGGAGAAAGATCCTCTGCTCCTTGCCTGTCAGGGGCTGTGTTGACGTATTGAGCCTAAGGCCTACATCCGACCCTCAAGGGGAGGCTGTGGGTGCTTTGAAAATCATCGAGTCGCTTGGGCATGGCCTGGAGCAACTAACAATTGAGAAATATATATACACTGTAAAAACCAAAAGCGTAAACACTTAGCTGAAGGTTTTTACGAAACGCAGTATTACCCGAGAGACAGAAAGTACATTCTGCACTCTGCATTTGCCGAATATTTCACTGATTACAGAGTATTACTGGTTCTCTGCGACATGTCTGAAAATATCCCTGCTAACAAAAACAACGGAATGAAAGGCGGAGGGGAGAAACACTCATTAAAAACAGGTTAGTGATAATGAGACATGTTCCGGTAACAATCCCAGGGCCGGGGCGGGAGGATTTGTTTCTCAGTTTGCACTGTGTTCTCTCATTCTGACCTCCCCCCCTCTCCTGAACACAACTCTACAACTCTACTCAACTCTACAACTCTGCACCAGGCAGCGGGAAAAAAAGGCGCAGGTTTGGAGTAAAACGTATGAGATTTAGAGCGAGACACAAGAGGCTTGGATAGGATGGATGTGACGTTTCCACCAGTCTAGGGTCCGTGGTCACAGCCTCCGAATTAATAGACGTTCCTTTAGGAAGGAGATGAGGAAGAATTTCTTTAGTCAGCGGGTGGTGAATCTGTGGGATTCATGGCCACAGATGGCTGCGGAGGCCACAAGTCAGTGGATATTTTTAAGGCAGAGATAGATAGATTCTTGATCGGTATGGGTGTCAGAGGTTAGGGGGAGAAGGCAGGAGAATGGGGAGATAGATCACTCATGATTGAATAGCGGAGTAGACTTGATGGGCCGAATGGCCTAACTCTGCTCCTATCAATTCTGACCTTATGAACATGAGACTGGAATCTTAGAGCAGAGAACAGTGCAGCAAGAACAGGCCCTTCGGCCCACAATGTCCGTGCTGAACATGATGCCAATCTGTGTAGGAAGGAACTGCAGGTGCTGGTCTACACCGAAGAAAGAAGCAAAGTGCAGGAGTAACTCAGCGGGATGGCAGCTTCTCCGGCTCTGATTTGTTCTGCACCATTTCATACCTCTCGTTTGCCTCTCCCCAGACTCTCCGTCTGAAGAAGGGTCTCGAACCGAAACGTTACCCATTCCTTCTCTCCAGAGATGCTGCCTGTCCCGCTGAGTTACTCCAGCAACTCTTATCTGCTTCAACGCCATCCTTATCCTTCCACTCCCCGCATATCCATGTACCTATCTAAAAGCATCGAAGTTTGTAGTTTATTGATACGTGCACCGAGGTGGGCAGTGGGCAGGTGCTACAGACCCGCACGGGAAGGTAGACGCTCCCGCCCCCACCAGTCTCGGGCAGACGGGGCTCGTCAGCCTGGGAAGGCAGTCCATCTAGGAGAGGGGAAACTCTGATTTAGAACCTCCGCTGCCTTGTGGCCCTATCCAGTCATGGAAAAGGCTCCAGGAGTAAACCTCAATAAAATCCGGAGTCGGAGCCCCGAAGGCAGTTCGTCGTTGTCTACAACCTCGCTCTGGCAGCTCCTGCGACGGCGCTGGTGCCAGACTGTAACGGCCCTGCTGTTCCTTTGGATCGATCAGCGACGTGGAGAGGGGGGACACAGCCTGTCCTCCACATGACATCGCCCAGGCTTGCATTTAAACCAGGATGCACCACCCACGGTCAGTCATGACCGAGAGGGGCCTACTACTACGGAGGGACATAATGTCATAGGTGACAGGAGCAGAATTGGGCCATTCGGCCCATCGAGTCTACTCCACCATTCAATCATTGCTGATCCATCTTCACCCGCAACCCCATTCTCCTGTCTTCGCCTCGAAACCCCTTGATTCCCTTCCTAGGTCTGAAGAAGGGTCTCGACCCAAAACGTCGCTCATTCCTTCTCTCCAGAGATGCTGCCTGTCCCGCTGAGTTACTCCAGCATTTTGCGTCTACCCTTCCTAGGTTTTAGTTTTTATAGTTTAGAGATACAGGTTTCAGTTTTTAGTTTAGAGGTACAGGCCCTTCGGCCCATCGGGTCCGTGCCGACCAGCGATCCCCGCACATTAACACTATCCTACACCCATTAAGGACAATTTTTACATTTAACAATCCAATTAACCTACAAACCTGTACGTCTTTGGAGTGTGGGAGGAAACCGAAGATCTTGGAGAAAACACACGCAGGTCAGGGGGGAGAACGTGCAAACTCCGTACAGACAGTACATGTAGTCGGGATGGAACCCGGGTCTCCGGCGCTGCATTCGATGTAAGGCAGCAACTCTACCGCTGCGCCCACCGTGAGAATGTCAATAGACAATAGGTGCAGGAGGAGGCCATTCGGCCCTTCGAGCCAGCACCGCCATTCAATGTGATCACGGCTGATCATCCCCAATCAGTACCCCGTTCCTGCCTTCTCCCCATATCCCCTGACTCCGCTATTTTTGAGTCCTATCTAGCTCTCTCTTGAAAGCATCCAGAGAACCGGCCTACACCGCCCTCTGAGGCAGAGAATTCCACAGACTCACCACTCTCTGCGTGAAAAAGCGTTTCCTCGTCTCCGTTCTAAATGGCTTACCCCTTATTCTTAAACTATATGTGGCCCCTGGTTCTGGACTCCTCCAACATCGGGAACATGTTTCCTGCCTCTAGCGTGTCCAAACCCTTAATAATCTTATATGTTTCAATGAGATGCCCTCTCATCCTTCTAAACTCCAGCGTGTACAAGCCCAGCCGCTCCATTCTCTCAGCGTATGAAAAGCTTCCTACAGCATGTGGAGCATGGTTTGGGTTTGGGATCCTTCTATGACTGGTGAATGTGAAGGAGAGTAGGGGCACCCGTTACTCGCGATCCATGTTCTTCATTTTGCTACGGACTCTGTTGCAGTGTGTGAGATGGCGGTGGAGCCAGACCGTCCCACCACACGTGGGAGTGGCGCAGTAGAGCTGCTGCCTCACAACGCCAGAGGCCCGGGTTCGATCCTCACCTCGGGTGCTGTTAGTGTGTGTGTGTGTGTGGAGTTTGCACGATCTCCCTGTGACCGCGCGGGTTTCCTCCGGGTGCTCCGGTTTCCTCCCACATCCCGAAGGCGTGAGCGTCTGTAGGTTTCATGATTCAAGATTCAAGAGTGTTTATTGTCATGTGTCCCAGATAGGGACAATGAAATTCTTGCATTGCTTCAGCACAACAGAACATAGTAGACACAAATAAATACAGAACAGATCTGATCAAAATGTGTCCATATACTAATGAATATATACATACACACATAAATAATATAGTGCAATATATTATTAGATAAAGTGCAATGGGCCATTAATGATCAGAGTGTTGTTTGAGTTGAGTTTAATAGCCTGATGGCTGTGGGGAAGCAGCTATTCCTGAACCTGGTCGTTGCAGTCTCAGGCTCCTGTACCTTCTACCTGAAGGTAGCAGGGAGATGAGTGTGTGGCCAGGATGGTGTGGGTCCTTGATGATGCTGCCAGCCTTTTTGAGGCAGCGACTGCGATAGATCCCCTCGATGGAAGGGAGGTCAGAGCCGGTGTTGGACTGGGCAGTGTTTACTACTTTTTGTAGTCTTTTCCGCTCCTGGGCGCTCAAGTTGCTGCTTCCTGCCATTGAATATCCACCCCTCTAGTTGCAAACTTCCATACGACTGACTCACGTTCACAAGTTATAACAGTAGAATTAGGCCATTCAGCCCATCGAGTCTACTCAATGGCTGTGACATAATCCCATTTCCCTGCCTCCTCCCCATAACCCTTGACACGCGTTCTAATCAAGGATTTGTCTATCTCTGCCTTAAAAATATCCACTGACTTGGAAACATGGACGCGTAGAAACATACACAACAGGTGCGGGAGTAGGCCATTCGGCCCTTCGAGCCAGCACCACCATTCAATATGATCATGGCTGATCATCTAAAATCAGTACCCCGTTCCTGCTTTTCCCCCATATCCCTTGATTCCCTAAGCCCCAAGAGCTAAATCTAACTCTCCCTTGAAAACTCGAACTCTCCCTTGGAGACTTGGCCTCCACAGCCCTCTGTGGCAATGAGTTCCGCAGATTCACCACCCTCTGGCTAAATAATGTCCTCCTCGCCTCCTTTCGAAAGGAACGTCCTTTAATTCTGAGGCTGTGACCTCTGGTCCTAGACTCTCCCACCAGTGGAAACATCCTCTCCACATCCACTCTATCCAGACCTTTCATTATTCAGTGAGTTTCAACGAGGTCCCCCCCCCTCATCCTTCTAAACTCCAGCGAGTACAGGCCCAGTGCCGACAAACGCTCATCATATGCAAACCCGGGACTGGTTTAGTGGATATGGGCCAAATTCGGACAGGTGGGACCAGTGTGGAGGGGCCGGCGGGGGTGAGTTGGGCCAAAGGGCCTGTTTCCTGCTGTGTGACTCTGACTATGGCCATTCAGTCCCTCCTCCCACCCTCCCGATGACCTCTCCTCTCTGGCCCAACTTGTTCTTAAAGACCCTGCTGTTCAGAGTTGAAAACAGGTTGGGTTTTATTTTTAAATACCTCTTTTCCCCATCGCGCGGTGGGAAGTGCATTAAATGTTTACGAGGAGTAAACGCCCTAATTCTGAGCAGCTCTCAGTTCAATCGCCTTTCACCTCTTAAAGTATTCCGAGCTGTAAATCTGCACGGGGTTAGTGCCGAGCCAAACCACCTCATCAATCACCTTCACGTTAAAGAGCAGGAGGTACAGAGAGAGAGAGAGAGAGAGGGGAGGCAAGATTGTCGCTAAGCTTGCTATGTTTCTATGCATGTTACAATGCGTATTACTTTGCTGACCTGTTTAACATACCGCTTTCCACATGCGCAAACACAAAGAGGGTCCAAAGATAATTTTGCCGCCGGGCTTTGGGGATCGTCCAACATCCGAGGAACATAGCAGATGCTCCCATCTCCCATCAGCACCATCACCTCCCACTCCCAAACCGTTAGACTCATTTTCAGCTGCCCCACCATCTTCCTTGCGGGAGAAAGCTCCACCAAAGCTTCCTGTAGGAGGGCCAGTTCTCATTTCACTGGCAGAGTCACAGAACGATACAGTGTGGAAACAGGCCCAACTTGCCCACAACGCCCAATGTGTCCCATCGACACTAGTCCCACCTGCCTGCGTTTGGCCCCTTTAGGGGTGGTGGGTGTGTGGAACAAGCTGCCAGAAGAGGTCGTTGAGGCTGGGACTATCCCAACTAAGAAACCGTTAAACAGGTACAGGGATAGGACAGGTTTGGAGGTACATGGACCAAACGCAGACAGGTCTACGATTCTATGATTCTATCCCTCCAAACCTGTCCTACCCATGTACCTATCTAAATGTTTCTCAAACATTGAGATAATACCAGCCTCAACTACCACCTCCGGCAGCTCGTTCCATACACCCAATACCCTCTGCGTGAACAAGTTACCCCTCAGGTCCCTATTAAATCTCTCCCCCCTCACCATAAACCTATGTCCTCTGGTTCTCGATTCCCCTACTTTGGGCAAGGAGGAGTTGCATGTACGGGCAGATAAGATTAGTTTAACTTGGCGTCACGGTACAGCACAAACACTGTGGGCTGAAGGGCCTGTTCCTGTGCTGTGCTGCACCGTTACATCTTTTTCCCTCTCTCTGTTTAGTTTAGAGATACAGCGCGGAAACAGGCCCTTCAGCCCACCGGGTCTGTGCCGACCGGCGATCCCCGCACACTAACACCACCCTACACCCACTAGGGACAATGTTTACATTTACCAAACCAATTAACCTACAAACCTATTAACCTAAAGTTGAGGTCTTTTTATTGAAAGAGACAGAGTTGTGGGAGAGAGGGAAGATTCCAAGAGATGACATGAGAATTAAGGGACAGAGGTTTCGGAGTAACGTGAGGGGAACTTCCTCACTGTGTGGAATCAGCTTCCAGCAGAAGTCAGGATCGATTTTAACATTTCAAAGTAAAGTGGATAGGTAATGGACGCTGACAGGTAGATGGACTCAAATGGTCGGCACGGACTAAGGGCCGAGAGGGCCTGTTTCCGTGCTGTACGTCTTTGGAGTGCGGGAGGAAACGATCTCGGAGAAAACCCACGCAGGTCACGGGGAGAACGCACAAACTCCGTACAGACAGCGCCCGTAGTCGGGATCGGACCCGGGTCTCCGGCGCAGCAACTCTACCGCTGCGCTGCCGTGAGTGCGTGCTTCCATTTTCATATTCCGCTTGGGTAGCTGACAGGGCCAGTCCCACTTGGGTGTCATTTGCATGTCAGCAGGCAGCGCGCAAAGATTTTGCGAATCCCAAATCCGTCACTGCCTACGCCACCACGCCTCACCACGTGCCAGGCTCACATAATGCGTGCATCAGGTGCGCATCACCACGCGAGTGCCATGCATCGCGACGGGCAAATTATGTTGCATAAATGATGCGCAAATGACGCAAGTGGGTCAGGCCCTTAAAGCTCAAAACGTCGCCTATCCATGTTCTCCAGAAATGCTGCCTGAGCCACTGAGTTACTCCAGCACTTTGTGCTTTTTTTAATATTATGTTTGTTGGAAACTCCGAGACTCTCACCCAAAAATTAAATAAGTGGGCGTGCCAACAGATGTATTAGCGCGCAGGATAACACATGTGTTGGAGGTGGAGGAGACACAAGAGCCTGTAGAGACCACACTCCCCACAGATGAATCCATCCACACTTCACGCTGCCTCGGAAAAGCGGCCAACATCTTCAAAGACTCGTCCCACCCTGGTCCTTCCTCATTCTCCCAGCTCCCGTCCACAGCGCAGCGGCAGAGTCGCTGCCTCACAGCGCTCGCTGCGCCAGAGACCCGGGTTCCATCCCGACTACGGGCGCTGTCTAGTTGCTCTTTTTAGTACAAGGAGTTTGCACGGCAATCTTGATGCTCCCGTGACCTGCGGAGACAGGCTCCAAATGCAAATTGGCTGTTTTCTCCGAGATCTCCGGGGGATTGAAAGTAAAGCAAACTCCCAATTGCATGTTATGCTCAAAGGACGGCAATCGGGAGTAATGTTGGGGTAGGTTAATTGGCTTGGTTCTGTTAAAATGTTAAAATTTGTAGGATGGTGTTTAGTGTGCAAATGGGGGGATGGTATCGGAAGGACATGACTGCATCGGCAAAGCGATGAACAAAGTCAGGTGAGGCATTCAAATCTTAATTAGCCAGAAGGAAAAATATTTTTAGACTGGGTTTTGGTATGAAAGAAATCTGGCAGGGTAACCAGCAGAGGAGGACAATGACTTTTTTTATAGATATGTGCAATTACTGGCAAAATGTAGGTCATACCCCCTTGCAGTGGTAAACAGGTGAGTTGATCATGATATGTGAAGAGAAAAGAGGTTAGTTAAAAAACAAATGTAGGTTGAGTCATACACTATTTGAAAAGTGAGTTGTCATGGGGAACTAAGGTGGCGGACAATTGAAATAATCTGTTGACTAGCAGGGGACTCCGATAAGTGGTGTTGACCCAGGGCAGATAAATAAAAACTAGCGGAATTCTGGAGTAACTCTTTCAAAACTCTTTAGGAGTTAGTATCAAATGAAAACAAAGTACCAGAAGTAACAATCGACCAGTAGTCTAACATCGGGGAAACTAGAAACTGCTTAGATAGATATTGGAAAGTCAAATCATTGCAAGGTAAATCATGAAAATCATTCTGTGGAATTTTTCGATCGCGTGGAATTGGTAATATCCAGTGGACTATCCGTGGCTTTCGACAAGTTCTGTGACATTAGAGATTAGTATACAAAAGAAGGTTCGGTAGAGATTAGTATACAGGGTATTAGGGGTAAAAGCAGCTAGGAGTAAACGGGTTTTTTCACAATGGCAGGCTAACTAGTGGGGTACCGCATCAGGATATGGATGAGGGAATTGAAAGGTCACTAATCTCAAAAAGGCAAACTCACTTCCGCTGTGAGGAGGATGCTAGGAGGGAGACTGCAGGTGTTGGATAGGCTGGGTGAGATGGGCAAAGTTCAGATGCAGTTTTATATTGTGGATAAATGTGTGGTTATCACTTTTGGCATATTATTTAAATGGTGGCCGATTGGGAAAAGGGGAGATGCAGCGAGGACCTGCAGGGGGATTGCATTGAGGTGCTGCATGGTACCACCAGTATGTGAAGCAAATTGGTGCAGGAGATCAGCAGGCAGTCTTCAGGGGTTTGTTACAGTGTCCTTGGTGGAGACCACAACTGGAGTACGTGCAGTTTTGGTCTCCAAAATCTGAGAAGGACATTATGCATAGAGGGAGTGCAGAGAAGGTTCACAGATGAGGGATGTCAGGGACTGTCATGAAGAAAGCGGATGCTCTTGGAATTTAGAGACTTACCTTACAAAAGTCTTAGGGGTTGGACAGTAGAGTGAGGAAGGATTGTTCCCAGATGTTGGGGAGTCCAGGCAAGGGGGTCACAGCTTAGGATAAGGGGAAATCTTTAAGACGAGATGAGAACCGACTTTCTTCACCAAGAGTGGTTGAGTCCTCTGGAACTCTCTGTAGGTTCATAGATGGGATAAAGTACATACATCTTACTGAAATAAATATGGCGGTGCAGGCTCGAAGGGTCATGGCCACTCCTGCAGCCCTCCCTCACACAGAGGACGCCTAATTGAAAAGGGCTTTTTAAGAGGTTGCTGAGTATAAGGGGATCAGAAAGTTTTAAGTTCTCCTGACTAAAGAAAAAGAGTCGTTTCTATGGAGGGTCCAGGGGCAGTTCTGATGGGAAGAGGGATGCTGTTCCACAGTCTAGGAGCTGGAACCGCAAAAGGTGCGGTCGCCCCTGAGCTCATGCCTAGACCGCGGGATGTTCAGTCACTGCTCAGGGGACTGTCCGATTCACCTCTACCCCATTGCGGACATTGGACTCTGTCTGTGGACCTGATGCGCTACAATGCTGAGAACTAGACTCTGCACTCTGTATCTTCCCCTTTGCTCCACCGGTTGTGCTTAAGTTTGAGTTGATTATCTGTGGCATTAAGTTTGCTTAAGTTTGAGTTGATTATCTGTGGCATTATCTAGCGTCAGGAAGCGCACAATTCCCTGATAGTGGCGTCACGGAAGGGTGACGAGGGGTTGTGGCGTGGCATTTCTTCATCATTCAAGGCATTGTCAGTGGGGAGCTTGTGATGACGTGTTTACAAGGCTCTGGTGCAGCAGCACTTGGAGCCCACGTGTTCAGTCCTGGTCACACCACTATTGGAAGGGTGCCATTAAGCTGGAAATGGAGCGCGGAGAACGTCTACGAGGATGTTGCCAGGACTCGAGCTACAGGGAGAGGCTGGGCCGGCTAGGACTTTATTCCTTGGAGCGCAGGAGGATGAGGGGTGATCTTATAGCGGTGCACACATCACGAGGGGAATAGATGGAGTCAATGCACAAAGTTGTTTTTGAACTCCAGTTCACTGGAGTTTAGAAGGATGGGGGGGAATCTTATAGAAACATATAAAATTATAAAAGGACTGGACAAGCTAGGTGCAGGAAAAATGTTCCCAATGTTGGGCGAGTCCAGAACCAGGGGCCACAGTCTTAGAATAAAGGGGAGGCCATTTAAGACTGAGGTGAGAAAAAACGTTTTCACCCAGAGAGTTGTGAATTTGTGGAATTCCCTGCCACAGAGGGCAGTGGAGGCCAAATCACTGGATGGATTTAAGAGAGAGTTAGATAGAGCTCTAGGGGCTAGTGGAATCAAGGGATATGGGGAGAAGGCAGGCACGGGTTATTGATTAGGGGCGATCAGCCATGATCGCAATGAATGGCGGTGCTGGCTCGAAGGGCCGAATGGCCTCCTCTTGCACGTATTTTCTATGTTTCTATGAACTGGAGGGCAGAGGTTTAAGGTAAGAGGGGAAAGATTTAATAGGAAACTGAAAGGGACGCTTTTTATGCAGAGGGTGTTGGATATATGTAATGAGCTGCCAGAGGAGGTAGTTACAATGATAGCAGTTAAAAGACATTTGGACATGTCCATGGATATGAATTATCAGTCAAATATCGGCATATGGGACTAGGTGGGGCATTTGTTGGCATGGAAGATTTGGGCCGAAGGGCCAGTTTCCATGCTGTTAGAACATGATGCCAAGACCATCTTCACATAATCCATACCCCGCCAATCCCTGATTATTCTTGTTCTTAAGTAAAAGGATAGACACAGAGTGCTGGAGTAACTCAGCGGGTCAGGCAGCATCTGTGGAGAACATGGATAGGTGACGTTTCACAGAGTGCTGGAGTAACTCAGCGGGTCAGGCAGCATCTGTGGAGAACATGGATAGGTGACGTTTTGCGTTGGGACCTCATAGAAACTTACCAAATAGTGAAAGGCTTGGATAGAGTGGATGTGGAGAGAATGTTTCCACTCGTGGGAGAGTCTAGGACCAGAGGGCACAGCCTCAGAACTAAAAGACGTTCCTTTAGGAAGGAGATGAGGAGGAATTTCTTTAGCCAGAGGGTGGTGAATCTGTGGGATTCTTTGCCACAGAAGGCTGTGGAGGCCAAGTCAGTGGATATTTTTAAGGCAGAGATAGATAGATTCTTGATTAGTGCGGGTGTCAGAGGTTACGGGGGGATGGAAGGAGAATGGGGTTAGGAGGGAGAGATAGATCAGCCATGACTGAATGACGGAGTAGACTTGATGGGCCAAACGGCCTAACTCTGCTCCTGTCCCTTATAACCCTTCTTCAGACTGATGGCAGTAGGGGGTGGGTTAAGAATGCTGGAAAACGTTACTCCAGCACTCCAGCGGATGTTCCTCAGTAAACCAGCGCCCGCAGTTCCTCGTTTCACCTTCCCTGAAACGCCTCGCACAAAACTCGATGACCGGGAGGGAATGTGCGCGCGGGGCAGTTTAATTTCAGCGCCCTTTACTTTACAATTAATATCCAGCGTTGGAATGAGGAGAATTTCCCTTTTGTGCCACAAAAGCGGATGGAATGAGAATTAGTTTAGCCTTTTATTTGCGTAATTTATTCTGCGACGGGCGGCCCAGGACCTTTTCCTGCCTATTCCCCGAGCCCTCGTAGTCAAGCCCATCTGATTCATTTCACTCATCGCCGACATGCGCCATCGTGGATTACCAGCCATTCGCAAGCCTGAATTAAAAGTCTAAATAATGTTCACGTCTGAAGTAAACCTGGGTATTTGTTTTTTCTGGATTTATCCTCTGGAACCACTCCATCATTTTGTACTTCTGAGAGCTGGGGGACTTGGAAAGAGGTGTGGTGGATTTTAACCCGACCCTGGCAGTTTCCTGATTACTCCCAGCCACTGAATCATGGAGCGATACAGCGCGGAAACAGGCCCTTCGGCCCAACTTGCCCACACCGTCCAAACATGTCCCATCTACACTAGTCCCACCTGCCTGCATTTTGCCCACATCCTTCTAAACCCGTCAATAGACAATAGACAATAGGTGCAGGAGTAGGCCATTTGGCCCTTCGAGCCAGCACCGCCATTCAATGTGATCATCCCCAATCAGTGCCCCGTTCCTGCCTTCTCCCCATATCCCCTGACTCCGCTATCTTTAAGAGCCCTACCTAGCTCTCTCTTGAAAGCATCCAGAGAACCGGCCTCCACCGCCCTCTGAGGCAGAGAATTCCACAGACTCACCATTCTCTGTGAGAAAAAGTGTTTCCTTGTCTCCGTTCTAAATGGTTTACCCCTTATTCTTAAACTGGTTCCCCTGGTTCTGGACTCCCCCAACATCGGGAACATGTTTCCTGCATGTCCAATAAAATCCAATTAAAGATAGTTTGAAGGTCTCCAATGAGGTCGATGGGAAGGCAGGAGCGCTCTCTAGTTGGTGATGGGGTGGTTCAATTGCCTGAGAACAGCTGGGGAAAAACTGACCCCGAATCTCGAGTTGTGAGATTTGGGGAAACCGGAGCACCTGGAGAAAACCCACACGGTCACAGGGAGAACCTGGAGTACAATCCACGCACAGACAGCGCCCGTGGTCAGGATCGAACTCGGGTCTCAGGCGCTGCGAGGCAGCCGTTCTACCCGCTGATGTGTGTCGAGCCGGCAACCAGCCGATGAAACACACGAAAGACAAGCTTATTCCAGGGAAAGCTTGGCGTGAGCATTGGGGAGAGGGGTGGGAGGTTGCAACCTTCACGTGGTCCGCCCTGTTTCGACCAATGCAATCAACCCGACGTGCACAAACGGAAGATCAAATAGAACAACTTTAGGCTGGGCACGCCACACGAAAGAAGAAGTATTGGGGAGAGAACGGTTTCACAGTTCATGGTAAATTGCAACTTCTCTGCCCAGACTCCTCACTGGTAGCCTCTGGAAATAAGAGCTCTGACTACTCCGTGATGTGAGTACGTAAAATAAACACACCACGCTGCAGAATCTGCAGAAGAATCGGCCAAAATAAACCTGATGTTGAAGGACTTGCTGAAAGTGGAAGGGAGGGGGCAGGAGAGAGAGAGAGAGACGCACACACACAGACGGAGAGAGACAGAGGATAGACTGAGAGAAAGAGAGAGAGGCAGAAAGAGGGAGGCAGGGAGAGACAGACACAGAGAGAACCTGAGAGAGGCGGAGGCAGACAGAGAGAGAGAGAGAGCAAGAGAGAGAGAGAGAGAGAGGGAGAGAGAGACAGAGACAGGGAAAGAGAGACACAGAGAGACAGCGAGAGAGACAGAGACAGAAAGAGAGAGACAGACATACAGAGAGCGAGAAACAGAGAAAGGCAGAGGGACAGGGAGAGAGGCAGACAGACACAGAGAGAGAGAGAGAGAGAGAGAGAGAGTGAGAGAGACAGAGACAGAGCAGAGAGAGAGACAGAGAGAGAGAGTGAGAGAGGAGGGACAGAGAGAGAGAGAGAGACAGAGACAGAGTGTGCGAGATCTGTGCTGGCGAGAAGCCTGGCTCAGTGGATATTGCATGGTAGGAATCAGAGACGCAGGACACCACTGCCGTGCATCTTCTCCAGAACCCTGCCTGCCTAACAAGCTGACGGTGCACGGCAGTGGCCCAGGGCGTGTTGTGGAGCAGGGTGATCTAGGAGTATGGCTACATAGTTCCCTGAATGTGGATTCATGGTGGGGTAGGCTGCTCTGAAAGGTCAGACCGCCCGGGATGCAGGGAGAACCAGCAAAGTGGGTGGAGAGGGTACACAAAATGCTGGAGAAACTCAGTGGGTGCAGCAGCATCTGAGGAGCGAAGGAGATAGGCAACGTTTCGGGCCGAAACCCTTCTTCTGAAAGTGGGCGGAGAGTTGGCTGTGGAAAGTGTCAGGTTGTTTATTCGGACTGGAGGCCTGTGACTAGTGAATGCTGTGCCTCAGGGATTGGTGTTGGGTCCATTGATGTTTGCGGTTTACATCAACAATTTGGATGAGACATGATTAGCAAGTTTGCAGATGACACTGACGTATCACAGATAGCGAAGACAGACACAAATGCTGGAGTAACTCAGCGGGTGAGGAGCATCTATGGAGCGAAGGAATAGGCGACGTTTCGGGTCGAGACCCTTCTTCAGGCTGATGTGGGGGTGGGGGGGGGGGGGGCGGGAAAAAGAAAGGAAGAGGCGGAGACAGTGGGCTGTGGGAGACTGGGAAGGGGAGAGGAAGGAGGGAGAAAGTAAGCACTACCTAAAATTGGAGAGGTCAATGTTCATACCGCTGGGGTGTAAACTACCCAAGCAAAATATGAGGTGCTGCTCCTCCAATTTGTGGTGGGACTCGTAGAGTTGCAAGGAAGGGGGAATCCCAGAAGGGGGGGGGGGGGGGGGGGCAGTGAGAGAGGAGGTTGCTAAACTGTCTTCAGAGAGAGGAGAACATCTTCAAAGTAGACATACCTCGAGGAGATTTCGCAGTGGAGTAGACAAAATGTTTAAGAAAGAACTGCAGATGCTGGGAAAATCGAAGGTAGACAAAAAATACTGGAGAAACTCAGCAGGTGAGGCAGCATCTATGGAGCAAAGGATCTGCCGTTCTTTCTTAAACAGATGGCCAAGATGATCATCAAAAATGACAGCAGGATCTTGAACAGCTGGGCAAGTGGGCTGAGGCATGTCACCTTTGTTCCCCTCCACTCCCACCTCAACGATTTCCAGGACCTCCACGACGCAGAGCTTTTCTTCCGTTGCATCCGCATCCATATCCTCCGGTTCGTGGTTCCCCTGCTCTGGATAAAAGACTGTGCATTCACCCTATCTATTCCCCTCATAATTTTATACATTCTATATTTATAATATATTATATAAGTTCACCCCTTGGCCTCCTGCGCCCCAAGGAAAAGAGTCCTAGACTGCCCAACCTTTCCCTATAGCGCAGGCTCTCGTGCCTTGGCCACTTCCTCGTATATCTTCTCTGTATCCTTTCCAGCTTGACAACATTCTTTACGTAACAGGGTTGTGTAAAACTGAATGCTGCCTCTTGTACAGCTGTAGTGTGAAATCCCAACTTCTAGTCTGAAGAAGGGTCTCGACCCGAAACGTCACCCATTCCTTCTCTCCAGAGATGCTGCCTCACCCGCTGAGTTACTCCAGCATTTTGTGTCTACCTTCTATACTCAATACCCTGACTGATGAAGGCCCGTGTGCTGAAAGGCTTCTTGACCATCCGGTCTACCTACGATGCCACTTTCAGTGAACTATGTACCTGCACTCCCAGATCTCAAAATGGGTAGGAAGGATATTTTAAGCCAAAGACAGACACAAAGTGCTGGAGTAACTCAGCGGGACAGGCAGCATCTCTGGAGAGAAGGAATGGTTGACATTTCGGGTCCTGACCGGAAACATCACCCATTCCTTCTCTCCAGAGATGCTGCCTGTCCCCCTGAGTTACTCCAGCATTTTGTGTCTCTCCCAGATCTCTTTGATCTACAAACACTCCCTTAGGAACCTGTCTTACACTGGGTTTAACTCTATCCCATAGTATCTTTGTTATGGCGCAATACCAGATGGAGCCACAGGGTGCCAGTAGACTCCACTACCAGAATTGGAGGAACAACACCTCATATTGCGCTTGGGGCTTGGAACCCAACGGTATGGATGTTAACTTCTCTGTCTTCAAGTAACCCTTGCTTTCCCCCCCTCAATCCCTCCCCCTCCCTAGTGCTCCGACTAGTTTGACTGTCCACCTAATTACATTTTACTGATCGTATACCGCATTGTCACCTTCCCCATAGTTGAATCTTCCTTGAACACTCGCCCTCGTTGACTTCACACCTTAACCTTCCATGTCTCTATGTCTCCCTCTCCCCGACTCTGTCTCTGTCTGAAGGAGGGTGTCGACCCAAAATGTCACCCATTCCTTCTCTCCAGAGATGCTGTCTGTCCCGCTGAGTTACAATAGACAATAGGTGCAGGAGTGGGCCATTCGGCCCTTCCAGCCAGCACTGTCATTCACTGTGATCATGGCTGATCATCCCCAATCAGTACCCCGTTCCTGCCTTCTCCCCATATCCCCTGACTCCGCTATCTTTAAGAGCCCTACCTAGCTCTCTCTTAAAAGCATTCAGAGACCTGCCTCCACCGCCCTATGAGGCAGAGAATTCCAGACACACAACTCTCTGTGTGAAAAAGTGTTTCCTTGTCTCCGTTCTAAATGGCTTACTCCTAATTCTTAAACGGTGACCCCTGGTTCAGGACTCCCCCAACATCGGGAACATGTTTCCTGCCTCTAGCGTGTCCAAGCATTTTCCAGCATTTTGTGTCTACCTTAGATTCTTGATTAGTATCAGGTTATGGGGAGGAGGCAGGAGAGTGGAGTTGAGAGGAAAGATAGATCAGCCTTGATTGAATGGTCCAAATGGCCCAATTCTACTCCAATCACTCATTAGTTCAACTTGGCTTAATGTTCATATTCGGCAGACATTGTGGGCCGAAGAGCCTGTTCCTTTACTAAGTTCTATGTTTTCATTCCAGCAACGATGCAAGGTAAACATAAACAACCTTTTATTTGATCAATGTCACTGAACCGAGTCACAAAGTTTTTTTGGCAAAAACGCAACCTTCAAATCGCGCCGTTTGAATATATAGTTCATCTACGCTTTGTTTTTACATACCAACCATTAAAAAAAATAATTCTATAGGCACAAATTCATAAACCCCATGATTTCCGGCTGACTGGGGAATTTGTGTAGGGAGGAACTGCAGATGCTGGGTTAAACCGAAGGACACAAAAAGCTGGAGTAACTCAGCGAGACAGGCAGCATCTCTGGGGAGAAGGAATGGGTGACGCTTGAGTCTGAAGAAGGGTCTCGACCCGAAACATCACCCGTTCCCTCTCTCCAGAGATGCTGCCTTTTTTTTGTCTATCTTCTGACCAAGGAATTTGTCCTTTAACCGAATCTGAACCCGGGCTCCTCACCTAACATCACCAAATTACTCCACGGTGATCTGTAAATGCAGAAACCTATTCCACAGCCAAGTACAAAAGAGACGAAGGATTGAGACGGGCGACAATTATTTGCTTGGGAGGGAGGTAGTGCTTAAATTAGTGTTAATAATGTTCATACCTTTCTCTCTTGAATCAAAGGCCACTTACCCTGGCTTCACCTGGAATAGATTCTGCTCTGAGCACATACTTGGGGTTTCATCATCGCTGGTTGTCTTTAGTTTAGAGACACAGCGCGGAAACAGTCCCTTCGGCCCACCGAGTCCGCACTGACCAGCCATCCCAGTACACTGGCACTATCCTACACACGCGAGGGAACAATTTGCATTCATGCCAAGCCAATTAACCCACAAAACCTGTGTGCGGGTGGAGGCTGAAGGTCACGGAGAAAACCCATGCGGGTCACGGGGAGAACGTACAAACTCCGTACAGACAGCACCCGTGGTCGGGATGGAACCCGGGGTCTCTGGCGCTGTGAGGCAGCGACTCTACCGCTGCGCCAGAGTGGCGGGAGGTTTGAGAAGAGGGAAGGAGGTGCAGGGGTTGAATAAAGGTCAGCGTTCCTGGAAGTACAAGCTGACTAATGATACATCCCATGGTTGAGAGATGAGATGCCGCCTGTGCAGTGCATGTGATGGTCAGCAATCACCTATACAAGGGGTACACAGAAGTCTAAACAGAAATCACGAGAGTTTAAAGTCAAACGCTATTGCTTTGCCAGCTTCCATCTATACAAGTCAAACTCAAGCCATCCGACAGGAGGCAGAAACAAGAATGGTCTCGACCTGAAACGTTATCCGTTCCTTCTCTCCAGAGATGCTGCCTGTCCTGCTGAGTTAGTCCAGTCTACCTTCAGCAGAATGCCTGGATAAGAGGTAGTGACACCAACATGCCCGAGGAGGCCGTTTGTTCTTCAAGTGTGACCGGTTAACGAAGGGGCATGTTTGCCCCCCCAACATCCAAACCGGTAACGGAGACCAGTGACCACAGAGAACGCCCCCCCCCCCCCCCCCCCCCGGTATTTTCCCAGGCCTCTGCATTCAAGGAAAAGACGTGAGGAATGGGTCGAGCCACCAGTCCACCCAAGAGGGTTGCTCTTCAAATCCAACTGGTTGCTCTAATGTCCACATCTGCTCCAACAAGGGTTAATGGATACCAGCGGGTGCGCCAACTGATACTTCACTTCACCTCTATGTTCAAGGGTTTACGGACATAATGCACATTGAGTTAAATGATAGATCACACTCCCCCCCATCCCAGTCCATGGCAGAAGAGGAGTGAAGGACTGAATGGACTCCTTTCTCCTCCTACCAGGAATGCGGGAGGAACTCCGGGCTGAGCGTAGTGTTGGGAGGTATTTGGGGAGGGTTGTCTTTCTGCAGTCAGCTGCAGGGCGCTCTCTTCCCTCAGAGCGCACAGCGCAGCCTGAACCTGCGCCAGGGAAAGGACAAACAGCTGAGTCAACACTAGGAACTGCAGATGCTGGTTTAGAAGGAAAAATAAAGACATAAAGCGCTGGCGTAATTCTGCGGGTCAAGCAGCATCTCTGGAGAACATGGATAGGGACAGGTGACGTGTGGAAAGGAACTGCAGATGCTGCTTCATACCAAAGATAGACCCAAGGTGCTGGAGTAACTCAGCGGGTCAGGCAGGATGGGTGATGGGTCAGGACCCTTTTTCCAACTCAAGAAGGGTGTCTGAAGGAGGGCCCTGGTCTGAAGAAGGGTCCCATTCCAAAATGTCACCTATTCCTTTTCTCCACAGATGCTGCCTGACCCGCTGAGTTACTCCAGCGTTACTCTGTGCCTTTTGTTTGAGCAAAGCCCTTGTGCGGTACAGTGCAGCGGCATTGGCAAGCTGCTCAGCGCAGCACGGGAGCAATCTCCTGGCACTGCCTGGCGCCAGATAGCCCCGGTCCGTGTGACTACTGGGGCAGCTCTTCCAACAATGCCCGATTAAAATGCAAACCACCTAAAACCAGGCCCACTGAGTTACTTTGTGTTTCACGCAGGGCTCCGGCTTCTGCAGTTCCTCGTGTCTACTTGCTTATGGTTATAACAGGATCTAGGTCTAACTGGGAAAGTGGGCAAAGGAGTGGCAGATGGAGTTCAGCTCAGACAAATGTGAAGTTTTGGCTTTGTTCGTCCACTCCGACTGCGTTACCCGAGCTGGATTTACCTGGATTTAAGCCGAGGCTTGAGTGGAGAGTTAGGAATTCAGCAAGGCCCCCGATCCCAACATGTACCTCCTCAGACTGCCCTCCATGAATGCCTTCCACCATCGAGGGTGAGATGTGCTGGGAAATGTAACCATCATACTGAGACACACAACCAGAGGGGCAAAGGCCACCAGGGGCGGGGGGCCAGGAGTGGCTGGGATTATCATTGCCTCGCTGTCCCAAGATGCAGCAAGGAAACAGGCTCTTCGGCCTGCAGAGTCCATGCCGACCGTCGGTCACCCGTTCACGCACGTTTCCACGTTAATCCCAATTCTCATCAACTCCCCTACACACAAGGGGGCAATTGTCACAATACAGCACAGATGAAGCCTAATAACCTGCAAACACACGCTTCTTTGGGGACACGGGAGGAGACCTGAGCACCCGGAGGAAACCCACGGGGTCGCAGGGAGAACGTGCAAACTCCACACATCGAACCCGCGGGGCCACTGGCTGCCCCAGTGGACCAGCTTCCAGGATTAAGGAGGGATTTAATAACCAGCCAGCGCCCACCAACTCCTTCCACAGGCCACCACGGCCCGCTGGTGGCAGGCGCGAACCTGGACACAGCTCAGAATCGAGCGCAGCCTGCCGAGAGACAGCAGGAGGAATTAACAACTTAACTTGGCATCTCAGGCAATGAATAGTTAGCGACACCGCGCGGTTTGTTCCAAAGGGGACCAACAACAAGTGGATTAAGCCTCGGTTTCCAGCTTCAAGTGTGCGTTGAATCAGACGAGACGCCATAACTAACGCGCTGGCAAATGACGGCAAAGTCTAATTGGCTTCAAGGAGCTCTGATGGGAAATTCTCTCCGGGGAAACAATGACTCAATCGATAAACATTTACATTCTGCAAGCTCTTGGTGATAATTATCATGGCTGATCACTATCGCTGATAATGATCAGCCGTGATCACATTGAACGGTGGTGCTGGCTCGAAGGGCCGAACGGCCTACTCCTGCACCTACTGTCTATTGTCTATTGGCCAAGATCCCACCAACACGGGCTTTGGCAATCACATCAGCTCAAAGCAGCGCACTCGATAATCCAGCCCGCTACAGAAAGAAAGCAAAAGGATTAAAAATAGCCTAACACAGACTATAAAATGGCAACTATGTTCCCTGCAGGAGGAGCCTCATTCTAACCATCCCCCCAAAGGGTGTCCCTCACAGTCCACAATAAGCTGGGCAATAAAGCACCCCCTCCCCAGTTGCCAGTTCGAGCGGCCGCTCTCTGCCCAACACATCAACCGCAGGACTCCAGGCCGAACCTGGCCAGGAGGGACAGGTGGTCGGAGGAGCAGAGGGCGTTGGGCAAACCGTTGGCCATCCAGACGTCGTGCTCGGAGAGCAGGGGCAGTCGGCCCAGCAGCTTCAACGCCCCGTCCTGGTATCGCCGACGACCTGGCGGGAAACAAACGGGGTAAACAGGAGGTCAGAACTGACGGCTGGGCAAGGCGGACATACTGATGCATCTACCGGCTTTACTGAAAGTAAGCATGCAGGTACAGCAGGCAGTGAAGAAAGCCAATGGCATGTTGGCCTTCATAGCGAGGAGCAAAGAGGCCCTACTGCAGTTGTACAGGGCCCTGGTGAGACCACACCTGGAGTATTGTGTGCAGTTTTTGTCTCCTAATTTGAGGAAGGACATTATTCCTATTGAGGGAGTGCAGCGTAGGTTCACCAGGTTAATTCCCGGGATGGCGGGACTGACATATGATGAAAGAATGGATCGACTGGGCTTATATTCACTGGAATTTAGAAGGATGAGAGGGAATCTTATGGAAACATATAAAAATCTTAAAGGATCGGACAGGCTAGATGCAGGATAAATGTTCCCGATTAATATCGGGAAGTCCAGAACCAGGGCTCACAGTTTAAGAATAAGGGGTAGGCCGCTTAGGACTGAGATGAGGAAAACCGTTTTCACACAGAGTTGTGAATCTGTGGAATTCTCGGCCTCAGAAGGCAGTGGAGACCAATTCACTGGATGTTTTCAAGAGAGAGTTAGATTTAGCTCTTAGGGCTAACGGAATCGAGGGATATGGGGAAAAAGCAAGAACGGGGGTACTGATTTTAGATGATTAGCCATGATCATATTGACAACAACAAACACAGAGATAGAGGAGGTTTACAAGAATGATTCCAGGAATGAGTGGGTTAGTATATGATGAGCGTTTGACGGCACTGGGCCTGCACTCGCTGGAGTTTAGAAGGTTGCGGGGCGACCACATTGAAACTTACTGAATAATGAAAGGCATAGATAGAGTGGATGTGGAGAGGATGTTTTCACTGGTGGGAGAGTCTAGGACCAGAGGTCATAGCCTCAGAATTAAAGGGAGCTCTTTTAGAAAGGAGGTGAGGAGGAACTTCTTTAGCCAGAGGGTGGTGAATCTGTGGAACTCATTGCCACAGAGGGCTGTGGAGGCCAAGTCAGTGGATATTTCTAAGGCAGAGATAGACAAATTCCTGATTAGAACGGGTGTCAAGGGTTATGGGGAGAAGGCAGGAAAATGGGATTAGGAGGCAGAATCAGCCATGATTGAATGGCGGAGTAGACTTGATGGGCCAAATGGCCTAATTCTACTCCTATCACTTGAGAACTTTTTGTTTTTGGAAAACAAATCTGATTGCTGTAGCTAAGGAAGCAAGCAGAGGAAAGTTTTGCACTGCATCGCGGGACCAGTGACAATAATAAATGAATCTATACGTGGCGGACAGCTTGACTGTAATCATGTATGGTCTTTCCGCTGACTGGATAGCACGCAACTAAACAAGCTTCTCACCGTACCTTGGTATGCGTGACAATAATACATCAGCATAAAAGGTGTGCACAGAGATTGATAGATTCTTGTGTAGGAAGGAACTGCGGATGCTGGTTTCAACCGAAGATAGACACAAAAAGCTGGAGTAACTCAGCGGGACAGGCAACATCTCTGGAGCGAAGGAATGGGTGACGTTTTGGACTTCTTCAGTCTTGATTAGATTCGATTCTTGATTAGTACAGGTGTCGGGGGTTATGGGGAGAGGGCAGAATGGTGTTGGGAGGGAGAGGTAGACCAGCCATGATTGAATGGCAGAGTAGACATGACTCTACAGTTTGAGTAAACACCGACCTTTGCCACTCTTGTCGGGGAGTGGCTGGGCTGAGTAGAAGATGTAATCGACGGTGAGTCCGTAGCCGGAGGAGCAGGTGGTCACCTCTGGCCTCCCGGTGTCAGGCTGGTAGTGACTGTAGACGGAGTTCAGGTAGAGGTTGTGGCGGATGGTGGTGGGAGATCTGGGTGAAACAGACGGAGGAAGGTGAGAGCTGTCCATCTTGCCTTATACAGGTGTACAATCTGCCCAGGCCGGCTGCCTGCCCCTTCTCTGGGTTACGTCCGTGCCCGGGTGGGGTTAGAGAGGGACTACGCTCTGTCCACGGATAACCTGGGGGATTTCCGGGAACGCTGGGCACCGCGGGGGTTGAATGCATCCTTGACAAGGATAGTAACATAGTTGTAGCGTAGTTTATTTTGTATATTTGTTTGTGTTGTATAATGGTGGTGGGTTCTGTTTTGTTTATATATTATTTGAAATATTATTTTTACTAATTGAATACATTTATGATCCTAAAAAAAATAATAATAAAAATAAAATAAATTAGAGATGTACAACATCATGAAAGGAATGGATCGGTTATGGGCCTGTCCCACTTAGGCGACTGCAGGAGACTTTGCGGTCGCCGCATGTTCGCGGGTGTTTCTGGCAACCAGTTGGGGTGGGAGATTGCAACCTTCACGTGGTCCACCCCGTTTCAACGGATGCAATCAACCTGGCGTGCACAAACGGAAGATCAAACAGAACACGTTGTCTTACAACTTTAGGTTGTGCACGCCACACGCCAGAAGAAGAAGACGAAGAAGGGAAGTTGTCGTGGCCCCATTGTGGTCGCCGAGAATATTTCAACATGTTGAAAAATTAGCGGCGACCAGAATGAAGCCGCCATGGAGAGCAGCGAGAATTGTCGAGCTGCAGGTGCAGTGGTAGTGGGTCGTCAGGAGGTCGAAGGTTGTTGTAGGTTGTAGCCGGTCCTGACCGGTGAATTTCATTGGCTCATTGGGAACAAAAACACACGTAAGGAGTAGTTTTCAGAGCCACGGATAACTGAACGGTAATGTTAAATGTCCGCCGAGCTTCACAGCCGTGTATCTTTAGCTTCTTAAAAGTTGTCTTCACTCTTTCTCCCCCCTTCTCCCTCCCCTCCCCCCTCTTTAAAGGACTTATTGCACACTGTGCTTTAGCTGTCTTAATTACAGCGCCAACCTTCCTGTTCATCGCGATGTGTGTCTGTATTGAACCGTGTGAATTTCACACAGACAGCGCTCCCCCCACTTGCCCTGACCCCCGCCTGCATAATGGGCTGGTGAAGGAAGCGATGTATGTGTTTGTGAGTCTGTGTTCTAGTCACCGGTTTTTCAGGCAACTGCGAGCAACTTGACAGTCGCCGGCAGTCGTCTGAAAACTCGCCTAAGTGCGACAGGACCCATTAGGCGCACAATGTCTCTTGCCCAAAGTAGGGGAATCGAGAACCAGAGGATATATGTTTACGGTGAGGGGGGAAGGGGAAGAATTAATAGCAACCTGAGCAGTAACCTTTTTCTGCACAAAAGGTGGTGGGTGCATGGAACGAGCTGCCAGAGGAGGTAGTTGAGGCAGGTATTATCTAAACGTTTAAGAAATATTAAGATAGGCACATGGACAGGGTAGGTTTAGAGGGATATGGGCCAAATGCAGGCAGTTGTTGCGCCGAAGGGCCTGTTTCCACACTGTATGACTCTATGAGAAAGGTTGGTGAAAGGCAGTGAACGCCAGCATCTGGGCAGTGGCCAGTAAACCCCGCTTGGGGTTGGGAGTTGGAACGCCGTTGCCCCGTCCCGACTGGAACACTAGCACGTACCGTTTACAGAAGAGCTCGTCCTCTGGTTCAGACACACTGACGTAGCGCTCTGACCCGTCTCCGGGAGGCTCTGAATGGAGGCAAAAAGACACTGAAAAGTCAACAGTCAACCTTTACAAAACCACATTTAGTTCAGTTTAGCGATACAGCGCAGAAGCAGGCCCTTCGGCCCACCGAGTCCGAGCCAAACAGCAATCCCTGCACACTAACACTGTCCTACACATTGGGGACAATTTGCAATTTTACCAAGCCAATTAGCCTACAAATCTGCACGTCTTTCGGGTGTGGGAGGAAACTGGAGCATCCCGGAGAAAACCCACGTGGTTAATGGGGGGAACGTACAAACTCCGTACAGACAAGCACCCGTAGTCAGGATCAAACCCAGGTCTCTGGCGATGTAAAGCAGCAACTCTACCTCTGCGCCACCGAACTAGTGGCGTAAGTGTAGGTTTATTGTTGTCCCGTGTACCGAGGTAGTGTTTTGCCTTCCAATCAAATCAGATATTATACATAATATACATAAATGACGGCACGGTGGAACAGCAGTAGAGTTGCTGCACCATAGCGCCAGACACCCAGGTTCGATCATGACTGAAGGTGGAGATATTTAAGGCAGCGATAGATGATTAGTACAGGCGTCAGGGTTTATAGCGAGAAGGCAGGAGAATGTGTTTGAGGGGGAAAGGTAGATCATCCGTGATTGAATGGCGGAGTAGACTTGATGGGCCGAATGGTCTAATTCTGCTCCTATCACTTTTGAAGTTATGAGCACTTACATAGAAAATAGGTGCAGGAGTAGGCCATTCAGCCCTTTGAGCCAGCACCACCATACAATATGATCATGGCTGATCAACTAAAATCTGTACCCTGTTCCTGCTTTCTCCCCATATCCCTTAATTCCGTTAGCCCTTAGAGCTAAATCTAACTCTCTCTTGAAAACATTCAATTAATCGACCTCCACTGCCTTCTGTGGCAGATAATTCCACAGATTCACAATTTTCTGGGTGAAAACGTTTTACCTTATCTCAGTCCTAAATGGCCTACCCCTTATTCTTAAACTGTGACCCCTGGTTCTGGACTCCCCCAACATCGGGAACATTTTTCCTGTCTAGCCTGTCCAATCCTTTAAGAATTTTATATGTTTCTATAAGATTCCCTCTCATCCTTCTAAATTCCAGTGAACATAAGCCAAGTCGATCCTTTCTTTCATCACATGTCAGTCCCGCCAACCTGGGAATTAACCCGGTGAACCTACGCTGCACTCCCTCAATGTCCTTTATCTAATTAGGAGACCAGAACGGCACACAATACTCCAGGTGCTGTCTCACCAGGGCCCTGAACGACTGCAGAAGGGCCTCCTTGCTCCTAAACTCAAATGCTCTCGCAATGAAGGCCAAAATGCCATTCGCTTTCTTCACTGCCTGCTGTACCTGCATGCTTACTTTCAGTGACTGACATACAAGGACACCCAGGTCTTGTTGCACCTCCCGTTTTCCTAATCTGACACCATTCAGTTAATAATCACTTGTGCATCTTATTTATGCAAAGCAGTAAGTGCAGGTCCATGCTCCCATACCTGGTATTGCATCCGTCACGCCCGCAATGAGCTCGAGATGCTCTGGCCGCTGGAGAGCTGGCGCGGAGAATCGCAACTGGAGGAGAAACTCACGGCCGTACCTCAGTACCCCTGAAGCAAGAGAATAAAACATGGTCAGGCACTGCCAATGCACCACGAAGATAAAGACACAAAATGCTGCAGTAACTCGGCGTTTCAGCCAGCATCTCTGGAGAGAAGGAATGGGTGACGTTTCGGGTCGAGACCCTTCTTCAGACTGATGTCAGGGCAGTGGGCAGTACATAGACAAGGAAGTGTCAGGTGTGAAAACGGGGCAAAGGGAATGAAGATCAAGGAAAATGTTGAATAGATTATTGTTAGTTGGGAGAAGGTAACAGCAAAGCAAACAGATAAAACGTAGGCGGAGACAGTAAGACTGGTCGTAGATCAGGGAAGCGGGATCAAGTTACCTGCTCCTGTAGTGTATTGTTCATTTTAGTTCAGTTTAGTTTAGTTTCGAAATACAGAGCAGAAGCAGGCCCTTCGGCCCACTGAGTCCGCGCCGACCAGCGATCCCCGCACACTAACATTATCCTACACACACAAGGGACTATTTGCAATAATACCAAGCCAATTAATCTATAAACCTGTACGGGAGGAAACTGGAGCACCCAGAGAAAATCCACGCAGGTCCCGGGGAGAAGGTACAAACTCCGTACTGACAAGCACCCGCAGTCAGGATGGAAACTGGGTCTCTGGCGCTGTGAGACAGCGACTCTAACGCTGGGCCTTGTTGCATGCTCTAGGAGAGGGCAATGGGGATGCCAAAGTGGGTGCGAGGTAGAGCGGCCAATTCACGGCAGGGTGCGGAAGGGGAGGGGGTCTGGAGCAAACCTGGGGTCTTCTTCTCACAGACGCCCACGTACTGGCAGCTGTCCGTTATCCTGAGCAGGCTCGGCCACAAGGGGCCGTAGAGTTTCCTCGGACACACCTGGTGGGAACTGTCCTCCTGACAGGAAACCTGCCGCAAGATGGAATATCATAAAGCAGCTCGCTGGCACTTCATAAACAAAAACAATCATTTTGGAAGGATTAGGTTGTTAACACATAGGTTATTGTATGATGCGCGTTTGACGGCACTGGGCCTGTATTCGGTGGAGTTTACAAGAATGAGGGGGAGCCCTCATTGAAACACACAGAATAGTGAAAGGCTTGGATAGAGTGGACGTGGAGAGGCTGTTTCCGCTAGTGGGAGAGTCTAGGACTGGAGGTCACAGCCTCAGAATTAAAGGATGTTTTTTTAGGAAGAAGATGAGGGGGAATTTTTTCAGTCAGAGGGTGGTGAATACGTGGAATTCTTTGCCACAGAAAGCTGTGCAGGCCAAGTCCGTGGATATATTTAAGGCAGACATAGATAGATTCTTGATTAGTGCGGGTGTCAGAGGTTATGGGGAGAAGGCAGGAGAATGGAGTTAGGAGGGAGAGATAGATCAGCCATAATTAATTGGCGGAGTAGACGTGAAGGGCCGAATGGCCTAATTCTGCTCCCGTCACTTATGATCTTCTGATTATAACCATAGAACAATTACAGCACGGAAAACAGACCTCTCGGCCCTCCCAGTCCGTGCCGACCATTTGTTTTCCCCTAGTCCCATCTACCTGCACTCAGACCATACCCCTCCATTCCCTTCCCGTCCATATACCTATCCACTTTACTTTTAAATGTTAAAATCGATCCTGCCTCCACCACTTCTGCTGGAAGCTCATTCCACACAGCCACCACCCTCTGAGTAAAGAAGTTCCCCCTCACGTTACCCCTAAACTTCTGTCCTTTAATTCTCATGTCATGCCCTCTTGTTTGAATCTTCCCTACCCTCAATGGGAAAAGCTTATCTACGTCAACTCTATCCCTTTCATCATTTTAAAGACCTCAATCAAGTCCCCCCTTAACCTTCTGCGCTCCAAAGAATAAAGACCTAACTTGTTCAACCTTTCTCTGTAACATAGTTGCTGGAACCCAGGCAACATTCTAGTAAATCTCCTCTGTACTCTCTCTATTTTGTTGATAGGCGGTTCCGTGGACGGAAGCAGAGAGCGATGGTGGTAGGTTGCTTTACAGACTGGAGGAACGAGTCTAGCAGCGTGCCTCAGGGTTCGGTATGGAGCCCATTGCTGTTTGTCATCTAGATCATTGATTTGGACGAGACCACACAAGGCATGGTTCATAGGTTTGCAGATGACGCTAAAGTGGGTGGCATTGTAGATAGTGAAGGTGCTTGTCAAAAAGGAGAGCAGGATGATGATGAACTAACTGGGCAAGTGGGCTGAGGAATGGCAAATGGAGTTAAACGCGGGGAAATGCTAAATGTTACGTTATGGGAATTCTAAAAAGGGCAGGATCTTCACCGTGAATGGCAGGGAGTGTTATAGAGCAGAGGGAGCTAGGAGAGCAGGTACAAGTTCCAATCATAGGGAGATAGAGTGGTCAAGAAGGCTTTCAGTATATTGGCCTTCGTCAGTCAAGGTATCGAATATAGAAGGTGGGATATTATAACACAAACGTACAAGATATCAGTGAGGCTGCATTTGGAGTATTGGGTTCAATACGTATATATACTTGTGTGTGTGTACTATATGTACAATATATATATAATATAAATATAACATATATAATATGTATACATACACACATGTACATGTGCCTGTGTATATGTATACTTGTAATATATACACACACACATATATATACAGTCACATATACACACTCACATGTACATATCTATAAACACACATATACATATCTATAAACACAAATACACACACACATATACATATCTATAAACACACATATATACACACACACATACATACATATCTATAAACACACATACATATACACACAAACATATACATGTCTATAAACAGACACACACACTCACATATACACATCTATAAACACACATATACACACAGACATATCTATAAACACACATATATACACACACATATACATATCTATAAACACACATATATACACACACATATACATATCTATACACACACTTACACATCTATAAACACATTTACACACACACATATCTATAAACACACATATACATATCTATAAACACACATATACACACATCTATATACGCACATACATATACGCACACAATATACATGTCTATAAACAGACACACACATACATACAACATACGCTGTCTGAGTCTCTGATTCAGACTTGCCTTCCACGTTGGCATGCCGTAGTAATACAGCTCCCCGTTCCGGATGAGTTTGTAGAGTGGAGACTCGGGGACAGAGTTGAGATCTCCACAGAGGATGACGGGGCAGGGTTTGGCGTCACCCCCGGCTGCCTGCAGCAACTGCTGGATCTCAGCAAGCAGCACGGCCAGCTGGGTCAGCTTGATGTCGCCGCGCCGCGGGTTGAAGATGAGGTGGGTGTTGGCCACCAGGATGTCCGGCAGCGTGGGGCGGTCCTGGCCGCTGTCCGGTGGTTGCGGCGGCGCGGGCCGGAGCAGAGCCAGGAGGGCCACGTTGTCCCTGTTCAACGTCTCCACGATGGGCCGGAAGTATTCCACCGGGTGCTGGGACACCAGGCTGAAGCGGTCCCGCTTAAAGCACACCGCACACCCGTCCGTCTTAATCCCAGTGCGCCGCTTGTAAATGCACTCGTAACCTGCAGGGGAAACAGGCGAGAGTCAAGACAATCAGAGTCACAGAGTAGGTATGTTACAAAACTTATCTTCAGCGGCAATGCAGTTCTGTCACTGGCCGTGTGCGTGACTTTGGCGCCTTTGGGGGGGGGGGGGCGAGGTTAAAATGCCGTTTTCTCCAGCCTGTCCGAGATATATTTTCTCGGGCTGCTAGCTAATGCTGAAGAATTGTTCCGACTGCCGTTCTGTGAATTTTTTTTTATAACCGCGGGACAATTTCAGCGCTGGAATAAAATTAAAACCCACTTCTAACGTTGTCAACGCCAACAACGGGATGGATCTCACGTATGGGACAAATAAAGTTAAGCCGTTTATTTTACATATAAACTTGCTTCTTAGGATTACCTTAAACCAGATTTTACGTTGCGACAAGGTGATTTACGCCCCATATGAACTGGCAGTTTTTTTCCCTGCCGATATGGGGTTTAAATTCACCGCAAATCGCAACGTTCCAATCGATCGCGTTCCACAAAATCCCACTCACAAGATGATTTAAATGCCCATTCATTTACAGGAATTAAACACTAAATTCCTTCCATTTGGCCTATAAATTCATTACAATGAGATTTAAAACTCATGTTATATTGTGAATTCTTGTGTGAATGTTATTTGGACACTTAGGATATTTAAAAATGTTAATCTTTTCTAAGAAATGGATAGATGTTTTAGATCTAGTAATAGAATTTTGTAATTAGCTACAATTAGGTAAGTAACTAATTATATGCTTTAATTTCAGGTCATCCAAGTAAGATTGTTTCATATTTGTTACAGAATGCTTCAATCTATAATAACTGAAAATTTCTTTCAGCTCTCTTAATTTTTAAGAAAGTTATGGGCTTTTGACTGTCCTCGATCACAGCTTTTGTGTTAAGTCAATGGAAAAGCAATGGGGAACTAGATGCTAATTTACGAGTATGAAAATTGTCATAACTTTTTTAATACTGAAGATATGAAAGTGAATTATGTGTCAAATTAAACTTCTTTTTATGCTTTATCTGATGGGATAAATTGCAGACTTGATTTTTTAAATCTCAAAATTTTGTAACATTGCTACATAGAGTGATACAGTGTGGAAACAGGCCCTTCGGCACAACTTACACTCGTCCCACCTGCCTGCGCTTGGTCCATATCCCTCCAAACCTGTCCTATCCATGTACCTGTCTAACTGCTTCTTAACCGTTGGGATAGTCCCAGCGTCAACTACCTCATCCGGCAGCTTGTTGCATGCACCCACCACCCTTTGTGTGAAAAGTTACCCCTCAGATTTCTATTACATTTTTTCCCCTTCACCTTGAACCTTCATCTCGAACCTATGTCCTCTGGCCCTCGATTCCCCTACTCTGGGCAAGAGACTGTGCATCTACCCGATCTATTTCCCTCATGATTTTCTTCACCTCTATAAGATCACCCCTCATCCTCCTGCGCTCCATGGAGTAGACATAGAAACATAGAAAATAGGTGCGGGAGTAGGCCATTCGGCCCTTCGAGCCTGCACCGCCATTCAATATGATCATGGCTGATCATCCAACTCAGTATACTGTATCTGCCTTCTCTCCATACCCCCGATCCCTTTAGCCACAAGGGCCACATCTAACTCCATCGTAAATATAGCCAATGAACTGGCCTCAACTACATTCTGTGGCAGAGAATTCCACAGATTCACCACTCTCTGTGTGAAAAATGTTTTTCTCATCTCGGTCCTAAAAGACTTCCCCCTTATCCTTCAACTGTGACCCTTGTTCTGGACTTCCCCAACACCGGGAACAATCTTCCTGCATTCTAGCCTGTCCAACCCCTTAAGAATTTTGTAAGTCTCTATAAGATCCCCCCTCAATCTTCTAAATTCCAGCGAGTACAAGCCGAGTCTATCCAGTCTTTCCTCATATGAAAGTCCTGCCATCCCAGGAATCAGTCTGGTGAACCTTCTCTGTACCCCCTCTATGGCAAGAATGTCTTTCCTCAGATTAGGAGACCAAAACTGTACGCAATACTCCATGTGTGGCCTCACCAAGACCCTGTACAACTACAGTAGAACCTCCCTGCTCTTGTACTCAAATCCTTTTGCTATGAAACGCTAGACCCAGCCTACTCAACCTTTCCCAATCGCTCACACCCTCTAGTCCGGGCAACATCCTCGTAAATCTTTTCCAAACCCTTTCAAGCTTGACAATATCATTCCTAGTTTATATTTAGTATAGTTAGTATTGTAAACAATCAGAAGTCATGATGCAGCATTAATATGACTCCAATTAAACCTAATCCAATTGCAGTTGGTGTTCAGTTCTGGTCGCCATAACATTATAATTACAGGAAGGATGTGGAGGCTTTATAATGAGGGTTTACCCTCAGAATGATGGCTGGACCCTTACAATGTATCCTAGCAGTGTGTGTGTGATAGATTTAATGTTGGGGGCAAGACATAGTTTTTCGGTGCGGACTTATCGGTGGGCCACAAGGGCTTGTTTTCCGCGCAAATTGCAATAACCTCTCTAAACTACAATTCTAGAGGTAAATCAATAATTCTAGGGTGAGAGGTCCAAAAGGTTGAAAGGGAATTTGCATGGAAAGTTTTTGTTAAAGCAGGGTAGAGGTGGGTGAAGATCTGAAACACTTGCCAGGGGTGGTGGGTGGAGGTTTGAGGTATATACCATCATGTGGCATTTCAGAGGCTTTTAAAGAGGCACATAGATATACAGGGAATGGAGGGATATAGACCACGTGCAGACAGAGGGGATTTGTTTATCTTGGCATCATGTCCAGCTCAGACGTTGTGGGCCGAAGGGCCTTTTCCTCTGCTATTCCTGCTCTTCCTCGAAGGTAGACACACAATGCTGGAGTAACTCAGCGGGACAGGCGGCATCCCTGGAGAGAAGGAATGGGTGACGTTTCGGGTCGAGACCCTTCTTCAGACTGATGTCAGTGGAGCGGGCAGTGCAGAGATAAAATTTAGTCACTCTGTGTTCTGTGTTCTAAAGAGGGGCTGAGGAGTTATTTGGGTGCCCTGGCCGATATACTTCTTTCATTCTAAGATTACTACAAGAAAGATCGATATGCCTTGTTTTGCCTTATGTCCACGGGCTTGCTGGCTGGCAAATTGGCTGCTGCATCCCTGCAAGTAACTTCTCCAAATGTTTCACTGCTGCTGATGATGGGAATTAGTTGGTAGGACCTTTTGGTGAAAGGATGTTGTGCGAGAAGGGCTGTTTTCCTGCTTTTATTAATTCTAGAACTGACTGTTCTGCTGAAGTTATTTTCTTAGACCACCAAGTTCATTTGGTAGAATAACAAGCTAGATGTGGTGATAAACAATGGCTAAACTAAACAAACTTCTAGTTATAATAATGTAGTAAAAAAATGCTTGGAGAACTAAGCGGGTGATGGCAGCATCTCTGGATAGAAGGAATTGGTGATGTTCCGGGTCGAGACCCTTCTTCAGATGTTTTCTATCCAATGAACACGGTTAGGAATGAAAAGGTCTAGACCCCCGGACACGTCGCCTATTCCTTCTCTCCTTAGATGCTGCCTCACCCGCTGAGTTTCTCCAGCAATTTTTGTCTACCTTTGGTTGTTCCAGCATCTGCAGTTCTTTCTTAAAAACATCTAGTCATGTTTTGGTTGAAACTGCAGTTGCTGGTTTACACTGAAGTAGACACAAACTGATGGTGTGTAACTCAGCGGGTCAGGCAAGCTCCTGGGTAGAGGAATGGTTGACAGTTTGGGGGTTAAATCTCGTTTCAGTTTGATGCCTTCTTTAGATGTTTGCTATCCAGAGACCGGTTAGGAATGATACATGGTGGATAGCTGGGCATTACCCATCATCCATTGGCACATTGTTTTAAAGATTTTCACACGAAATATACAATCAATACGCTCTTGGGAAAGTCGAACATAGAACAGCACAGGAACGGTCTTAACCAACGTTTGTCTGTGGACAAAGACGCTGCCGGGATAAACAAAATTCTTCTGCCTGGCTATGTTGGCCTACCAAAAGTCCCAAACGCCCACCTCGTATATGCCTCCATCACTTGCCTGGCAGCGTTGTCCACGCGCCAACACCACTGAGTTAACAAAAAAACGGCAACAAACTTCTCTTTTAGGATAGAGTGGTTGTGGTGAGGATGTCCACTAGCGGTGAGAGTCTCGGATGGAATGTGCACAGCTCGGAATAATATGGACGTACCTTTAGAAAGGAGATGAGGAGGATTTCTATGTCAGGTAGGGTGGTGAATCTGTGGAATTATTGCACACAGAACAGCTAGTGTGAGGCAGCCTTTAGGTATTTTTAAAACGGAGATTGATAGATTCTTGATTAATCGGTGCATCAAAGGTTACAGGGTAAAGGCAGAAGAATGGGGTTGAGAGGGAAAGGTAGATCAGCCATGATTAAATGGCGGAGTAGACTTGATGGGCCGAATGGCCTAATTCTGCTCCTATCACTTAAAAACAATTTTTGCCCCTCTCATCTGAAAGCTATACCCTCTAGTATATAACATTTTCACAATGAAGAAAAGATTATTTCTGTCTATCCTGTATGGCGCTCGTCATTTTCAAAACTTCTATCAGGAATCTCCTCAGCCTCCGATGTTCCAGAGAACACAACCTAAGTCTGTCCAACCTCTCCTCATAGTCAATACCCTGCAATCCAGGCAGCATTCTGGTATCACGATTCCTGACCATTGATGTTGCTGGCTTTGATTCTCCTGTTGCATATGTTTATAATTTTTTCACATCTCTCTTTCTCCCCCCGCCCCGGACTTCAAGTCTGTCGAAGGACCCTGACCGCACAGTTCAACCCAGTCCTTCTCCCAGTGATGCTGCCGACCTGCTGTGTTGCTCCAGTATTTTGTGTCTGTTCTCGCATTTGGTAAACATCGTTCCATACCATCCCCAAGCCAACAGTTTAGAATGAGTAAGCCCATTTATGAAACGGAAGAGAGAATGACACTTTTTCTCACAGAGAGTGGTAAGGCTGTGAAATTCTCTGCGGTGGAGGCCGGTTCTCTGGATGCTTTCAAGAGAGAGCTAGTAGGGCTCTTAAAATTAGCAGTCTGGGGATATTGGGGAGAAAGCAGGAACGGGGTACTGATTGGGGTATGATCAGCCATGATCACATTGAATGGCGGTGCTGGTCGAAGGGAATACCCGAATGGCCTACTCCTGCACCTGTTGTCTAGTGTCTCCACCATCCTTAAGAAATGGAGTGACCAGGAATTGTGCACAATTAATTCCAATGCGACTCGCAACCTTTATAATGGCTGCAATAAAAGGCAAGTTTGATACTCTCAATGCCTAACCAATGAAGGCAAGCATACCACATGCTGTCGTTACCGCGCCTACTTTCAGGGGGCCTGGGATTTTGGATTACAACAATGCTGTTAACGGACTTGCATTAATTGATTTACCTTCCTCCTCACATTCTGATCTCCATTGGAACACCTTTTTGCCGTTATATCGCCATTAGACAATGGTTGGACCTTTACAAAACACTAGCTCGGCAATCACTTCTATCCATCCCAATGAACAGTGGCATGTGCGGGAGAATAGAGAAGGTAGATATTCCCGAACTCTTCCCCCCCCCCCTCCCTCAAAAACAAGAGGTTCTCGCTTAAGGTTGAGAGCAAGATGTTACAAATAAGGGGTTTTTTATCTTTTTCGCAGAAACTTAGAAAATTAGTTGCAGGAGTAGGCCATGCGGCCTTCGAGCCAGCACCGCCATTATCTGATGATGGGCTGATCATCCAAATATTAGTACACGTTCCTGCTTTCTCCCCATATCCTTGATCTGTACAGAGTGGTTGAGCCTGAGACGAGACGCCAGTGGAGGCGGTGTTGAAAAGACACATCCAGGAAAAGCACCAAATGCTGCAGCATCAGCAGTTAGTAGCATCCCTAACAGAGCCGAATAGTTGAGTTTGGGTGGTGAGACACTTCGTCAAGGAAAAAAGATCACTATCTTTAAGAGCCATTTTGACAGACAGTTGAAAAGGCAAGGCACAGACGGATGTAGACCGTTCAACACAGACGTGGGCCAAAGGACATGTGCCTGCGTCGTGCTGTACTTTTCCTCTAAGGATTATGTAGATAGACAAAACTGTCGGCAGGGGCATGATGGGCCGAAGGGCCCGTTTCATTGCTGTGAACCTCGGACTTCAGGAGGTAAAGAATACAAAGAGAACATTAAATCGCAGTGCCTCACGGGTCACTCACCCCTCAGCTGGAGAGCTGGTTGAAACTGCTGATGGTAATGGTTTTCCTGAACCTCCTGCAGGCACATAATCTGAGAGGGGAATACAAGATATCAGGTTGTCACAGGAGTCGCGGACCAAGCACCAAGTATCATTTATGTCTTCATAGACGCAGGCACCGTGCTGAAGCAAGAGACATTTTAGTACTACACCCATTCACATTTTAGTACTACACCCATTCACATTTTAGTACTACACCCATTCACATTTTAATACACCCTTTCACATTTTAATACTACCATTCACAATTTAGCACTACACCCTTTCCGTTTTATGACTACACCCATTCACTGTAGCACTACACCTCACATTTAATACTTCACCATTCACATTTAGTACTGCACCTTTCACATTTTCAATACTAACCCATCACAATTTAGTATTACCACCATTCATTAATTTTGTACTACACCATTCTTAATTTAGTAGTACCCCTTTTAAGTTTTATATGCACCCTTTCACATTGTGGTACTACACCCATTCACATTTTAGCACTTCACCCATTCACAATTTTATACATCTATTCACATTTTAGTGCTACACCCATTCACATTTTAGTACCACATCCATTAACATTTTAGTACCACACTCAGATCCGCTAATGCCATTTAACAAACTTTTGGCTGGGCACATGAATATGCAGGGCATGAGGGATATGGATGTGTAGGGAAGGAACTGCAGATGCTGGCTCGCACCGATGATAGACACAAAATGCTGGAGTAACTCAGCGGGTCAGGCAGCAATTCTGGAGAGAAGGAATAGGTGACGTCTAAGGTCGGGACTTGCAGGTAGATAAGAGGTGGTTTTAGCATTATATTCAACACAGACATTGTGGGCCGAAGGGCCTGTCCTTGTGCTGTTCTGTTCTATGACAGTACCTGGTTGTAGAAGGAGCGTTCAGAAAGCCGAAATAACAGTGGGGGAGAAATCTGTTTCTGAGTTGGTGGTGGAGTTCTTTCAAGCTTCTGCATTTCTGTACAGTGGGTTTGCATGTAAGTATATATTTTAGAATGAAAATTGCATCAGGCCGGACGTAAGATAAATGTCAAGCACCTTCTGCCTCAGCTGTGTTAAAGCAGCTGCTAGTTCAACCTCATGAAAGCCCCTCCAGTTCACCACCCAGCCTCCCTTGTGGCCTGTCCAAAATAGGTATCCAATTCAGTGCGATATGTTTAGTTTAGACACAGCACTGAAACAGGCCCTTCGGCCCACCGTGTCCATGCTGGCTATCGGTCCCGTTCACACCTAGTTTTATGCCATCCCACTCTCTCATCCTTTCTCTGCAGGAGGGGCAATTTACAGAGGGCTAATTGACCTAATTAAACCCACAGGTCTTAGGGATGTGGGAGCAAACCAGACCACCCAGAGGAAATGCACAGGCTCACAGGGCCAGGATTCAATTCTTGGAGCGCAGGAGGATGAGGGGTGATCTTATAGAGATGTATATAATCATGAGAGGAATAGATCGGGTAGACGCTCAGAGTAGGGGATCGAGAGAGAAAGAACCAGATGTCATATGTTATTCAGCAAAGTGGGACGCTATCAAAAGAGTCTGAGGGGTAAACTTTGTCACTCAGCGGCGGTGGTGAGGTGTATGTACAGAACGAAGTTTGCCAGAGGGAGGTAGTGAGGCAGGGAAATAAGAACCTTTACGGTCCATGGAAGAAAGGTTTAGAGGGATATGAGGCAAAACCAGGTAGGTGGGGACTAATGCCAGCTGGGACATGTTGATCGGTTTGGGGCACGTTGGGCTGAATGGGGCTGCTTCCCACGCTGTAAGATTTCTATGATGACAACCGCTTACTAATCAAGAATTGTCCATTTTCTCCCTTATTCAACATCTAATAACGCCCTCAACGCTGTCTGTGGCACTTAATTCCGACATTCACCATCCTCTGGTAAAGAAATTCTTCCTATCTCTTTCATTGGTAGTCCGTAACTTCAGATTGCTATGGGCCTCTGGTCCTTGAGTCTCCTACTAGTGGAAACATCCACTCCACATCCACTCTTATCCAGGCCTTTCACTATTTGGGAAATTTCAAGAGTGTTCCCTTCATTTTCTAAACAGGGCCCCAGTCCTCTGTGTCTCACTGTTTCAGTGAGGCAGCCATCTGTGGAGGAAATGGAAAAAATGGAGTTGGAACCCTTCTTCAGTCCTCACAACGTATACCCTCCTTAGTTGGACACAATAAATGTGGAGTAAACTAGCGAACCAGGCAGCATTCTGGAGAGAAGGAATGGGAGACGATACGGGTAGGACCCTGCATCAGTCTGAAGGAGGGTCTCGACCGAAACATCACCGTTCCTTCTCTCAGAGATGCTGCCTTTCCGCCGTGTTACTCCAGCATTTTGTGGTCTACCTTGATTTAATCGCATCTTGCAGTTCTGTCTACAATTATCGCCTCCCATGTCTGCCCCCCCCCCCCCCACTTTCTCTGCAACTTAAACCATCCTGCTTTATTTCCGTCGCAAAACACAAATTGCTGGAGTTACTTGAAGAAAGTTTGGCAATTTAGAGTCTTAAAGAGTGGAACAGGCCCTTTGGAACGAAATGCCAACACCTACAATGTTTCCATGAGGCGAAACAACCCGATATGTACATTGTTGGAACTGTGTTGGGAACTGCTCTGCTCGAGATGCATAGTAATGATAGTGATAGACTCAAAGGTGCTGGGAGAAACTCAGCGGGACCTGCAGCATCTCTGTCGAGTGAAGAAAGGGTGACGTTTCAGGTCGAGAACCTTCTTCAGATGACCTGGCCACTTTAGACTTTTTATTTCCAACTGACGGCGTGACATCAACTGTCTCATCCTTTTCCACTCCCTTTAATACTCTAACCTTCAACTCTGAACGTAGAGCACTCTGCTCACTCTGCGCAACGCCGAATTATTAATAAAACAGATCAGTTTGAAGAAGGGTATCGACCAAAAAACCTCACCCATTCCGTTCTCAGAGATGTGTGGCGCAGAGTAAGGCCATCTCCCTCTTTCCCGGTTACTCACAAATCTCCAGAGTTGTCTTATTCGACTCGGGTACGGTTCGGAGGAGATCGTGGAGCCGAAGGAGTCCATAGATGTTTTTGTGTGGCTAGTTATGCCAGAGTAGGTACTCGGGGCATCAGGTAAGTCGGGACATTTTTTCAAATGTCCAGAGTTAAAAAAATAGCCCT